>JAHRHZ010000017.1:27441442-27470833 GCA_024137785.1 Ginglymostoma cirratum | reverse complement strand
TCCTTCATTTTGGTATTAACAGCCACAATTTGAAGTATATTCTTTAGAGTGGAATTGTAGATACCTGTTGGTGGTGGAAAAATTGTTGATTGGTTATTTTCTGCGTTTGATGATGTGTTCCCTGCGCTATCATCGATATCAAAATTTGGATAATCATTGGTAACATAATCTGAAATGAAAACAGGAAATGTAAGGTCAGGCAACTGTGGAGGTAGAAAGAAATTGATCACTTCAAGTTGATAAGTTAAAAACCATTTGGATGTGGATTATGCATTCTGAGTTGATTTGGTGTCTTTAAATGTATGAAAATGTTGATAGTTGGAATAAATAGAATCAAATGCATTTCATTTTTCCAAATGAAACTGCGATATACTTAAAGTACAGATTCTATTGTAATAGTTGAATATGCTTATTTGACAGTTTGTACGAATGTAGAATTACTAATATGGAACAGCTGGATTAACTTAATAATGCCAGTGTATTGATCACTCTGAATTCATGAGCGGACATCTCTACTTCTGACCTTATGGTTACGAAAAGGCCATTTGATATACTGGGGACCCATTCTGAGGAGCTCCTGCAATGAGGTTTAGGAACTGACATGATTGATGTGCAGTAATGTAATAAAGATTCATCATGACACCTATGAGTTCAGATGGTGGAGAATTTAGTCTTTAATGCTTTTGAGTATAATTTTGCTCTGTCTCATTCAAGCCAGATGGTTTGAAATGATGTACTGTTTTCGAGGGTAGATATTTTCATCTCACCTCTGGAATACAACTCAATAGTCTCTGTTTGGATCAATGCGATTTACCTTTGAATATTCCAAAAATCTATAACAATGAGCGTGGGAATACATAGATTCTAGCCTGTGTTTTTATTCTCTTGAACTCGTGAGACATTCTCTGGACAAGAGTCCAGATCTTGTTCCAAGTGTTGAATATATATCTTTGAACGATAGGTTCATACGACCATGGCTGATTCCCACCTTGGCCTCAACTTCACTTTCTTTGCTGCTCTCCCTAACCATTCAAATCATGACTAATGAAAAAAAATCTGTCCTGCTCCTCCTTAAATTTAATGTCCCATTATCAACCACTCTCTGGGGTATTGAATTCCACAGATTCATGACTATTTGATGGAATTTTTTCTACTGACCATTATGGAGTGGGTGAAATGAAAGGATCAAATATTTGGACAATTACTTTAAATTTGAACAAAATTTCTCTTCTCTGTTTTGAATTCAATGCATTTGTCCCTGTTTGGAGCAATGCTGTCATGAGTTTTAAGATTTTACGGTCCATAAATGACAAAAATGAAATCAGTGAGCAGGCAATTAATTATTTTCCCCATTCGATGCTGCTTTTGTTTCTGTCATCACAGTGAGGAACTTAGTTTAAAAGTACGTGAAAAAATTGACAGATCTTTGTATTCCACAGAAAGTTTGCAAAGTTGAGAAGCCAACTTTCCTCTTAATTTGCCATATTGAATAAAATTCAAAATAGTACATAGTGAAGTAAAGTCATAGCCTTGCACAGCACAGAAATAGTTCCTTCAGTCCAACTTGTCCATGCCAACCAGATACCCTAATTTAATCTGGTCCCATTTGCCAACAATTGGCCCATATCCTTCCCAACTATTCCTCTTCATCCAGATGCTGATTAAATGTTGTTATTGTACCAGTCTCCACCATGTCCTCTGGCAGCTCAGTCCATACTTGCACCACCCTCTGAGTGAAAAAATTGCCCCTTAGGTCCCTTTTAAATCTTTCCCCCCTTCACCTTCTGCCTTCTAGTTTTGGTCTCCTCAACCCTTGGAAACAGACATTGGCTATTCACCCTATCCATGCCTTTCATGATTTTATAAATTTTGTAAACAATTGTGTACTAAAGCATACATCCTTAATGAGATATGGTCACAAGAACTTATTTGGTAAATTTAGCTTCCTGGCAAAAATACCTCACGATAACCTTCTTATTTATAGACTGATCTTTACAGCGATTCTTCCAGCCAGACCATACTGTCACTGACCCCATCTATCTCTACTGCCACATTAGGTGACATCAATTCTTTTCTTTTGGTCAATTTTGGGCTTGTTAGTCTTACCTCACCTTCAGCAATCACATTGACACAATTTGTAACAGTTGCCACAGCTCCTGAAGTAAATTTGGTTGAAGGATTTCTGCTATTTGTTCATGGTTCTGTTGTTGTGCTCTATTCTGCTTTTTCAGACAAGGCTGTCATGTTTGGTTTTGCAATGATTAGGACCAGGTTAAAATAGGATGTCTGTTATTTTTGAATTTATGACCAAAGGTGGACGTGTGACAACTAGATAGTAGATACTTGTTGATGGTGGAAATGTTGATGGACGATTTTCTTTTCCTGATTTATTTTCTCCGACATCAATGTAAGGATAATCCTCACTGATAATCTGACATAAAATAGAAAATTCCCAAAGACTTCAGAAGCTGAACTCTCATCTACGGTGAGAGAAAAATGATCATTTCTGTTTGAAATTTGATATAGGTTTGTTTCTCTCTCCACAATTTCTGCTGGACCTGGATTATTTATCATCTGCTCTGTTTGGTGTCACTAAAAGAAATGATAATGATGAAATTGGGAATAAATGGTATAAAACCTGTGTTATTATTCTATTGAGTTTGAGTCATTGTCTGGACAAGAATCCAGATTTTGTTCCCAGTGTTGAATATATATCTTTCACTGTTCAGTAAAATAATTGAAATGTGCATTGAAACTGCTTCAGGAGCTTAGGGATTTCAAATGGTGCTAAACGCTGTGCAATAATTAGCATACATGCTGACTTCTGATCTACAATTGTGAAAAGTTCATTGGTGAAGCAGTTAAAATTATTGATGTGAAGGTGTCCCTAACAGACTCCTGCAGCAGTGTATAGGTACATGCAGTTGGGGGTAGCATTATTTGTTATTATTGGTTAAAAAATCAACTAAAGCTGTGAAAAGGGTTTATACACTATGCGAAATATCAAATTTGCACACACTACTTGAATCCAGAAATAAAAAAAAAGAGGTTCACGCATTGCTGGGCATGTACTCCTGACCCTCGTGTTGTGGCAGAGTTAGTGGCGCAATTTGTAGGCACGTTTCTGACTGTAAAATCCATAGGCCAATAATAGTTAAGTATTCAATTACCCAAATAGTCACCTGGATACCTGCAGTGTGAATGGAACAGAGGATAGAAAATTCTTGAATTGCATTCAACACAAGTTTATTAGCCAGTTTGTAACAAGAGAGAGGTGCAATCCTAGATTTAGTTTCAGGCAATGAATTTGTGCAGGTTGATGAAGTAACAGAGGATGACCATAATGGAATTGGTCATCAAAATACAACTAGATTTAATACCATTTGGAAAGTGACAGAGATAGAACAGGAATAAAAGTTGTAATTGGTGGAAGGCAGATTCGATAAAGCTGATCTGTGTTTGTCCTTGAACACAAAAAGCAGTTTTTTTTAAATGACAGAAACTTGCTTTTGGAAATCATGGATTTGTTGCATCACTAATGCACTGAAAACAATATTTTGTAGACAAAAATTCTAAGTGACTACACTATCACAATGGGCAATTTTACTTTCTAAGGATGTTACCCAAAAATCAGTTGTTGACTGAATCTGAATAATAAGTGGCAATTGTCTGACAAGGAAGTCACCACAATCTGCATCTCTCTGCATCGCGTTGCCTTGTGGAACGTTGAATAGTTCAAAAGATGTTGCTTAGCACATGTGCTTACGTGTTTCCTGTTTTGTCGGGCCTTAGTATTTTTTAATCAGTCAGTTCAGAAATGTGATGATACCTCTCTGGAGCAAATAGACTTGATCCTAGGCCTCCTAGCTCAGAGGTACTGCCATTACCACTGCACCACAAAAGCCTCCTGATTCAGGTCTCTTAATATATAAATATTTGAGTCACACACAGGCAATTCTCAGATGAATTAGATTCATTCCAGTATGTTTCCCAATAAACATACTGCAACTGGGTTATAGCTGAGGTCATTCTGCCCTTAGTTGGGATTAACTATATCACTAAATTTTGTAGTGTAACACTTGATAAGGGAAAGTATAAGCTAGTTTAAATATTGAAAGCTTTTGATAATAAGTCTCCACAACATTTCGTGATCTTGGATTTTCCATTGGAAACCAGAAGAAACTTTATTTTCCTCGAATTATTAATGTTGTAATTGATTTTGTATCATACATAAATTGCATGTTCACTTCAAACAAAATTTACAATACATTGTCTCATATACTCTTCTAAATCTGCATTTGAGGGCCTATTTTCATCCACTCTTCAGGGAGAGGAACACTCTTGAGGACAGCTGCTGGGATGCTTATAAAATGTGAGGTCAGGTAACTTGTTTAAGAAACTACCCGGAGGTTGTCATTTTTGTTATAACATTGATCAAAGCCAGTTTAGTAAATGGATGCCTGTAATATTTGTATTTACAACTATAGTCTGATTTGTGAAGACATGTGTGAAATTGTAGTTACCAGTTGATGTTGGAAATGTTGATGGTGGGATTTCTGATCCTGGTGACTCTCTTCCTGTACTGTTTTTGATATCAGTATCAAGATAATCCTCATTGTCATAATCTAAAATAATAACAGAAAATGCTATAAAGATTCCAAAGCTCAGTTAACATCTATGGTGGGAAATGTGAAATTATCAATTCTGTTTGAAACCAGATAAAATGTCATGAATGTTTAAAACAAAATCTCTCTCCACACCTGAATTATTTATTATCAACTATTTTTGGTGTCACTGAAAGAAACAATAATGATGATCATGGGAATAAATGGAATCAAAAGTGTACTTTTATTCTGTTGAATTTGAGAGACATTCTCTGAACAAGAATCCAGATATTGTTCTATATCTGAAACATATATATTTGACTGTTGGGTAAGAAATTAGAAACATTCATTGAAACTGCTTTAGAATCTTTTAGGTTCAGAACAAGGTAGAGAGTTCGCTCATTGTCAGGCATACTATCATCACATGTTAGGAGAAAGGTGCAAATATGTATGGCAAATATCTGAGTGCAAAACTTGTAGGTCAATATAGTTAGGAATTCAGCTAGACAAATATTAACTGGCATACTTGCGGTGTGACAGGAACAGAGGACAGAAAATTCTTGTATTCCATTTGTGTGAAATTTATCAACTAGCATGTAACAAGTCCAATAACAGGTGCAGTTCAACATATTGTTTCAGGAAATGAAGCAGGGCAGGTGAATGAGGTAGCAGTGGGCGATGATCAAAACACCATTGGATATAACACCGTTGTGGAAAAGGACAAAGATAGAACAGGATTAAAATTTGTAATGTGTGGAAGGCATATTTTATAAGGCTGATTAAAAGCACATTTTCAAACAAAAAAACATTTATCTGAAGAGCAGGTAACAGTGACTGTCCTTGACATCAACTATTTTTGATCAAATGTGACAACAAGTTGACCTAGCAAAACTTGAGTCAATCGGAATTAGGCAAAACACTCTGCTGTTTGTGACTATACTGGTTGTGGTTCTTCAAGGTCAGTCATCTCAGTTTCTGGATATCACTGTGGGAGAGACTCCCCTTATTCAGGAGATTGTCGTAGGTGCAAACATTTCCAGCTGCTTCATCAATGATCTTCCCTCCATCATTCGGACAGAAGTGAGCTGCTCGCCAGTAATTGCACAATGTTCAGCCTCATCCCAACTTCTCAGATACTGAAGCAGCCTGGGTCCAAAAGTACCAAAACCTGGACAATATCCAGGTCTGGACTACCAAGTGGCAAATAACTTCCATACCACACAAATGTCAGGCAATTAGCATCTTCAATTAGAGTGCGTCTAACCATTGCCCCTTGACGTTCAGTGGTATAACAGTCACTGAATCCCCTACTATCAACTTCCTGGGGCTTTCCAGTCACCAGAAACTAAACTGAGCCAGCCATATAAATACTGTGGTCACAAGGGCAGCTCAGAGGCTAAGAATCCTGTAGTAAGTAACTCCCCTCCTGAGTCCACAAAGTCTACCTACCATCTACAAGGCACAAGTCAGGAGTGTGACGGAATAATCCCCACATGCTTACGTGAGTGCAGTTTCAATAACACTCAAGAAGCTTGTCACCATCCAGGACAAAACAGCCCACTTGATTGACACCATATCCATAAAAATTCGCTCCCTCCACCACCAATGGTCAGTAGCAGCATTGCGCACCATCTACAAGATGCACTGCAGAAATTTATCAAGGCTTCTTAGATAGCACCCTCCAAATTCATATCCAATATAGGAAAAAGGCAGCAGATAGATATAAGAATACCATCACCTGCAAGTTCCCCTTCAAATCACTCACCATTCTGACTTGGAAATGTATCACTGTTCCTTTGTTGTCACTGGGTCAAAATCCTGAAACTCCTCCTTTATTAGAATTATGTTTGTACCTGTACCAAATGGGCTGCAGCAGTTCCAGAAGGCAGCTCATGACCACCTTCTTCAGGAAAACTAGACATGGTAATAAATTCTGACTCAGCCAGCAATGTCAAAAATCCCATTTTAAAAAAAAGCCTCTTACATTTTAACCCTTGACCACAATGTCTTCTTGCTTATATCTTGCACTGACCAGCCATATGGCCACAGCCCCTGCAAAGAAAAGGGCAGCTCCACCAGACGACACCTCCTCAATTTCCGAAGAACAGAATTTAGAGGCATCAGAGAAAGCTTTGGCAAAGTTACCTTCTAAACTTCTGCCAGCTCAGATACTGACACCTTGGTGTAAGAAGTCAGGTGTTTGAGAGTGCAATCTGCCTGTTATGTGGCTGTGCTGACAGACACATCAAGGCAAGACACGGATTCTGTGGGTATCTAGGCAGGATTTAGTGACCAAGCACTAAGAGAGCAAGTAGACATCCCTGAGATGCAACATGATCCAATGCGTAGCTAGGATAGGAATGGTGCCATAGGGATCCTGAGGGCTTGGTAAGTCTCAATGCCAATGTCTGTGTACAAAAGGCATGTGCGGCTGATCCCTGCGGATTGTACCCTAAAATGCTGCGGTGTGATGACCAGCATGGAAACTCTTTATAGCCAGCTGTGAGCTGAAGCCACCAGGTATTTGTTCTCATCTCCATGTTGAAAATTCTTGGCATCTAGTTTCCTCACAGTAGTGACACAAAAGAGACATCCAGTTTATAAAACCATCAACAAGCAAAAATCCCCCTTAATAAGAAACCTGCCATTCCCTGGAGAGATTCTTGTGTGTGTCTATAACTTAGTTAAGAGAAATAGCGAGCTCTTCTTGAAGTCGAGATGGGCCTTGCTGGACTTTTAGTGTGATTCTACCATATTTTGCATCAAAGCTCACATCATTCAGGCCCTTATAAAATTCTGTGCTACATAGTCTTTTTAGAATATAAACTGTTAAAGGATAAATTTGTTTATAATCAAGAAGTTTTGTTTTGTTCTCATTGATGAAACATGCCGTGAATTTAGTAGATACAGCCAAAAATCAGGCAAATTAACTATTTAAGTGACTCGATCAGCCATTTATACATTTGTGATGGCTTGTGCAATTGTACAGCTTGATTACCCACACATTCTTCCCAAAGGGGCTGTGACAATTTGAGTATATACAATTGAGGGTGAGTTAAGAAAATAGAAATGCTGATTTAAATCACTACATTATTTTAGGAATTGCAAATGGATCTGCACACTATGCAATCATCTGCAGACATCCCGACTACTTAACTTCAGTATTGAGGGGAGATCAAATTATCAGGTGATACTGCATTGTTTGCTGTTGCAAAGATCATGGTCACTTTCAAAAAGGATGTCTCTGCTTCTTGAATTTACAGCCTTGTTTTAACCTGTGATGATTAGAGTGGAATTGTAGATACCTGTTGATGGTGGAAATGTTGACAGGGAGATTTCTGTTCTTGATGATTCCATTCCTGTATCATTTTTTATATCAAAGTCTAAATAATCCTTAGTTGGGTAATCTGTAAAGAATACAAAAGATGGAAGATTTCAGAAGATCAGGCAGCCTGTGTGAGGAAGAAGCAGAATTAATTTTTCAGGTTGATAGCCTCACAATGTCACTGGTAATGATGACCTTTCAATTCTGTTTCTCTCTCTAGAACTGATGCAAGTTCTAGATTCTATATAGAGTTGTTGCTGGTGCCAGTGAACAAAATATCAAGTGAGTTAAATTGAAATTAAATATGAAATGCCTGTTATGATTTATTTGCATTTGAGTTAGCCCAACACAGAGATCATGCTTTTGTTGCAAAGGATGAATGTCAGTATTTGACTGTTCATTAAGTGTTCAGAGTGGCTGCTTTGAAATGTCTATTATTCTGAGGAATTGCCCATAGAACTGCCATCGTTAATAAACATACCCAGTTCTCACCTTGTTGTCAGGGAATGTGATTTATGAATCTGCTGAAAACAGTGGGCCTAAGAACAATGGCCCGAGAACAAGATGTCTTGGGCAGAAATGCTTGACTTGCAACAATTTTTATCATCTTCCTCTGTGTTAATTATGATTCCATCTACTGAAGATGACATGCCCAATGTTGCTGGGACTCCTTGGTGTCAAATGTGGTCAAATGCAGCCCTGAGGTCAAGGGCAGTTATTCTCACCTCACCTCTGGAGTTTAGCCACATTTGGAGCCATGGTTCAATGAGGTTAAAATTGGCCAGAAACAGCATAACAAGGGCAGATTATTTGATTGATTTCTAGTTCTCCTGCACTTTTTTTTGTTAATATTGTTTTGAAGATAATATTGACAATGTTGTTGAGAATAATGAGAAAAACTATTTGTTCCGTTGAATAATGCAAATTTTTAATTGCAGTGTTTTCTTTTAATTGTTATGATGAACTAAGCGTCCTTTTACTTTTCAATTGTTTGCAGTTATATCTCTTGTAAAATTGGTACAATAGAAACAAATTGGAAACTCTGTGCATGACGTTTGACCTTAATTGTTCTTAGTGAAACATGCTCAGTTCTTACCTGTTACCTCAAGTGATGATGGTGTATTGGTTGAAGAATTTGTTGCCAATTCTTCATTTCTTTGCAGTTCTGGTGGCTCAGATGATGCTAATTCATTAGTTGCTGCAAAAGAAGTTGAGTTAACTCAAAGGGAGCATTAATGACATAATTTCATACATTGAGGCAATGAGAATAATAATGGCAGTCATTGAAACAAAGTTAACACCATGAAATCTACCAAAAACAACAATAATGTTAAAAATATCAAGCTTTAACCATACATTTTTTTAAAAAAAAAGATTGAGCCACTCTTTGGAAAACACACGAGTCCGGTGTATTAGCAAATTATAATCGGAGAATTACAATCAGAGATCTATTCATTGGTCATTGCTAGAATATTGTTTCAGCCTATGATTTTTCACCATATTTTCCTGTTCAGCCAATTAGATAAAAGTTGATGATTTAAATGTTGTAAATTATTGAACTCTTGTCATAAAGTTATCTTTTAAGTTCAGCGTTGCTTTTATCTCTTAATTGGATTCCACATCTGTATTTGCAATTGCTTTTCTTTGTGAATGCAAAGAGAATATGGAAAGAAGAGGACTATTACATCCGTTTAAAGTGTGGTCAACAGAATTGGATGCAATACTCTGGATGTGGCTGAAAGAGAACTTTATAAAGGTTAAGCAAAATTTGCTGCTTTTGTGCTCAACATGTGTATTCCTGAAATCCAAGATCCCACATGCTTTGCTAGCTGTTCTATCAATATGTCCTGCCACCCTAAAGATCTGCACGTGAGCTTCCCTTTGATCCCCAAGCTCATTGAATTATACCATTTCCTTGTCCTATTTATTCTGCTATTCTCATTTTTTCCTGCACTAAAAGCACCTGCCATTTGTCTGCTCATTCTGCCAGACATCGATAATCTGTTGAGGTTGATTCATATCATCCTCACATTTGGCAAATTTTGAAATTGGACGTTGCATTTGAATATCCAAATCATTTAAAAAATCCTAGAAGGACTGGTCTTAGCATTGACCCTTGGGGAACACCACTGTCTACCATTATTCAGTCTGAAGAGCAACTGTTCACTAAAATTCTCTGTTTTATGTCCTTTAGACAATATTTTATTCAAGTTGGCAATGGCTCTCCTGTTCCACAAGCCTCAATTTAAAAAACCATCCTTTAGTACGGTACTTTCCTAAATGCTTTCTTATAACCAGTACAAACAACGTCCATGGTATTCTCTTAATCAATTTTCTCTGTTACTTAATCAAAAAAAAAATCAATTGCATTCATGAAACACAATCTGCTTTTTACAAATACATGCTGTTTTTTCCCTGATTAACTTAATTACATCAGATATATGGTCCAGAAACAAACAATGTCACCCAACCATTTCATGTTTGGCATTTATGTTTCATATTAGCATTCTTAAATCTTCTCTCATTTTAGTCTACCCTTTTAATCATTTATTTCCTTCACCTTCATATCCCAGCTTAGCTTCCCTTAAAATGCATCTGAGCTGTTCACTCTGCAAGTTCCACCTTCCCATCACTCTTTCAGTAAGAGATTCTTCTGAAATTCCTTTGGGTTTCTTGATGACTACCTTTTATTTACACCTGTAGGTAAAGTCTACCCACAAAAGGAAAATTCTCCCCGTATCTACCCTATCAAAGCTTTTCAGAATTTTAAAGATCTCTATAGGATCATAGAATCATAGAATTTTACAGTACAGAAAGGGGCCATTCGACTCATCATGTCTGTACCAGCTCCTGAAACAGCTGCTCAGCTAGTACCATTCTCCAGCCCTGTCTCTGTAGCTTTCTAAGTTCATCACTTTCGAATATATCTAGCTCTCTTATGAAACTTCCTGTGGAATCCAACTCTACCACTGCCTCAGGCAGTACTTTCCAAATCCGAACAACCCTCCGAATAAAGAAGTTTCTTCACATCTCACTCCTAGCTCACTCACTGACAATCTTGAAATCGGCAACTCCTAGATACTGAGATAATAACTGGTGGGATATCCTTCTTTACCTTGTCAAATTGTTCATAATTTTGAACATTTCAATAAGGTCACCTCTTCATCTTCCCCACTCCAAGAAAATAAACCAAATTTCTCTAATCTTTCCTTGTATCTAAAGTCACTCATTCCTGGTAATATTGCAGTGAATCTCCTTTGCACTCTCTCCAGGGTTTCAACATACTTCCTTAAATAAGGTGATCAGAACTGTACACAATACACCAAATGTAGACTGACCAATGATTTGTAGATGTGTAGCATTACTTTTATATTTTTACGCTCTATGCATTTTTTCATAAACCTGTTGATCCTATAAGACTTTTCAACTACTGTTTTAACTTGCCTGGCCATCTTCAGAGAATCATCAACATGAGCCCTAAGGTCCCTCTGCTACTCTACTCCCCTCAAAGATGCACCATTGAGCCTGTATTGTCTCTGTTTCTTCTATCAAAATGTGTTACCTCACATTTCCCAGCATTGAATTTCATCTACCAAATGTCTGCTCATTTGGCCAACTTGTCAATGTCCCTCGAAAGTCGCTCAGCATCATCTTCACAACTCACTATTCTCTTGAGCTCAGTTCTATTTGCAAATTTAGAGATTTTGCCCTCAACACCTCTCTCCAAATCATTTCTATAAATTAGAAAAGTCAGGGATTCCAAAACCACTCCCTGGTAAACACCACTTTCAACTCATTTCCAATCTGAGGAATGCCCACCTGTACCTTTTCTCTGTTTCATGTATTTAAGCCAACTTCTAATCCATGCTGCCAAGGACCCATCAATTCCGACCATTTCTAATTTGCTAACCAACCTGCCATGTGGCACTGTATCAAATGCTTTCTGAAAGTCCAAATATACAACATCTGCAGAACTACCCTCATCCACTGCCTGTAATGGCTTGTCAAAGAACTCAATTAAATTTGTCAGGCACAGCCTGTCCTTGGCGAAGCCATGTTTACTGTCTTGTGTTAACATATTTTTTTCTAAGTGTATGCTTACCTTATCCCATATAATCGCCTTTATTGGAGATGCGATTTGATTTCAATGTCCAAGTTATTAATATGAATGATGAACAGCAATCATCCCAGCATTGATCTTTTTGGAACAGCACTTCCCTCCCACTATCAGTCTGACTTGCTATTCTTCATTCCCTCTCTTTATTTCTGTCTTGAAGCCAGCTAACAATATATTCTGCCACTTGACTGCTGATTGCAAATTATCTGACCTTATTCATTAGTCTTTTAATTAGTTCAGTTAAGCAACATGTCTACTTTCTCCTTGGAAAAGGTCAGTCTCATTTGTCAAGCAAAGTCCATAATGACCACTCTTCTTTTTTGTTTCTACACATTCTTCTGATATCTCTTTTAGTGGGTATTCAATTACTTTTCCAATCAGTAACACTAACCTTACTGGTAAATAATTTTCTGGGACATGCCCTGTTCACCATTCTTAAAGGCAAGAATTTCATTACTTATCTGTCAGCTTTCTGACACCTGACGTATTTCTATCTGATTTATCTCTCAATGATCATAATTCAATCACAGAATTTTTTAAAAAAATGTAATGATGATGTTCCTATAAAATGTTTTACTTTCTTCTTTCATAAGTTAATGTCTTTTCCTCTTTTATTTTCAATTCTTTATCGTTTCCTCCTAATAGTTTCATAATTTCTCTTACTGGCACTCCATTATGTTTATGTATGCCTTTTCTTCTCATTGTTAGTTGTTCCCTTGTGTCTTTAGTCATCAACAGGGCCTCAGGCCATTTCGAATGTTTTTTACTTTTAGTGAAATGCATTTTTCCTTTCCAAGTTTCTGTCTTCTTTTTCCCCCAATTATTCTTTTTAAAAATGTATCCACCATTCATATTAAACTGACCAACTTGTAGTTACTAGGATTGTTCTTAAACCCTTCCCTTGAACAAGGGTGTCATATTTGCCACTTTCCAATCTTGTAGCATTGCCTTGTATCTAGGGAAGATTGGAAAATTCTGGCAAACCCTCCTTCTGTCTTCACTCCCATTTCCCTTCACAAGATGACATGCAAACCAATTGGTGATGTATCCACACTCAACATGACCAACCTTTTTAGTACATCCTTTCTATCAATTTTCACCCCTTGCATTATGTCTATCATCTCTGCTTCTACCAATATTTTGTCACCGTCCTCTTCATTAGTAAAATCAGATACAAAGTACTCAAAGTATCTTACTCTAGTTCTATGCTTCTAACATTTATTACCTCTTTGTCCACAGTCAGCCTCGCCCCACATTTTAGGAACTATTTACTATTTACATATCAGTAGAAGGTTTTGGGTTACTTATATGTTTTCTGTTATTCTATTCTCAATTGTATCTTTGTCAGTCCTGTTTTCTTCTTCACTTCCTCTCTCAAACTATTATATTTGGCCTGGTTCCTGCATGAAAAATTGACCTAAAGTGCATCATGTTTCTTCCCTTTTGATTCATCTTGTACTCTATTTCTCACCACATTTCAGGTTCCCTGGTTTTGTCCCTCTCCTCTGATTAGAATTTTCTTAGCCTGTATCTGAAAAGTTTCTTCCTTAAAGATTACAATTATTGCATTATAGTTTTTCATACCAAACTTTAATTCCATTTTATTAATTTTCCCATTCTTTGATAAACTTTCTTTATTTTATGAAGCTTTTGAAGTATTTCAGTATGTTTCACTCTGAGATGTCTCTTTTTAAGAACAGCTGCCTCATCAAATTATTCCTTGCAGTTCTTCTTTATCTAGTGTTAGACTCCCTACTTTGTTGTACATGCTTTCTGGTGCTTGGGTTGTTCTCTTGCTTCATAGTGTGCCAAATGTTCTGCAGGACTTCATATGTAACGTAACCAAGATACTGCACAACTGCAGGAGTATGACAGGTAAGGCAGATGAACTTAGAGCTTGGGTTAATGCGTATAACTGCAATGTTATAGCTATTACAGATACTTGTGACAGGAACAAAACTAGCAGCTTAATGTTCCAGGATTTAGATGTTTCAGGTGAGATAGAGAGGGATGTGAAAGAGTTGGGAGAGTTGCATTACTGATAAGGGAGAATATCACAGCCGTGCTAAGGGAGGACACATTGGAAGGCTCATCCAACACAGCAATATGGGTAGAACTCGGGAATAGGAAGAGTGCAATCATTTTGATAAGTTGTACTACAGGCATCCCAACAGAATTTTGGAGATAGAGGAACAAGTATGTAGACAGATTATGGTAAAATGTGAAAACAACAGGGCAGCTGTGGTGAGTGATTTTAATTTCCCCTATATTGACTGGCACTCCCTTAGCATGAAGGGCTTGGGTGGGGTAGAATTTGTTAGCTGCATCCATCCAGGAGGGTTTATTGAAGGAATATGTAAAAAGCCTAAATAGGGAATGGGCTGGACTAGACCTGGAATTGAGGAATGAGCCCAGCCAGGTGATCGAAGTTGCAGCGGGGGAGCATTTTGGGAACAATGACAGTAATTCCATAAGTTTTAAGTTACTAATGTTTAAGGATAAGAGTTGCCCTTGGGTGAAAGTACTAAACTGCAAGATGACTAACCATGACAATATTAGGCAGGAACTAGGGCATGGATATTGGTGGTGGCTGTTTGAGGGTAAATCCTCATCTGGCATGTGGGAATCTTTTAAAGGCCAGTTAGTTAGAATTCAGGACCAGCGCATTCCTGTGAAAGTGAAAGATAAGGATGGCAAGATTGAGGAGACAGAAATTGTGAGATCATTTTGGAAGGTCAAATACAGGAGGGAAACGCACAGTAAATAGCAGAACTCTTAGAAGCATCAATGTATAGTGGGACCTAGACATACAGGTCCACAGTTCCCTGAAAGTGGCAACACAAGTGGAGAAGGTAGTCAAGAAGGCAAATGGCACGCTTGCCTTCATCAGCCAGGGCATAGAAAATAAAAATTAGCTAGTCATGTTGCACCTGTATAAGACTTTAGTTAGGCCACATTTGGAATATTGCATGCAGTTCTAGTCGCCACAGTAGCAGAAGGATATAAAGGCTTTGGTGAGAGTACAGAAAAGATTTACCAGGATGTTGCCTGTTTTGGAAGGTATTAACTATGAGGACAGAGTTGGCTAAACTCAGTTTGTTTTCACTTTAATGTCAGCTGCTGAGGGGCAATTTGATAGAGATTTATAAAATTATGACAGGCGTGGATAGAATGTACAGTCAGGTACATTTTTCTCAGGTTAGAAATGTCACTTACAAGGGGATATAAGTTCAAGGTAAAAGGCGTTAAGTTTTTTACACAGAGGGTGGTATTTGAAAAGCAGGATTTTTTTACAGAAGGTGGTAAGTGCCTGGAATATGCTGCCAGTGGAGATGGCAGAAGCAGATGCAATATCAATGTTTAAGAAGCATCTTGACAGATATATGAATAGGCAGGAAATGGAGCGATATGGACCGCATTGAAGCAGAAAAGTTTTTAGTTTAGAAAGGTGCTATGTGTTGGTGCAGGTTTGGTGGGCTGAAGAGGTTGTTCCCTGTGGTGCACTGTTCTTTGTTCTTTGCTCAGAAAGACCTTGAGAATTTAAAATCAAATGATTTACAGACTTAATCAAATAACCAGGAGACAAGCTTGATGCCCAAGCAATGTGTTTAGCATAAATGTTGGTAAGTTTACAAATATCACACGATATTTGGATATGTGTTTTTCTGACTTGAGATCTGTGAGCAGTGGTGTTCCACAAGCTGGCACCCCCGTTGTTTGGAATATATATATCAATGATTTGGAGGAGAATGTAGGTGGTATGATCAGTTAGTTAGTGGGTGACAAAGTTTGGGGGTGCAACATTCCTTCAGATAAGTTTATTCTGTGCATGCACTAAGTTACTTCTTTATGTTGTATTTAAATTCCCCCTTGATCCAAATTACACTTTTATTAAGTTCCTGCTAGGTTAAGGTCACAAGCCCCTCACTTGATATCATCTGAAAACTTAGCTACCTTGCTTTGTGATTGTGATTCTTGTGTGACCAAGAACAACACACTGAATGCTGAACATTTCTGGAACAACTGTTTAATAATCTGGTGAACTATAAGTCAGTCATTGCAATTAAAAAATCACAACATCAACTCTATTACTCTAATGCCTAACAATTTCACCAGATACCAATTTGGAAGACAAGAATGATCCATTTTAAATTTAACCTATGGGCATATCTACTGTCTTCATTATTTAATACAAAGCCAATTTTTTCAAGTATGCAGGTTGTTTGATTTTTGTATGTGACCATGCATGTGGATGAACATAAATTGATCCACATGTTCATTGTTTGGCACAGGAACTTTCAGATTCCTGCGCAATGTGGCTTGTAGCTTAGTGTAGTGCCTCCCAAACTTTACTCAGATTGTGACCAACAACTCCTCCCTCCCTCACTTTCTAAGGAGGCTTGAAAATATTTGTGAACCTTCAGTGAGAACTGTAAAAGCAGGGACAGGGAAGAGAAGATGGCTGTGAGGGTAGGGACATGTTAGAATGGGACCAGAGCTGCTGTAACTCAGTTGGCGCTCTACTGTAACATTTGCTGCCTCCTAGCCTGTAGGGCTTGTGGTTAGCTCAGTTGGCTGGATGGCTGGTTTGCAGTGCAGGATGATGCCAACAGTGGGGATTCAGTTCCTGCACTGTGTGAGGTTACCCTGAAGAACTTTGCTTCCTGACATCTTCCCTTGCCTGAGATGTGGTGACCCTCAGGTTAAGCCAACACCAGCTGTCTCGCTTTTCTAATGAGAAAGCAGCCCTAAGGTCTTGAAAGACTATTGGGGCTTAATTTTTTTTAATTTTGCATAGCCCAGAACCCTTCTGGGATCCTGCCCTCCACTTGGAAAATGCTAGTTTAGAGAAAACCTTGCATGGGGACTATCTAATTGTTTTAATTTCCTTATTTGTCATCTGGTTTGAGGTTGTCCAATTGAATAGCAAGCAAGGCACAAGCTATTAGATCCCAAGATGATTCCGGTTTAGTGTTAAGATGGCTCGGTTCTGCACGGACTAAGAAAAGGGATTAGCCAGGTTTCTGTTTCATGGTCATCAATGAATGTTGAAAAAATATGTGTAGTTTCAGATAGAAAGGCATGAGAAGGCTTTAGCATATCTCGGTGACCAGTCCGTTAACACTGACAACCTCCAATCATACATGTACCGCAGCTGCTGGAGCTGAGCGAAGAACTAAATAACATTGATGAACCTAGCAGCCATTAGGATCTCTCCACTAAAGGATGGAATTGGAAGGTCCGGGTGGATGGAGAGGCTTTAGATTTGAATATTCACTCTATCTTTTACAACTTTCTTTTGAATGTTTGTAATATTCTTACATTGTCTCTTTTTCCTGACTCCAGCTAAAAGCCTGAAAGGAGAAAAGAGAGCAATATTGAAGAGATTTATGCATCTGTTTCTTACCTGAAAGCTCTTGGCCATGAGCGAATGCGATTAAGAGAGTACAGCAGATCCACAACATGTTGCTTTTGAACAGCTTTCCCCTAAACTGAATTATAATCGCACCCGGATACCATCTTTATAATGGCTTTAATGATTCATTCAATGAGGGCGGGAATAGTTTTCAAGACTGATTGAACAGACATAATGAGCAGGTGATATTCAATTGCACATATTTCAATAGAAAACAATACTTCATTTTAAATACTTGTAAACTTGGTTATTTGTGTTCTCAGTACTGAACAGGTGCTAATTATTTTTCAATGCATTCCTGCCAGGGTTCTCAAGGGAGCTATAATTTGTTGTTAGGGCTTTATTGAAAAAAATGAGAGAAGCATCTTTAACATTCCAAGCCTGAGGGAGAGAGGTTTATATACAAGATACATGGTATCTATGAAGACAAAATTCACGGTTAACATTTTGTACAGCACTCAGCTGAAAGTAAGGTAACCATTTTACTAGGGAGACAGAGATGAGGTTGGGCACTTCCAAGCATAGAGATGGAGTTAACAGTTAAACCTTCATAACAGAAAATAATCCTCCACGTTCCTCTTCAGCTTTAAATAGTGAATTCAGAATCACATTTATTGAGTGGCCACTATACTATTTCCATATGTTTGCATCTTATTATTATCCTGAGTTGATTCATTTTTACGTCACTTCCAATTCTGCTGCACTTTCCCAGCAATTAGAAGCTGCCAATTCTGGACACGAATGTCAGAGAATTTGTCTAGTGACTGCAGCTTGTTACTTGCTTGAATTTCCCTTGAACCAACTCTGTCCTCACCACAAATTTTCCTGCATGCTCTGTGGACACCAGCCCCATCTGCACCATCAAGTCAGCACCAGCAAAGCACCACCTCACCAATTCATCACATTCTCTTGCTCTAACTCTAATACCATAACATCCCTTCAGGATTGGTATTGGAGCTTAGGGACACCTTGTGCTTCTGCCAAATTTCTTTGTATGCAGCGATAGATGTACGTTTCATACATTTATACAGGATGCATATTATGGCTCTCAGCTTCATTTCTTTTTGCACATTCACTTTGAATGCGTACAGCTGTGAAGAAGACTCACATTGGACTTGAAATGTTAAATCTGTTTCTATCTCTGCACGTACTACCAAATCAGCTGAGTTTCTCTAGTATTCCTTTTAGTTCAGATTTTCACTATCCACAGTACTTTGTTTCAAATGTTTTGGTAATATTAGATACTTCAGTACTCCTCATTGAAGCATAACATTGAAGCTTTCTAGTAATTGATGTGAAGGTTCAGGAGTATCATTAATGAAGTGGTGTTGTTTTCCTGACATTCCCGAAAGATTATCTAGTTGTTCATCAGACATGGTCATTGGAAAAGCTAGAGTTCTTGTGGCATTGCTTCTAATAAGAAGATGATGTTGAAAAGAAGCAATTACAATGTTGTCAGCATGCCCAACAACAACAGTAATCTCCAGCAGCTGTCATACAGCCTCCAAAGGGAGGGATGAGGGATGATGTTGAATCACTTCAGAGAGGCATTGACAAGTTGGCCAAATGGGCAGATACCTGGTAGATGAAATTCAGTGCAGAGGAATGTGAGGTAATGCATTTTTGTGGAAGAAACACAGAGAGACAATGCAGACTAAACGGTACAGCTTTGAGGGGTTGTGGCCAGGCAAGTTAAAACAGTTGTTAAGAAGACTTATAGAATCCTTGGGTTGTGGATAGATGCATAGAGTATAAAGACAAGGAAGTGAAGCTACGCCTCTACAAATCATTGGTCAGACCACATTTGGAATATTGTATTCAGTTCTGGGCACCTTATTTAAGGAAGGATGTTCAAGCCCTGGAGGAAATACAAAGAAGATTTATTAGAATGATACCAGGAATGGAGTTAACATACTGAATCCCTCCCCCCACCCCCCCACTATCAAAATCCTTTGGTGACCATTGACTATAAACTCAACTGTACTAGCCACATAAACATGGTGACTACAAGAGCAGGTCAGAGGCTAGGTACACTGTAGCGCGTAACTCAATTCCTGACTCCCTAATGCTTGTTCAACATCTGCAAGGCACAAGTCAGGACTGTGACGGAATACTCCCCACTTGCCTGGATGGGTGCAACTCCAACAACACACAAGAAGCTTGACACCATCCAGGACAAAGCAGCCCGCTTGATTAGCACCACATCCACAAGCATTTATTTGCTCCACCACTGATGCTCAGTAGCAGCAGTTGTACTATCTGTAAAATGCACTGCAGAAATTCATCAAAGATCCCGAGACAGCACGTTCCAAATCCATGTCCACTTCCATCTAGAAGGGCGAGGGCAGCGGATACATGGGAACACCATTGCCTGCACCCCTCCACCCACTCATCATCTTGACTTGGAAATATGTCTCAGTTCCTTTGCTGTTGCTATTTTGAAATCCTGGAATTCCCTCCCTAAGAACATTGTGAGTCAACTACAGCGTGCGGACTGTAGCAGTTCCAAAAGGCAATTCAACACCACCGTCTCAAGGGCAACTAGGGATGGGCAATAAGTACTGGCCCAGGAGGGATGCCCATGTCCCATGAATGAATGAGAAAAATGAGGGATTTTAGATACAAGGCAAGATTAGAGAAATTGGACTTATACTCTTTGGAACAGAGAAGAGGTGACCTTATTGAGATGTTTAAACTTATAAATCATTTGACAGGAGAAAGAAAACTATTCTTTTTCCACTGGGTTGGTATGGCACTGACTGGGGGTCACAATTTCAAAGTTGTCACCAAGAGTGAGTTGAAGAGAAAAGTTTTTACTCGGAGAGTTATTGGGATTTGGAATATGCTGCCTGGGACAGTGTGGAGACAGATTCAACAGCAAATTTCAAAAGAGAGCATGGATATATACTTGAAAGTGCTGAATTTGGAGGGCTACAGAGACAGGGTGGAGAACGGTACTAGCTGGTGCAGACATGATGGGTCAAATGGCCCCCTTCTGTGCTGTAAAATTCCATGATTTGAAAGGAGACAAGCTTACTTAAAATGTCTGGTCCAGCTACAGGATTACTGTCCTTGCTTGAACACGTCCAGGCTTTGATATTATAGGTAGTTTCAGGGTGGTGGCGGAGTATACTGAGAGGAACATTCTGGAGGACCGATGTGTGGGTCCTCCGTCCTAGGGTTTCTCGGTGTCACCATCTAGTCTGCCTGAGAGGAAGAGGGATCTAGAGTGAGGTCAAGCAAACTCATCCCCTTCTCCCCATACTCCCTTGCTTTTAAATTGATTCTGAGCACTCCTGGCTAGAATCGTGGAGTGCAGGTTCATACATGCTGGACCTAGATATAACTGGCTGTTGCAAACATGTCCAGATATGTACATGCTGGAGTCTGCAAGATATAGATGAAAGGTGGGTGCCTTCAAGCTAGATTGCAGAATCCCTTTGATCAATCTGCTTTCTATTTCTTGGTTAACCATGATGTAGAGGTTCCAATGTTGGACTGGAGTGGACAAGATCAGAAGTCACATGACACTAGGTCATAGGCAAACAAGTTTATTTGAAATCACAAGGTTTCGGAGCGCTGTTGCTTCATCAGGTGAAGCTGACGAAGGAGCAGCACTCCGAAAGCTTGCGATTTCAAATAAACCTGTTGGACTATAAGCTGGTGTCATGTGACTTCTAACCTATTTCTGGGTCGTTAGTGCATTTTTATGAAGTTGTTAATGACCATGAGCTGGCCTTCTGCCTGGAGCTGAGCTGGTGCTAGTTTCCGGCAGTCCTCCAAGTGTCAGAGACCCTGGGCTCTCCCTCAACCAACTGCAGAGACTGCTGTGATGTGCTCACCAGATTATGCTCCCAAGTCTAAACTAGTCAGAGAATTCACCGAGGTGAAAGCCTTCGAACTTGTGGAGGATGCAGGTGAAACCTTTGCTTCTGCATGCTTTGAGAGCTGTAGGTAGAGCTGAGGGTCTTGGCTGAAGTCTCTTTGGAGCAGAGTATTGCTCGTGCCTTTTTTAAATTCATTCATAGGATTTAGGTATCACTGGCCTTTATGGCCAATTGCCTTAATTGTCTAGAGGGCAGTTAGGACTCAACCACCTTGCTGTGGGACTGGAATCACATGCAGCAGCTTCCTACCCTGAGGGCATTAGTGATCCAAATAAAATTTTACGATATCGATGGAATTTTAATTGCAGATTTTTAAGGTGGGATTTGAACCTAGATCCCCAGAGCGTTACCTGGTTCTCTCGGTTAAGAGTCCACTAGTGATAATACTGGAGATAGGACATCATCACCCCCACCGTGCCTACATAAGAGAAAGGAGGGATTTAGTTGAGGAAGAAAGATAATAGCTTGTGCGGGTGAAGAAAGAGTTAGTACTGGTGATAATGGGAGAGCAGCACTATACAGGACAATGAGGTTTACTGGTTTTGTTGGACATTGAGGTCTCCAGATTCTCACATAGGCAATGGATTTTCTCCTCACACGGTATATGGAGCCTTAAATCTTCCACCATCCCCACCCCTCCACAAAACCCACCTCCACATCACCAGTATTCATTCTCTTGGTCCAGCTGTGGGATGATGTTTCCTGCAATGATACAAAATGATATTCTGGAAGTGCATTTTGTGAACGTATGGGACAGCCATTCATGGTGATGCAGGAGATGTAGTAAGGTGTCCCCAGTGAATGAATGGGAATTGCAGAGGGCAGGAAGGGTTAATAGTTTGGGAGGATGAAGTAGGTGAGAGCTGGAGTCCACAAGCCTCAGTAAGAGATGTGCTCAGTGGCTGAGTTAGTGTGAGTGGTGGCCCTGTGAATGTGAGGTGGTGATGGTTACCCTTGCAGAGTTCAGAATAAAACTGGCTTTCTTTCTGAACTGCTGTGCTCTCCATTTTACCCAGACACAGCACTGACCCAGGTGACTCCCTTTGTCCAGGTTGGTTTTTGCTAGTGGTGTGTCCTCCTTTGCCAGTCTGAAGGATAAAGGACTGCTCTCCTCTTTAATATGAGGGACAGTTCCTGTCTTGCAGCATTTGAAGTGGCATGCAGTGGATCTTAAACATGGTACAAACAGTGCAAATGGCAGAAGCTCTCATCAGTGGTGTGGTCTTCAACCTTCCCTGTCACACAGTACCATGATTTGCGTACAACTGGGTACATGACTCCGAGGGTGAAAAGTGATAGCTTGCATGGAGTGAGTTACAAGGAAGTAGTTGAATTGAGAGGATTAAAGGATTCCAGAAACACAAGAATGAAATTTGAGTAATTGGAATACCTGACACATTGTCTGGATTGAATTACATTCAAGAAGTTGTCATAAGCTATTATTGACTGGGCACCATGGTTTTCACCCAAAAAAAACACTTTCACTCAAAATGGGAACCTAAGCTAATACATAATTCTGAGCTGAGGTGTTGCATTGTTGGAGATGCCATTTTTTAGAGGTGACGTTAAACAATTGTCTCATGCACACCTCAGTCAGATGCAGAAAATGGATTGCAAAACTTGAAGCAGGGCAGAGAAGTTTTTCTACAATCAAATCCTGTTTTTATCCCTTATTGAGCTTTGCTAATATAACAGATTAATCAATTATTTCATTACCGTAAGTAACTAAATTTCCCCATATTCCCAATTTGGATAGATTTCTGATGCACTTCATTGGTTGTGAAATGCTTTGCTGTGTTCCAAATATGTGAAAGATGCAATATAAATTTAAATTCTTTCCGCCTCTATCTCGTATCGTGTGTACTTATGCAATAAGTTCTTAACAGCCTTTCAACGTATGAGTAAATGTGGGTATTTGAGACATAACATTAGAGAGAATGGAGTGAAGCATGAAGAAGCAATTAAATTAAATTGAATGGATTAGAGGATTGCAGAAAAACAAACGTGAAATTTGAGGACCTGGAATATTAGATGCATGTCCAGATTGAATTGCTGCTATAATCCCTCGATTTTTATCCAATAGCATTTTGTTTTGCCTCTGTCTCTTTTAACTAAGAATAGGACGGCTGTCCATATCCCATCTGGTATGAAGTCCTGCATCATCATTTATCCATGTACTTAAGGTTTACATTGTAAAGGTAATAGCACCAGGAACCCGGGTTCGATTCCAGCCTCAGGCGACTGTCTGTATGGAGTTTGCACGTTCTCCCCGTGTCTGCATCGGTTTCCTCTGGGTGCTCCGGTTTCCTCCCACAGTCCAAAGGTGTGCAGGCTAGGTGGATTGGCCATGCTAAATTGCCTGTAATGTTCAGGAATGTGTAGACTTGTGGGTTATAGGAGAATGGGTCTGGGTGGGATGCTCTGAGTGTCGGTGTGGATTTGATGGGCCTAAGGGCCAGTTTCCACACTGTAGGGATTCTATGATTCTATGATTGTCTTTTGAATTTGAATTCTTGAAATTTAAAATTATTATTTCCACTATTTCCTACTACAGCATCACAACACCCCTCTCCTGAACGTTTTTATTCTGCTTACCGGTGTTTTCTCTTTTTCAGTGGCTTCCAAACTGTTTCGGTCTCATATCACTATTTAAATTTACCATTGTTCTTTACATTCCTACAGGCTGTTACTTTTTAAACCACCTCTCTAACGACCATACATTTTATAAATCACTGTAATTACACAATTCTGATAAAACATGTATCTATGGTAATTTTTTAAAATTTTCTGGCACTGTGAACTACTTGTTAGGGTGAAAGTATTTGAATTGGGGAGAAATGGGTGATAATCTCAATTGCAAACTTCTTTCAACACAAATGATGAAGACATTTTGATCTAACGCTAGTGAATGAACTACTTAATTAGTTAACCTCTTTATGTATGTGTTTATATAATTTATTAATCTCGCCATCAGTTTCCATCAGTTATTTTAAACCTCAGGACTAGAATAAAGCTTAGTCACTTAACAGATACTTATAGAATACCTAGCTTCTTCTCGTAGAATCACAGGGTCATCCAGCATGGAAATAGACCCTTTGGTCCAACTTGCCCACGCCAACCAGACATCCCATTCTGACCTAGTCCCATTTGGCCCATATCCTTCTAAAACCTTCCTATTCATATACCTTTCCAGATACCTTTCAAATGTTGTAATTGTACCAGCCTTCACTACTTCCTCTGACAGCTCATTCCATATATGATCTACCCTCTGTGTGAAAAAGTTGCCCCTGTTATGTCTTTCCCCGCTCACCTTAAACCTATGCCTTCTAGTTTTGGACTCCCCTATCTTAGGAAAAAGACCTTGGCTATTCACCCTCTCCATGCTCCTTGTAATTTTATAAATATCTATAAGGTCACCCCTCAGCCTCTGACGTTCAAAGCCCCAGGCTATTCAACCTCTCCCTATAGCTCAAACCCGCCAATCCCGGAAACATCCTTGTAAATCTTTTCTGCACCCTCTCAAGTTTAACAACATCTTTCCTATAGAAGGGTGACCAGAATTGTATACAGTACTCTAAAAGTGGCCTCACTGACGTCCTGTATAGCCATAACATGACCTCCCAACTTCTTTACTCAATGCATTGACCAATAAAGGTAAGTGTAGCAAACCACTTCTTCACCCTCCTGCCTACTTGTGACTCCACTTTCAGGGAACTACGTACCTGCACCCCTAAGTCACTTTGTTTGGCAGCACTTCCCAGGGTTCTACTATTAACTATATAAGCCCTGCCCTGATTTGCCTAACCAAAATGCAACACCTTCTATTTATCTACATCTGCCATTCCTTGGCCTAGCAGCCCATCTGATCAAGGTCCCATTGTACTCTGAAATAATCTTCTTCACTGTCCACTAAATCACCAATTTTGGTATCATCTGCAAACTAACTGACTGTAGCGATTGGAACCAGTGGACCTAGCTAACTATGAGGTTCTTGATTGGAGTTGTTAACCTGCGCCAATCGGGTAACCAATGGCTGACCAATATAACCAGGAGATTAGAATCCCTTCAGCTCAGCAGACTGACTCTGAGCTGGCCTTTATCCCTTTTTGAGAACTGATTTCCAGGCTGGCTGGGTCACAGCCAATGTACTGCTGGATTTTAATTCTCAGTAGAGAACTGCTTTTTACAACTGGCTAGTTACAGCCAGTGTCTTGTTATTTTTGGAACCAAAACAAATATGACTTGGTAGCAAGGTTTGCTCCTTGAACCACAGTTTTAAGTATAGTACTTTACTTTTGCATGCATTTTCACTTTTTTGTTTCTGGACTGAGCCTCCATGAGTCAGCTGTGCCTTTCTGAGTGGACTGTGTTTCCGTGAATGGGTTAGGCCTCTGAGGGTGGACCAGGCCTCCTTTGTGGACAGGTCCTCCGTGAGTGGGCCATATCCTCGAATGTAGGCCTGGCCTCAGGGGATCTGCTTTGTTTCTGCAAGTGGACCAGGCCTCAAGGATGAACTGAATATCTGTATGTATGCTGCGAGGTGTGCGCTTGCTGCTTTTGAGCGTGGACTCAGCCCTTTAAGTTTGGACTGTTTTATGTGTCCCTGGGTCTAGCAGGCCTTACCGAGGGCTAGATGGTCAGTAGGTTGTTTCGGAAGCCGGACGGTGTGTAAGTGTCCCTGAAAGCTGTTACCCCGAGAGTCTGGATGATGGGTAGGTTGCCCTGAGAGCTTAAAGGTTCGTATGTCACCCGGAAGACTGTCGTCCTGAGAAGACACAGGGATGGGCTGTCCTAGACGTGGTCGGAAGGTGAATAAGGAGAGGCTGATTGCTGGTTTGCCAGGGGTGTCACTGTTGCATGTGTTGCTTTTTTGTTGTTTGTTTGTCTGGATTTATCTTGTATGTACTTCTGTCTAAAGTTTTTTCTTATAGTGAGTTACAGTGTGATTTGGGGTTTGGTTACCATCCCATTTCCCTGTAAATTGTTGTTTGCTTTGTTGACTGTTACCTTGATTTGTTTTGCATTTCTGTACAGTTTAACAAAAAGAGAATAACCAAGAAAAAAGTATATAAAACAGGAGATTAGAATCTCCTCAGTTGAGGACTGACTCCGAGTTGACTGGTCACAGCTAGTGTACTGTGCACTAGCAAATAAAGGGAGACTTGGTGATGGGACATAGGTCTCTGTGCAGATGTTTCACTAAATATACCTCCTATAGCCACATCAAAATCATTTATATAAATAACAAAAAGCAGTATGTGGCAGAGTAAAAAAAAAAATCCTGAAGACTGAAAAAGTTAGAAAGAGCAAAACGGAAGAATCATCTCCAGTTTCCCTTACCTGTCTTAATCATCCAACCTGCCAACATTAAGTTGACTAGTTTCATATGCTCCTAACATAAAAAGCCTATCTGATCCAACTACAGAGGAACTGGTTTCAGCTGCTTCTTTAATTAATTAAGCCCATCTATTCTTCCAGTGGGCACCTTGTTAATTCTCTGCTTAAGGCACAGAACTTTAGAAATTAACCTGCAGATTTCAGTTAAATGTCAAGTAATTCAAACTGCAAACTAAATTAGATTTGTACAAAAAGATTAAAACTCTATTACCTACCAACTGCCAGCATTTAGTACATGTGAAATGCTTGAACAAATAATCAGAAACATCGGAAAGGTAACGTAATTTTATTGAAGGGATTCCTGAGTGCCCATATCCATCACAATGAAACCTTATGTGATGCTATCACACGGTGGGCATGAAGGTCTCACAAGGTTATGTCGTGCCTCCATAAGGATCTCTGAGGTACGTCTCCTTATCCAAATGTACGACATATTGCTTCTAAGTCTCTGATTATATTTTCTTCGCTAACATGACAAGGAGGCAATTTAGTACACCTTGCAGGGTTTCAAATTCAAATAGTTTCCACCCCTGAATACAAAAAAAATACAGTATCTCAGTCTGTTCATTTTGCTCATATTGCCAACTGTTTTGTTTAGCTATTGCACAGTTGGCTATTAATCCAACAGGGCAAGATTCCAACTTTGTTTCAGTGTTAGTCACTCGCAGGCTCCCCTTGGAATGCACAAAGCTTCCCACCCCCATTTCCTCCACACCATCTCCTGAACTGATAACCCTCCAAACTTCATATTCCCTTTTGTGTTGCTGTCTCTGTAGCCATGATGATCTTAAAGCTTTCCCCCATTTTGGTTGATCACTTCTACTTAAAATGTCCTCACTTCATCACCAAAGCCCATGATTTTGTCAGTTCCTATTCCCTTGTTGAGCCTACACCCTTCCCTTGTAAAGGCAAGAGATACTGCAACTTGTGTGGATGTCCACAAGTGGAACTCCCAGGACACTCCTCTTATGAAATCCCATCCTTTAGTCTCCAGTTTCCCCTTTCACTGACACTATTTCTTCAGCAACCCAGGACAATGAAGGCCATCCCCAGATATGTGTTTCCCTCTTTCCCCTGGACTCAGGACTTCACTTCCCAATCCCCAATTAAGTTCCCTGACTATTAGTGAACTGACACCCCAGGATTGACTAAGGCCCACCCCCAGACAATCTTGGCATTGGAATGAATGCATTAGAAATGAAATTCAATATTGCCTCCAGTATGTCTGTGCAACCTATGGCTGCCTGAGGAGTAGAGTGTTTGACAACTAGAACTCAAACCCATGCATATGGTCTACAGGGCAGTAATATTACCCACCCATCTCTATGCACTGCATCATGGACAACGTACAGAAGTCAATATTATTTCTTTGTTTTATCACTAACCATGCCTCGTGCAAATCCAGTAGCAAGTTAGACATTCCAGTAGCACTGGATCAATGTCCCCAGCATTGAGTCAGCTGCATGGGATGAGCCACATTATCTGCATGCTTGATGCAAGACTTTTAAAACATACCCTCTACTCCAGCTTCGTCATGGCAAACGGTTACCAGGATGGCAGAGAAAGCACTTCAAGGATATCCTCGAAACCTCCCTGCAATAATGCAGTAGCCCCACCAACTCATTGAAATCTCATGCACAAGAAGCCTTAAACAGGAGAAACATTCGCGAAGGTGTCATCCAAATTGAGCATCTGTGACAGGCCTAGGTAGTCACCAAGTGTAAACAACAGAAGGAGCATGGAAAACCACAGCATCCCACCCGCTTGCCTTTTCATACACCACCTCCCTCCACCTACGGCAGAGTGTGTGGGCCCAGCATTGAACTATTGAGTCACTCCAATACCCACAAGTTTGGAGCAGAAGGAAGTAATCTCTATCTCAAAGGGCTGCCAGAGAAGAAAGATTTATTACCTAATCTTCCTTTACTTTTTTATTGCAGCATACCAGTGCAATTTAGAAGGAACATTGTTTCATAACCACTTTTTCACATTCCTGCTCTACAATTCTATTTAAATCCTGGCCCTCAGTAAGTCCCCTGGCCTTTTGTGACTAAATCTCCAGGACTGACTATGGCCCACCTCCAGATAGACTTGGTATTGAAGTGAATACATTGGAAATGAAATTCAATATTGCCTCTGGGAGCTAGGAATTAAATAGAGTTGTAGAATAGAAGTGTGAACAAGTGGTTACAAAATAACATTCCCTCTAAATTGCGCTGGTATTCAGGTGCTCAGAGGTTCTGTGCACGCCAATTGGCATGACGAAGGCTTTCAGCCTGAAATGTTGACTTTCCTGCTCCTTGGATGCTGTCTGACCTGCTGTGCTTCTCCAGCCTCACATTTTGGCTTTCGCTTCTGAAAATCATTGCAGCACACAGACTTCGGATATTAGTGCTGCAGAAAAAATAATTAGAGAGTGTGTAGGTTACAAAACCTCCTACAAATTTTAGTCAATAAATGTGGAGCTAGAAAGCACAGGAGGCCAGACAACATCCGAAGAGCAGGAAAATCAACTTTTCGGACCAAAACCCGTCATCAGAACCTGACAAAGGGTTTCAGCCCGAAACTTTGACTTTCCTGCTCCGTGGATGCTGTCTGACCTGCCACGCTTTTCCAGCTTCACATTTATTGACTCTGACTTTCAG
>JAHRHZ010000017.1:27424133-27441432 GCA_024137785.1 Ginglymostoma cirratum | reverse complement strand
CCACTATATTTATCAGGTCGAAATCTTTCGGCAACTGTAGGAAGTTTTGTTTGCTCATCGTTCACAAAGAATCCATCGCCGCTACAACAAAAAAAATTGAAAACTGTAACTTAATTTGGTCGCTTATTTTCTCTTTGGTATTAGTATGTGCCTATCATTAAATTATATTGGCAATTTTGTACATGGCTTCTAGGCAACATATGTTTCTTTTGGGCTTCCACCTTGTCATGGCTTACAGTTTGATCTGAAGTATTTGCCATTGTTGCTGAGAGTTTAGGAGACAAAAGAGATCCATGCCGTATTCTACGTGAAGTAACAACTGACCATGAATTAATCAGGCACTTGACTTACTTCTCTAGAAAGATGAGGAACTTATACAGATTGAAGCAACAGCAAAGCAGAAATCTTTTTGCATTGGTAGGACGGTTAAAGTGCTGGCTGCAATTAATGACATCCTTGCAAAATTTTGCGTAGCTATCCATATCTCTTTAATTTTCTTAAAGTTTGTAAATAGATTGCATGTGATTAAGTTTGAATCCTTCATATTAATGCCAGATTTTCCATGAAGTATTCATTCCAAATAATTCTGTACTTTCCAAGCTCTTCAAGGTTTGTGGGTTACAAGGCTTTTGCCATAGATAATCACTAGTTGAGTAATACCACTGCAGGGTTGCAATACTGGACTCTGCAGCACTGATAATGTCAGGATTTTAGAAACCCTAAAGGAATAACTGGCATGGTGTGCACTATTAGCAATTTACAGTACATCCTGGGTGGGGTATCAGTACAGATATGACATGTGTATGTTCAAAGTGTGAGGTGATGTTAGATAGTGATTTAAAGCAGTTGTCCAAGCATTTTGCTGAATGGGCACCACACAGACCAACAACCTGTGTAACTAACTTTGAGCTGCAGAGGGTCCCCACCAGCATTGTTTAAGAGGTCAGTCATCCAAATCGCAAGCGAGGTGCTTTTGACTGACACATGGTAAGTAAAATTTGTCAAAACAGTGTGGCTTGTGTTTCACCACTATAGCAAAATATTGTACCCATCTCAGTATCCCCGGGGATGCTCCACTACAGTATTTCTTTGGCTGCTTGTACCACAAAAGCCACAACAATAACCTTTCCATAATAACTTTATCCAACAACACACCTACTTGTACAAAAAAAAAATCAATCTCTTACATTCCTTTGGTGCCTGTCTTCAGGGTATTGTTCCTCTCCTAGTGTTTGTACACAATCCTGGTCTAATGGCTGCCGCATGGTCAGTGGACAGATGTTGAATTTAACTGGGGGAGATTGTATATGGCAGTGCAGGATCTAAGCCTCGAATGTCTAACTTCAGATTATGATGCCTCAACAACAGTGACAACAATCTGGGCTGCTAGATGACAGGCAACAGCAAGGGCATTGATCAAATGTAACAGTAGGATTCCAACTGCTGCCATCCTGAGAAAGAGCACCAGATTTTACACCATGGTATGACTGCTCCACGGTGCAGCACCTCCACAATTCTAGAAATATATTAGGGCCAAATTCCTGACTGCCATGTGAGCCTGCAAGCCTTTTTTTAAATTAATTCACAGGTTGTGGGTGTTGCTAGCTAGGCCAGCACTTGTTGATCATTTCTAATTGTCTAGAGCACATTTAAGAGTTAACCACATGACTGTGGGTCTGGAGGCACTTGTAGGCCACACCAGGTAAGGACGGAAGTTTCCTTTCCTAAAAGGCGTTAGATGGGTTTTTCCTGACAATCAACAACAGATTCATGGTCATCATTATTGAATTCAAATTCCATCATCTGCCTTTGCAGGATTCAAACCCAGGTCCCTGGGATATTACCTGGGGCTCTGGATTAACAGTTCATTCTTGGTACCACTCGGCCATCACCTCCTCTTTTGAGAGCTGAGATCCACAGTCATGAGGGCAACAGCCTGAACCTGCATGGCATCATACATGGATCTTATGACCTCTCACTGATCTTTCATTGCAGCCATATGATATTGAGAGGCTTTCAGCTGTGCTGCAGTAGAAGCTGTAAAAATATGCGGCAGATACTGTGCACGACTACATCAGTGAATTCTGCCATACAGTAGGCCATCACTTCCACGGTGGAAAAGGATGAGTTCCAAGGTCTGTATGATGCTCTCTGTTGAAGGTAGATTTCTCAGTGCTTCTTGTCAATAACGGGAGGTTGGCTGCTCTGCCAAAGGCACCCAGCATTTCAATGTAGATACATGGGCATCAGGGTTCTCCAGTATTCCTCCACAATGAATTTCTCATCTGAATTCTTTGGCCGATATCTTAGCCTTTAATGTTCTGTCACATAATCTACCCTTTCTCACTGCTCAAATTGTAGCATTTAAGTGGTTGGTTACCCTCTATCTCCCCATTGCCTGTCCAGTATCTGTAAAGTACAAGTCATGAGTGTGATGGAGTACTCTCCACTTGCATGGGTAAGTGCATCGCCAATAACACTCAAGAATCATTCGCTATTTGGAGAAAATGCGGAGGCATGGGATTGAGGGAGATTTAGCAGTTTGGATTAGAAACTGGCTTTCTGAAAGAAGCCAAAGAGTGGTGGTTGATGGAAAATATTCAGCCTGGAGTCCGGTTACTAGTGGTGTGCCACAAGGATCTGTTTTGGGACCACTGCTGTTTGTCATTTTTATAAACGACTTGGACGCAGACATAGGTGGATGGGTTAGTAAGTTTGCAGATGACACTAAAGTCGGTGGAGTGGTGGACAGTGTGGAAGAATGTTGCAGGTTGCAGGGAGACTTGGATAAACTGCAGATTTGGGCTGAAAGGTGGCAAATGGAGTTCAATGCAGATAAATGTGAGGTGATGCACTTTGGGAAGAATAATAGGACAGCAGAATACTGGGTCAATGGAAAGATTCTTGGTAGTGTGGATGTGCAGAGGGATCTTGGTGTCCAGGTACATAGATCCCTGAAAGTTGCCACCCAGGTTGATAGTGCTGTTAAGAAGGCATACAGTGTGTTAGGTTTCATTGGTAGAGGGATTGAGTTCCGGAGCTGTGATGTCATGCTGCAACTGTACAAAACGCTAGTGCGGCCTCACTTGGAATATTGCGTACAGTTCTGGTCGCCCCATTATAGGAAGGATGTGGAAGCATTGGAAAAGGTGCAGAGGAGATTTATCAGGATGTTGCCTGGTCTGGAGCGAAGGTCTTATGAGGAAAGGCTGAGGGACTTGGGTCTGTTCTCATTGGAGAGGAGAAGGCTAAGAGGGGATTTAATGGAGACCTACAAAATGATCAGAGAATTAGATAGGGTGGACAGTGAGAGTCTTTTTCCTGGGATGATGACGTCGGCTAGTACGAGGGGGCATAGCTGCAAATTGAGGGGTGATAGATTTAAGACAGATGTCAGAGGCAGGTTCTTTACTCAGAGAGTGGTAAGGGCGTGGAATGCCCTGCCTGCCAATGTAGTTAACTCAGCCACATTAGGGGCATATAAACAGTCCTTGGATAAGCATATGGATGATGATGGGATAATGTAGGGGGATGGGCTTAGATTAGTTCACAGGTCGGCGCAACATCGAGGGCCGAAGGGCCTGTTCTGCGTTGTATTGTTCTATGTTCTATGTTCTGTCTCTACCACGGACACATAGTGATAGCACTGAGTACTATCTATAAGATACGTTGCACTGCAGTAATTCCAATGGTTCCAATGACCATACCTTTCAAATCAGGACCTCTACCACATAGCAGGGCAAAGGTAGCAGTTGCATGGGAATACCACAAGCTGTAAGTTCCCATCCAAGCCACACACAGTCCTAACATGGAACTATAGTGCCATTCCTTCACTGTTGCTGGATCAAAATAGTTCGGCTGGAGCACATGCAAGGCTTGCATGATGTTAGGCCATTTGTTGAGCCTAGAAGCAGCTAACAGCATGAGTTATAAGAGCAAATGAAATAGATGTAGACCATTTGATCCATTAGAGCCTGGGCTGCCATTCAATAATGAAGGGTAATCCCTTCAGCATCTGGTACAGATAGCCAGCCTTATCCTAAGGTCAAGTGATTTTTTTTATCATCAGACTCTGTTTTTTAACCATCTAGCTGCTGCTTCTGTCCCTTTTTTTGTCCACACAATTTCAGACTGTTTTGGTTCTCAGAACTCTCTACAGCAGTAAGAACTTTCTATGCATCAATTCTGATTCTAGTCAATTTGAAGTCTTGCTTGTAGACACCCTTATATTGCCGATGCAGCTGACCTATTCATTTTGTGCCAGTAGCATGCTCTCCATGAAGCAGGCCTTTTGGAATGTCACTATCATCCATTTGGATCACATGAAACAGCCAAAAAATGTTGTCACTAAACCAAAAGGGTAAATATGTTAGGGGCCTCTTCTCCCTAAATCTACCCCCTGGACAGCCATATTTGACTATCCCTCCTAGCAAGGATCACCAATATTCATCCTGGTGGTGGAGGAAGCTGTTCAGCCACTTTTCCTTAATTGCATAATTGTCTAAACTTCTAGATATAGAAGGAAGATGCTGAGAACACAAGCCTTGTTCATGTGGAGCATTATACCGTTTGTTGGTTTGTGTTGGTCCACGCCTGCCCTTTGAACTTTGAAATGATAGCTGTGACTTGGTCATCCTAATGCTGATTTTGAGATCAGCAAGTTCTTGACATCTGGTGTGGAAGTCAGCACCAGGACACAGATGCATATGCGGTTAATTGGGCCTATACCTGTTTCCAATCAAAAAGTAAGCGGTCTGTCTGAGTTTTCCACGGGGAAGTCAATCATAGCAAGTAGTGTTTTTTTTAATTGCAAAACCCACTCCATGTTCTCGTGTTGCCACTTGGGCATTTCCCTGTCATATTATTCCGATGTGTTTCTCTTTCTGAGATCCTTTTTGAGTAAGCCTAGTTTCTTGTAATGCATTGCACCTTGTGAAGTTTCTCATTAATCACATTGCAAAAGATTGTTGATAAAGTCCTTGTGTTCCAGCTTGCAATGTACTAATTGATGACTGTTTTGCTGAGTTTGTCTTGTCTGGTGCACAGACTGTTGCTCGTCTGTTGAGAGGTCACTCTCTAAGCTCAGCGCACTCATTAAAGCAAACAGGCTAGGTTTGCACAGCTCCTAACTGAATGGGGGCTACTCAGCTTCAGTGCAATTGTCTTTTTCTACTATTGGAAGTAAGCTTGATATTGTGTTCTAAAATAATCAAATAATATCATGTGATTGCCAATATAAGCCATGAAGCCAGAGTGCCCTGTCCAGGTCATTGTATGGAGACTAGGCATCACGAGCTCCTTCCACACCCTCTTGGCATAGCTGGTATTGTAAAGGAAAGGATAACATCAGTACTGCTTGTTACCAGCTCTCATGCAGGAATTGTGGGAAAGCTGTCTGTTAAATTATAGATAGTGCTAAGGCACTCCATTGAAGATTTTCTGTTGGAGTTTAATCATGTAGCTTTCTCTCCTGAGACATCACAAGGCAGTAAGGCTACTCACGCATGGCTGGGTGTCTGGAGCTTGAGCACATGAGCATAATGACGTACTAGTGGGCCTGCATGTGATTCATCTGTGGTCCTGACCTCTGAGTTGTAGTAGGTTAGCCTGGGATTACATGGTATCCAATCTACATGCATTGTCATAGGAAGGGGCTACATAGGCCTTGATAATGGAGAGGCTATGCGCTGGCAAGGAAAGGCTAATACACTCATACTCCTTTTCATAATGTTTGTACTTTTAGGCAGCAGCGAGTGCTGAAAGTAAGAGATGAAAAGCAAAATGCCTACTAAACATCTCCTACTATGCCAACAGATTTGATGTATCTCATTAACTAAGCGATATCTCACCATCCAACTGAATGGAAAATTGTATCATGTTATGATCACACATACCTAGAGGATTCTTTATTGTGAAATAATTAATTTATCCTGTCCCATTTCATTACAAGGCTGAATCATTTTAGTCATTACAGATTAATTCTAAAATAACATGTTGCCGTTGGGTCCAGAAAATATTGTTTCAAAAAACTGTCCTGAATACATCCTCTAAATTCATCCTCCATGCTATCTTTGTCAATTTGATTAGTCCAAACATAAACAGGTATGTCATGATGAGATTAGCTCAGGTTTATTGTTAAAAAAACACACTCTCAAAAGCAGAGTGGCACTGTGATAGTGATAAATTGCTTGGTTATATAATGTATACTTTTTATTAATGATATTATGATCTGTCTCTGAACAATATCTAAAAGAGTGCAGTTTCTCTATTGTACACAAAGCTAAACCTACCTGGTGAAGCCAATAAGGAGGTCTTTAGATGTAAGTGTTGATACATCCCAGTTCATTCCACCAGACTCATACAACATTAAAACAAATGAAATGCTGCCATTTGTAGTTATAATTGCTTGGTAGGTGTTTGTCTACAATTAAGGTATTGAACATAATTGTTAGATATTTTTGAAATCAGAGTACAAAAGATGAAACTAATTATGATATTAATTTTGAACAGAGAATAGTTTTCATGATAACACATTTGTTGTGCTTAGATTATAATATAAAATTAACACATTTTAATGCAAATACGAAGTTCTTAGTAACACATTTCAGGGGTTAATTTTAAATAACTAAGTTATCCTTGGATGTAATTAAGCCTGATTTTGATGCTTCCAATTTGAGAGTTAAAGAGTGTATGTCTTACATGGCAAATATGAAGCATTGAACCATTTAATCAGTTATCAGTTGAAATCAAAAAGCATCTCAAGTACTACACAGAGTAGATGAGATGAACAACATCAATGCATCTAAGGGTAGGCTAGATAAGTACATGACAGCAAGGAATAGAAGGATAGGGGTGGATCAGTTAGGATGGCAATAAATACTTCAGCATGGAGCACAAACACCACCAAAACAGCCTGTTTCTGTGCCACAAACTCTATTTTTTGTACTTGAAAAATAATGAACAATTCTAGAATAAGGTATTACAGAGTGAAGACATGAATACAACTACTACAAGTCACAATACTGCCAGATAAAAATAAAGCACAATATTTAGGAAAAGAACTATACATAATACTGCAAATGTTAGAAACGTCTTTACATTTTTTTTTGAATGAAAACATGCTAAGCTTGTACATACATACCTTGCTTTTTGTTTCAACCAACGTAGCTGCAGGTACTTTATCCCAGGTTATCTTTAAGGTCCATTTGGCTTTATATTTAGATTTCAATTGGTCAGATATCATTCTTTCTACATTCTGTGTCACGCTAAAAAATTCGGAACCATATGTTTTGTATTCCTATGAAATAAAAGAGCTGTGATTACGGAATATATATTGCCTAATGTTAAATTATTACAACAGTAACATAGGGAATTACAGGATGATCATTGGCTAGCCTCAATAATGAGCAACTACTCCTGACATCATTAATTAAATCACTGGAGTCATGGTGTAAATGGCTATCCCTCAAATGTGCACCCCTTTAAACCTTAAATTTTTCCATCCGACCAATTAATTTTTAAGCTGTCACTTTTACCCACGTCAGCGTAAAGTTGTTAAATTTAAACTATGTTTTAAGATTGAGTTTGTGCCTTTTGGATTTAGGCATATCATCAGGTTCACTTTACTTATTCCTTAAAAGATGTTGGAAAATTTAACATTGTTTCCATTGACCCTCCTCTGCTCCAGAATAAAGAATTCCACACTCTTCAATAATTTCTCATTACCTAGGTGTCTCAAACTTGTAACAACTGCAGTCCAGGGGCCAAGGGGTTCGTGGGATTATTGGTGTAAGTATAGTTTTCATTGACCTGACTGAATAGGAAGAGGGTCAGATCTATCAGGCTGGCTTGAAGATAAATTAAGAATTGTTTTTTATATATATATATCAATGATGTGGAGGAGGTGCAAAATGTATTCTGGGTGGGAATTTCAATGTCCAACATTAACAGTGGCTTGACAGCAGCACTACTGATCGAGCTAGTTGGGTCCTAAAGGACCTAGCTACTAGACTAGGCCTGCAGCAGGTGCTGGGGGAATCAGCAAGAGGTAAAAATAAACTTGACCCCATCCCTGCCAATCTGCAGACTTGAGATGCATCTGTTCATGACAATATCAGTAAGAGTGACCACCTCACAGTCCATGTGGAGATGAAGTCCCACCTACACATTGAGAATACCCTCCATCCTGTTGTGTTGCTCCACCACCGTGCTAAATGGGACAGACTTCGAACAGATTTAGCAACTCAAGACTGGACATCCTTGAGGCTGTATGGGCCATCAACAGCAGCAGAGTTGTACTCCAGCACAATCTGTAACCTCATGGTCCGGCATATTCCCCACTCAACAATTACCCTCAAACCAGGGGATCAACCCTGGTTCAATGGAGAGTGCAGGAGAGCATGCCAGGAGCAGCACCAGGCACATCTAAAAATTAGGTGTCAACCTTGTGAAGCTACCAAACAGGACTACTTGCATGCCAAACAGCATAAGCAGCAAGTGGTAGACACAGAAAAGCTAAGTTCTGCAGTCCTGCCATGACCAGTTGAGAATGGTGGTGAACAATTAAACAATTCACTGGAGGAGGACGGTCCACAAAAACCCCATCCTCAATGATGGAAGAGTGCAGCACATCAATGTAAAGGATGTCTGAAGCTTTCACAGCAATGATTTGGAGGAAAATGTAGCTGGTCCAATTAGTAAGTTTGTGGATAATACAAAAAAAAGGTGGAGGTGTGGATAGTGAGGAGGATTGTCAGAGGATATAGTTGGATATAAATCAGTTGGAGGTATGGGTAGAAAAATGGCAGACATAGTTTAATCTTGACAAATGTGAGGTGATGCATTTTGGAAGGTCAAGTACAGGTGGAAATCATACAGTGAATGGCAAAAGCCTTAGCAGTATTAATATGTCAATATAAGTGGAGATAGATATAGGGGAGACGTCAGAGGTAGGTCCTTTACTCAGAGAGTGGTAGGGGCATGGAATGCATTGCTGGAGAGAGTAGCGGAGTTGGCCTAATTAGGGACATTTAAGCGGCTATTAGACAGGCATATGGATGATAGTATAAGGTAAGGGTGGATGTTAGATAGACCTTGGTTTAGGGTAAAAGTTCGGCACAACATCATGGGCTGAAGGGCCTGTACTGTGCTGTACTGTTCTATGTTCTATGTTCTATGTTGAGGGATCACAAATCACTGAATGTGGCAGCACAGGTAGATAAGGTAGTGAAAAAGGCCTATGTTGTGCTTGTCCTCATTGGAAGGGGCAGTAAGTACATGGATGAACAAGTTAAACTGCAGCTTTATAGAACTTTAGTTAGGCCACACCTGGAATATTGTGTACATTTCTGGTCACCACACTACCAGAATGATGTGGTTGCTTTGGAGAAGGTACAGAAAAGATTTATCAGGATGTTGCCTGGAATGGGGGATTTTAGCTATGAAGAAAGGTCGAATAGATTGCGTTTGTTTTCACTGGAATGCAGGAGATTGAGTGGCGAGCTGATAGAATTTTATAAGATTGTGAATGGTACGTATAGGCAGGAAGGGTCAATTACTAGGGGACACAGATTCAAGGTGCGGTAGCGGGCTGCTGGGGGTTGTTTAAAGAAATGTGTGGAGGCACGTTTTCCACACAAGTGTGATGAGTACCTGGAAGGCGCTGCCAGAGGAGGTGATGGAAGCAGACACAAAAGCTGCATTCAAAAAACACCTGGAAGAATACATGTGTAGGAAAGGAACATAGGGATAACGATCCTGTAAGTGAAGACAATTTTAGTATGGAAGGGCAAAACATGTCGACACAGGCTTGGAGGGCCAAAGGGTTTGTTCCTGTGCTGTATAGTTCTTTGCTCTTTGTTATCTTTGTTCTCAGTCTTCAGCCAAAAGCGCAGAGTGGATGATCCATCTTGGCCTCCTCCAGAGGTCCCCAGCATCACAAATACCAATCTTTAGCCAATTTGATTCATTCCATGCAATATCAAGAAGGAGGGACTGGATACTGCAAAGACTACGGGCCTTGATATCATTCCAACAACAGTACTGAAGACTTGTGCTCCAGAACTTGTCACACCTCGAACCAAGCTCTTCTGTCTAAAAATGTGTAAAATTGCCAATATATGTCCTCTCCACAAAAAGCAGGACAAATCCATTCCAGCCAATTATTGCCTACCAGACTACTCTCAATCAGTAAAGCAGCACCTGCTCAGTAATAACCTACGCAGTGATGCCCAGTTTGGGTTCTGCCAGGGCCACTCAGCTCCTAACCTCATTACAGCCTTGGTTCAATCATGGACAGAGGAGCTGAATTGCAGAGGTGAGGTGAAAGGCATCAAGGCAGTATTTGACTGAATGTGGCAACAAGGAAAAAACTGAAATGAATGAGGAATCAGGAGATAAAATCTCATTTCTGAAGAAGGGTCTAGGCCCGAAACGTCAGCTTTCCTGCTCCTCTGATGCTGCTTGGCCTGCTGTGTTCAACCAGCTCTATACCTTGTTATCTCAGATTCTCCAGCATCTGCAGTTCCTACTATCATAGGAAGATGGTTGTGGTTTTATGGACATTGGGGCATTTCTGTAGGAGCTATTTGGGGTAGTGTCCTCGACCCCACCATTTCAGCTGCTTGAATGACCTTCCCCCTGCACCCCCCATCAAAAGATCAGAATTGGGGTTGCTCTCTGTGCAATCATCAATGTTCAGCACCATTAGTGACTCCTCAGATATTGAAGCAGTTCATGTCCAAATGCAACAAGGCCTGGATAATATCTATGGCTTGGACTGACAAGTGGCAAGTAACATTCACACTACACAAATGTCAGGCAACGACCATCTCCAGTAAGAGACAATCTAACCACCGGCCCTTGATATTCAATGAATTCAATCACTGAATCACCCACTATCAACATCTTGGGGTTACCGTTGACCAGAAACTCAACTGGACTCACTATATAAATACAGTGCCTGTAAGAGTAGGTCAGAGATTAGGAATACTGTTGCAAGTCACTCACCTCCTGATTCCCCAATATCTACCATCTACGAGGCACAGGTCAGGCGTGTGATGGAAAACTCCCTACTTGCCTGGCTGAGTGCAGCCGCAGCAACCTCAAGCAGTGAGACAGCATTCAGGACAAAGCATCTCATTTGCTTGGCACTGCATCCACAAGTATCCTCTCCCTTCACCATCGACACTCAGTAGCAGTTGTGTGTACTACCTAAAAGATGCACTGCAGAAATTCACCAAAGATCCTCAGACAGCACCTTCCAAACACATGACCACTTCCATTAGAAGGACAAGGGCAGCAGGTACATGGAAACACCACCATCTGCAAATTCCCCTCCAAAGCACTCATCATCCTGACTTGGAAATATACCACCATTCCTTCGATGTCGCTGGGTCAAAATCCTGGAATTCCCTCCCCAACGGCATAATGGGTCTACCTACAGCACATGAACTGCAATATTTCAAGAAGATTGCTCACCAGCATCTTCTGAAGGGCAACGAGGGACGGGTAATAAATTATGGCCTGACAATGCCCACATTCCATGAGTGAATTTAAAAAAATGACTACAATTGATGATCTACACAATTATGTTGTTGCTATTTACAAGACTTTATTGTTCATATGATGGCAGCTGTAATTCATTACGTTATAACTATGACACTTCTGTTAAACCTAACTGACCATGCAGCATACTGTGAGATTGGGAAAGGCATTACATTAATGGCAACTTCATTTTTTGAATTGCGCACAAACTCTGTAAAAATCACAACAAATCAGCTTCATATTTTCAATTATTTTGTGAATTCTTAATCTGGATGCATGAATGTTGTTTCACTGGAATAATTACTAGTACATTAAGGTATTGGTTCAGTCTGATAAAGAAGTCACCCTACACTTTGCTGATACGCTCACACCTAATTTTCAAGATTTTTGAGCAATTACATTGATTGAATTTAATTCCACTCCAGTCATTGTTCAATAAAAATTGTACCTGATAGAAAACATTTCCAACGCTGCCTGAGATGTCTGCATCACTCCAGAACACAGCAATCATTGGTGGTACAGAACTTGCAGTAAATTCATTAAATGGATTGGTGTAGTGGAAAACCTCTGTCTCCGATGCTGGAAAAACGATCAAACCATTGTCTGTGAACTGTCAATCAAAAAAAAGAATTGTGACTTATAAAGTGGATTAAACATACTGCAGAGGGAAAATAGTATCACTGAAATATAAACAATACCAGCAGAGACCTACAAAACATATGCAGCCTAATTTATAGACATAATCAATTATATTCATCCTACACATCACCTCCTTCCTGTGCATTCACTACCTCCCCATGCAATCCCATTCTGTACCATGCCATCGTCCTCCATGCTATGTTATTCCATCCTTTCTTTTTGATCCCCCACTTTGCTATTGCATTTCACTATCACCTGCCAATCCCCACCTATGTCAGTCACACTTCAACCAAATGTTCTGTCCTCCCATGTCATTTTACATCCTCCATTCTCTGAAATGCCATCTCACCCCGTGCTGACCACCAACCTCTGAGCACCACCATACCCCACAACTCACAACACCACCCCACCCCCAACCTCGTTTGGTGACGTTCAAATGAACAAAGAGAATCAGGCACGTAATGCATGAGTATATATTGAGTTTTGAATATTGGCTGGCAATGTTTCCACTGTGAAGTAAATCCAGATTCAAGGTCACTTTAACACATGTAGCTCTGCTGCAGAGGGCAGAGGAGAAAGAACAGAAAAATGATGACAAGGTATTCAATAGTTACAGGAAGAGACTGCAATTCTGCAGTCCCAGACATGTCTCCAGGATGACTTGCTGTACCTTGGTGTCACAGTCAAGATTGTCTCTGTGTGACTGCAAACCATTCTGAATGAGGAAGGTGAACAAATAGATTGTGTGGTCCACTTCAGGACCAAAGATGGTTGGTAAAAAGGGTATAGAGATCCTCTAGACCAAATTTTAGACATCTTAAGAAAAAAATAAAAATCATAAACTCAAGACTGTTATCTTTGGACTGTTTACTGGTACACGCTACTGAGAATAGAATGAGGTATATAGTGCAGATAAATGTGTTGCTGGACACACAACACAAGAGGGAGGTTTTGGATTCCTGAGGCATTGGGTTCAGTTTTGGTGAAGGTATGACCTGTTCAAAGGGACGGATTGCATCTCTACAGTGATATGATAAATATTGACTCAGACCGGTTCACTCCTCCAGTTGACAATGTGGAAACCAATTTGGCAGAGGGATTTGCCATTGAGCACAGATTCAGAATGGAGAGAAACAAAGCTGAAAATAGAAGAAAAGAAGACTATAACTGAGTATGGAAGGCTGAGGAAACAAACGCAAGAAAATATGCAATAAGTTTTTTGAGATTACAGGGAAGCACTCTCATAAAAGAGTCTAGTGAATAAGACAGATTAAGCTAAAGGCACATATGGACACTTAAAGGGTAACATTTTGGCTATAACTGGATCATGGCATAAAGACAGGTAAGAATGCCAAGTCAACATTTTTGGTCACTAGTTTTTCAGACAGGGCAGAGATTTAAAAAGGGAGGACTGTCACAATATGAGTTAAAAGAAGCATTCACAGCAATGAGGAGGTATATATACTAGAAGGATCATTAAAAGAAGCCATACACATTGCTCTAAGGAACAAAAAGGACTTCCACATTGTTGGAAGTATACAATAGAACTCACAATTTTCAGATGGATATAGAATATGAACATTTTTGGAAATTGCTGAGAAGCCTAGCATCAATATGGTTATATTAATAGAAGATTTCAACTATCTTCTTATTAATTGGGATGAAATCAGTATAAAATTATAGAAAGCACCAAGATTGTAAACTGCATTCGGGAGAACTTTTTTAGCCAATATGTCGCAAGACTGACAAGAGAAATGCATGTTTTGGAAGTAATTTTGTGGATTGAGGCTGGGTTAGTTTGAAGGGATGTCAATGGGAGAGATTTTCTTGTGGCAATGATCATAACTCTGATTTTGCATAGTCGTGGAAAAGGACAAAGACCAGAAATAAAAATTCTCAACTGGGGAAAGGCCCATCTTACTAAGTCAAGATATAATTTAGCACAAGTTGAAACAACAGACTGGAAAAAAGTAACTGTACCTAAACGAGTGCCAGACCAGAAGGAGGCACTTACACAGAACATAGAGAAAATACAGAATAAATACATTTCCATAAGGAAAAGAAAGAGTTATACACTGAAAATTTGAGATGCCTGGATTTAACAGGGTGACGTAGCAAAAGGAAAAGAATGCTTCTGTGTTACTTGAAAGGTTAGTACTGCTGTGGCCAGTCCAGAGTAACATGCCAGAGTGGGTAGTATAAGGCCTTAATTGCTCACAGAGATAACAAGGTGTGGAGCAGGAAAGCTTGACGTTTCGGGCCTAGACCCTTCATCAGAAATCTCCGGAGGGAGGAGGGTAATGTCTTCAGGGTGGTCACCCTTAGAAGAGGCCTCGCAGTGGGGTTAAAATTGTATCAGAGATAACAGGTACTGCAGATGCTGGAGAATCCGAGATAACAAGGTGTGGAGCTGGATGAACACAGCAGGCCAAGCAGCATCATAGGAGCAGGAAAGCTTTACGTTTCAGGCCTAGACCCTTCATCAGAAATCAGAAATCAGAAATCTGCTCACAGATGGGGAGGTTGCCCGACTGCATCTCTCTAACTGATAGAACTGTGGTATTCAATCCACGATGAACTAAATGTTCAGTGAAAGCCACTTTGAGTACTTACATAAATTAAAGGGTAACGAGCATTTCCAAAAGTGAAGTCAATCTCTGGCTTGAAAATGGGAGAGACGACATCAGATGCTGTTTTTGGTAGCGATTGATCACCAGCATCCTGCCCATATTCAAAAAGAATGGCGGCTGTACGAAAGCAAAAATATGTGAATTAAAATAAGAAACACGGTCACAAAAAAATGCTAGAAACTGGCTTTTTAAAATTCATCCCCAAGGTATAGGTAATGGTAACATTTATTGTCCATTTGTAATGCTATGAAAAGATGGTGGTAGGATATCTTCTTGATTCACTGCACTTTTGATACAATTGTGTTGATCATAAAGCATCCATCAGATTGGTGTGGGATTTTAGAGAATATACGGCACACAATTATACAGAATAGAAAAGGATCGTTTCTTCCACTGTGCCATGGCTTGTCCTAATAGTATTACTTCTTTATAGCTATTCTCCTTTTTATGTATACAGTATCAGCTATAATTCGGCTGTAAGCAAATCTTGCATCTGAGACATAAGTCTATGGACACAAGTCCACCCTTAGCACAAAAATCTAGACTTTCACTCTGATGCAGAGTTGAAGGAGACTGATGGCGTAAATTCTCCATCTTTGTTTTTTATGTTTCCCAATGAACAGGAACATATTTGGTGTCATGACCTATGGCACTCCCAGCTCAGGAATCAGGGACAAGCAGCTGGTGATTTTCTATCCACTAGATTGAAGGAATTATTTGTAATTTGCTGCAACTGCAGGGTGTTGGAATCATGATTATTGAGAATTCACGCATGGTTGTACTTGCCTCGCGATCTTTTTAAACCATGAGGGTGGACATGGAACCAATTCCTAATATATGCTTCTGTACATGGAGTACTAAAGATGAAAAGTTATCACACAAAACAGTAACAGAGTTGGTGGACTGAATTTTCCATCCATTGGGCTCGATTTTATGTGGTGCCATATTCTCTTTCCCAAGCTAAAGTGTTGTATGTGCTTGGAGTCTTCCCTAATGGCTGGCAGCAACAATTTAACACTGGGAGTGACATTAATTACTTTTGGGTGGGATTTTTGCTGCTTTCTTGGGAGAATGTGCTCCTGGCCAATCAGATCAAGACCAGCTCTGTAGTCCCAGCATCTCCTATTGGGTGTGTTGGCCACTCTGGGACTAGAGGCAGTCCTCAATATTGAGAAACTCTGAAAAGTCTGAGGCCATGGGTCTTTGTAAAAGGCATTATGACATAGACAGCTGAGTTTAGAAGCTTTACAGGGAGTGGATTAAAATTGACATCCTCAGAGGCACGTGTCAGATGGGCTTCAACAGTCAGCAAATGAGGTCTCCCTGCAGCCTGTGCATTTGCCATAAAAATGACTTGTGCAGCTCGAAGCTGCTGAACTTCCCACATGGGTCTCAATAGGTTCAAGAGCACGTGGGCTGACTATGTCCCATTAAATTTCAGATAAGGGGCAGGAAGTCCACCTGCAGGATTTTATGTGCCCAACAACACTGCCTACCTCAGTTTTCAAATTTGTGGTTTGGACCAGACCAGTGTTCTGGAAGGTGACCAATAGCAGAGATCTCTGGGATTGCTGTCTAATCAGAGACTGGTGGCTGGTTTAGGCAGAGGGAAGGAAACTAGCTTCCACAGTAGCTGGACTGTCACTGAAGCTGAGGTGAAAACCTCAAACGAATATGGAACAAAAAGGCTGCGAGAATCTCTGTACTCCAAGCACAGTCTGAAATCTATTGTAACAGCAAGATTTTGCCTGTGCATTCCCTCACACCTCCTCTGTGCATATTAAACAGTCAGCTTGCATCTTATTCCATTGCTGCTCCAAACCCCCACTGTGAAAGCTGCCCTCCTCAGAATACCTGAGATCCTGACACAGCGGGAGGTTGTAACATCCAATTTTTGTTTTTTCATTAAAATGACTACCCTCTGTTCATATCCCAAATAGGTAATAGTCCACTGAGGAAAGTCTCAGATATTTTCTAATCAACCTGCTCAGAGATGTTATGATGCACCTCTGGCGCTGGTGGAGCCAGTCTTCAGTTCAGAGGTAGGGTCACTACCACTATACCATAAGGCCTGACACTCAAAAATTCCATTCCACTTGAGAATCAGTAGTTAATTGCCCTTTAACAAATTTAATTGCTTATTATGGATCACCTTTACTGCATAGATTAAAAGAATTCAACTAAATGCATTTTCTCCAATTTTCCTTATTCCCCTGCCTTCAAATCTGGTAGAGTTCCTCCTATTTTCATATCAAACTAAATTCAGTACAACATAAGTAATGAAGTACTTACACGTAATATTGGCTTGAGTGGTTTGCACTGTTGATTTTCCAGTTGTAGTTGTAGAGATGGTGCTTGTGGGCATTGTGGTAGTTGTAGTGCTTGATGTTTTTGAGGGATTTGATGTGGTTGTTGGAGTTGTGGAAAGTGTGGATGATATGGTTTCAGGTGTTTTAGTTGTGGTGGTTAAGGTTGTTGTCGTTGGG
>JAHRHZ010000017.1:27407381-27424123 GCA_024137785.1 Ginglymostoma cirratum | reverse complement strand
GTTGTTGGGACACCTGTTGTAGAGTTTGTAACTGTAGGAACTGCTGTCTCCTTGGGACTTGTTCCCATGTTTTTTTCTGTGGTCATTGTGGTGGATGCAGTTACAGTTGAGGTTGTTGCAGTCATCAAAGTTGGTTTTGTACTTGTGACACTTCCTGTTGATGTTGCAACTGCTGGTCCTGAGGTAGACGGTTCAGTTGTCGGTGTAGCCAAGGTACTATCTGTTAAAGATACCAGAATGAATAGTACTTGATGATGTTTGAATGATTGTTGGACTTACAGTCAGAGTCATACAGCATGGAAAACAGATCCTTTGGTCCAACCAGTCCATGCCAAACGTAATCCCAAATTAAACTAGTCCTACCTGCCTGCTCCTAGCCCATATCCCTCCAACCTTTCCTATTCATCTGCTTATCCAAATGTCTTTTAAACGTTGTAATTGTGCCTGCATTCACCACTTCCTCAGGGAGTTCATCCCACACGTGAACCATACTTTGTGCAGAAAAAAAATTTGCCCCTCATGTCTTTTTTTTAAGTTGAAGCACTTGATGTTGAAACGGTGACTATAGGAAGTCCTATAGAAGCATTCAAATATACAAACAGCTTAATGTAATGATACATCCAAAAATATTCGCAGGTACAAAGTAAGAGATAAAGGAAGCAAAGGCTTTGGTCAAAGAGGTACATTTTGAGGAGATTTGTAAAGCAAAAGTGAGAGGGTATGAATGGGCAAAAAGTGGAAGGTACAAATACAAATAGTGATTACAAGACATAGCTAAAGGATTCCAAGATAGTGATTGTGAAACAGGCACAGGGTAAGTGATGCTTTGTAACTTGAAGAACACAGTCTTGGTGATGATTAGCTTTGGTTTGAAATTAATGTCACAGCAAAGACTGTGCCCTATCAGGCTAACTCTCAGTGAGAGGTTTGAGAGATTTTTAAAACTATTTCATGGATGCACATTCAATGTCAGGGACTGCATTTATTACTCTTCCCCTAACTGCACTTTAGAAGATGATGGTGAGGCATGGTGGACATAATTACATTAAACACACTGACCATTACAGGCTACCAATGGAACAATGGGTGAGCTGTGCTATGGACGTTTAGAAAGAGTAGCGCAGGCACTGGGTGACCACATGGAAGGCCAAAGAATGGCTAGGAAGACTCAGATAAATAATGCATCACATAGGATATCTACATTTGTACTTATTGAGTACGTAGCATATATAGCCTCATGCAAATGAGAAGAAGGTTTTCTCGACTATGGGCAGGTGGGTGACTGTGGCCAGGTTCATCCTCATTACGTAAGTGATGTTGAGAAGTAGTGTAACATTCTTCTAGAAATTTAGGAACCAAAGTGGGCTATTTCAACCCCTTAAGCCTGCATGACATTCACTTCGATCAAGGATTATTTGTATTTTAATTCCACCTATCTTCCCTGGTACTACAACCTTTTCCGACAAAAACCTACTAATGCAGATTTTTGGGCTGATAAATATTTGTAGGTAGGACTTGAACTCAAGTGTTCTGGGGTGGTATGCTTTATTTTGTCCTCTCCAAAACAGATTTGAAGGCTGTCAAGCATTCAATCGGATGGGATTGTTGCACATGGGGAGCCCCAACTCTTTCCTACCTCCACCGGATTAACTCCTGCTTGCCTCCCCGCACTGCTGAAATGGAGACCTTTAAGTGAAAGGGCCTGACATCAGAAAAAGGAGGGGCACATTGAGAGCCATTCCTTGCCATTGCTGCCCACTCAGTCTTTTATGATGCCTGCCTCTGCGAAAACCCTCCCAACATCACCCACCTCTGGCCTACACCGCTGCTCAATCCTGGGTCTCCAGTTTGTGTCATTCCAGCAGCAGCCACTGCTTCCTCAGTACTGTTTGCTGCTGAGAACACTGGCTGATTGGCTGGCAGCTCTCAGAAGGCAAGGGTCTGTCCTGAAAAAGGATCACTGGACCTGAAACATTAACTCTGCTTTCTCTCCACAGGAGCTGCCACATCTGCTGAGTTTTATTCTCCCTCAATTTCAGATTTTGTTTCTCATTTCTTGCATCCACAAGTCTGTTTTTTTTTTGGTCACCCCTGGGTCTTGATCCTATGGAATGTTGGCCAGTGGCTTGTTAAAGTTGATTGGTTGGCCTGTTATATGTAGACCATGGCCTAAAGAGACAACACAGGTCTCTTATAGCCAGTTGGCAACAGTTTATCACCTCTAGGAAAATCATTTCCTTCCCCCACCCTGAAATAACCCCACAGCTTTTTGATAAGAATTCCAGATTTCAACAGTAACTGTGGTGCAAGTCTATCAATCAGTAGATACATAGATAGCGTGGAGTAGGGAGCATGACTGAACAGGTGGAGCGAAGGTATTAAGAAGGATAGAAAGATCCCAGCATGCCTTGACTGCTCAAATTTCAGACACATAAGATTTGATAATTTGAATGTGTCAATTGACAGCATGATAACCCTATTAACAAATAAGGTCACAAAATACCTTCTTCTGGAATTAGTATGATGGTGACAATCATGTTACTTCCCTCTTGAAAATCAGGTCAACTGTGCCTAATTCTGCTGGCGTGTTTTTTTTTAATTAATCCATTTAGAGATGTTATGAGACACCTCTGGAGAAGGTGGGACTTGTACTTTGCCTGTTGACCTGAAGGTAGGGACACTACCACAGAACCAGAAGACCCTGTAATTTTGCTTGTGTCCTGACCTAAAGACTGCCTAAGGTACTGCATTCAGAATCTATTTTCTTTGGGGAGGCAGTGGTGTAGTGTGATGTCACTGGACTGGTATTCCAGAACCCCAGGTGAATGTTCTGGGGAACATGGATTTGAATACTACCATGGCAGATGATGAAAATTTGAATTCAGTAAAAATCTGGACTAAATAGTTAGCCTAATGGTAATTGTATAACTATTGCCGATTGTGGTGGGGAAAATAAAACAATCTGATTCACTTATGTCTTTTCGTGAAGAAACCTTCATCCTTACTTGGTCTGCCTACTGCTGACTCAAGATCCACAGCAATGTGAATCATAGAATCCCTACAGCGTGGAAACAGGCCTTTTGGCCCAATAAATCCACACTAGCCCTCAGAGAATCCCACCCATACCCATCTCCCTATAACCCACTGAATCTACACATCCTTGAACATTACAGGCAATTTAGCACAGCCAATCCACCTAACCTGCATGTCTTTGGACTGTGGGAGGAAACCGAAGCACCTGGAGGAAACCCACCACAGGGAGAATGTGAAAACTCCACACAGATAGTCGCCCGAGAGTGGAATTGATCATGGGTCCCTGGCACTATGAGGCAGCAATGCTAACCACTGAGCCACCCGGCTGTCCTATGTGGTTGGTGTGGCTGACTTGCAACTGCCCTCTGGGCAATTAGGAATGGGCAATAAATACTGGCTCACCAGGCAATGTCTGCATCCCATGAATGAATTTAAAAAAAATTTTAGTCCTATCTCGACATATACACACACCTCTGCTTTGAACAGCAGACAAGGTACTTGATGTATTTTCCAACTTCCTGATTGTTGACCCATCTAAAGACAAATAATTCAGCCATTACCTGTTTGACATTGATTGCAAAATTTGCGATGGCAATTCTTCAATTCAAAAACCTAACGACTTTGTCGCCTTTCAATGACTAAAGCAAGATAAGATAGATGTGAGCATCTATGGACAATGCCAGCCTGCTTTGGATAGCTTCTAGACTTAAGCAGCGTCAGTTATTTCCCATAAATTGTCAAACTCGAGTAGATTTCAAGGAATTAGAACAAAGAACAGTACAGCGCAGGAACAGGCCCTTTGGCTCATCCTGAAACAGGATGCCTTTCCAAAGTAAAAACATTTTGCCTCCTCATGGTCCATATCCCTCTATTCCAAGCCTATTCATATACCTGTCAAGATGCCTCTGAAAATTTTGGATCTGTCTTCACCATCTCCTCTGGCAGCACATTCCAGGCACTTACCACATTCTGTACAAAAAACATACCTCCCATGTCTCTTTACACTCAACCCATTTTATCTTAAGCCTAAGTCCCCTAGAAATTGACATTTCCACCCTGGGGAAAAAAGACTTTGACTATCTATTCTATCTATGCTTGTCATAATTCAGTAATCTCCTATCAGGTTAATCCTCATCCTTTGACATTGAAGTGAAAAAAAAAACACGTTTGTCCAATCTCTCCTCATAGTTAATACCCTCCAGACCAGGCAAAATCCAGGTAAACCATTTCTATACCTTCTTCAAAGCCTACACATCCTTCTGGAAGTGTGGCAACCAGAGCTATACACAAAATTTCAATTATAGCCTAAGAAAGGTTCGATACAACTGCGACATCACTTGCCAATTCCTGTAATCCATGCACTGACCAGTGGAGGCAAGCATGACATATGCCATCTTGACAACATTATCCAATTAGCAAATTATGATCCTCATTCTTAAAGAACAACTGGCTATTTTGAACAACTCATTCACACCTGCGTCAATACACCAATTTGTTTGCAAAGTTCAAAAAATTTGAATGAAATCAAAATGCCACGTGGACTGATTCTCCTCGCATCATTTATATGCATCTTTTCTAAATGTCAATAGAAAAATATTCGTCATCTTATTTTTGTTGGATTAGGAGGGCTAATATATACAATGTCTGGAGCACTGTTGGTATTTTACAAGGAGGGAGACTCGTACAGAATTACGTCCCTCACCTGTGCAGTTAGGACCTTCATATCCCACTCGACATGTACAGTTGTACGATCCAATAGTATTGACACACATGGTATTGTTTTTCCAGGAACACACATTAGGGTCAAGACATTCATCCACATCTGCAAAGATAATGCCAAAATCAATTGAAAATTTTGCTTTTCATTGGAAAGAAATTGCTGGTAATCAGTAGATTTCATTTCATTATCATATGCTGCATTTTAATAAATGAGGTTGTATACACCCCACGAGTAGATTAAACTGTTAATTTTGATCAATGTGTGATGACGTTTCAAAGTGATCACTTTTGACTAGAACAAAATATATTTTAATTTGTATGTTTTTTAAAGCAAATGTTTCTCTAATATTATCAAAGTTATGTTTTTATTCAGATGAGGAAGATTCTCATTTTTGATCATGAAGTCAATAACTGCAGTAGAAATGATAAATCTGGGAAAACAGGGTGAGATAGAAAGCAGAGTTAGAGAAATTTCAGGGAAATGTGGAAACAAAATAGCGTATTAATGAGTTTTGTGTTTGTGTCTAATTTATTGTTGTCACATGTTCTGCAATACAGTTTAAAAAAAGTTGTTCTGTGTATTATACAGGCAGATTGTACTATACAAAGTGCATCAGGGTAGCAGAACAGAGTGCAGAATATTGTGTTACAGCCACAGAAAAGATGCAGCGAGAGAGAGAGATCAGATTTAACACTCGAAGTCCGTTGAAAAGTCTGATAACAGTGGGGAAGAAGCTGCTTTTAAATCTGTTCATACAGGTATTCACATTTTTATATCTTTTGCCTAATGGAAGGGGCTGGAAGAGAGTATAACTGGGGTGGGAGTGGTCTTTGTTTATTTGGTTGCTTTCCCAAGGCAGCGGGAGGAATGAATGAACTCAATGGATGGAAGGCTGCTCTGCGTGATGGACTGGGCTGCGTTCACAAATCTTTATAGTTTCTTGCAGCCTTGGGAAGAGTAGTCGCCACACCACACTGTGATGCATCCAGATGGGATGCTTTCTATGGTCCATTTCTTAAAGATTAGGTAATAGTCCTTGGGGATATATCGAATTTCCTTTAACAATTGGGGATTTCAAACTTCTCAATGCAGGGGGCTTTCCAATAATGTGTATTCCAGCAAGCGAATTGGCTATAACACGATTGACAAATAGGGGGACACTACTTGTAAAATGTGAACTTGTGTTGGCTATTATGGATTGTATGTCGTATACCTCAAATATCATATCACACAGAGAACAACTGTCTTATTAGGAAAATATGTGAAGACTTAGTTTGAAGAGTTTATGCTGAACACATTAAATGCATCAGCATTATTTAAAAAATGCAGCTCATTTAAATAGAAGAATGGACTCCAATGCAAAATTGATGGTATGAGTAAAAAATGAAGTATAGTTTAAAATATTGAGTGCTGTTAAAACATGCACCTTAGTATGTAATATTTTTGCTTCAATTTTGTTATATTTTCAATATGTAAGAATTTTTGAACTTGCTCATGTAAATCATTTATATTAAAAGTTGTCTGTGTTACAAACTGCACTTTTCCAGCACTGTTTTGAATACCATGTTACTCAGGCTTATAATGTATTTTAATCCTACAATTAAATTCAACGCCAATGGCTACATAGGAAAGAAAGGTCAGATTCTTCTGCTTCACTATCCGGAAGTCTGTGCTGATGGAATGTCAGGTCAGATCAGCATTTAAATGGAGGAGAGAATTTTACTAAAAATTGCTAATGTGTCAATTTTGGGGGGAGTTTTGTGGAGGGTTGCTGGGTGTGAGCTCTATCTCACACAATTTTGCATTGTTTACCTCCTTTGGATCATGCTCGCACTGTCATGCAGTACTGACATTTGCTGGGATTTTTAGTGGCAGAACTCTATTTAAAGCCCAGCTATCACTTCGTTGCAAATACAAGGACAGATTCATAAATGTATTGCTACTTTGTGACATCACCTGTTTGATAAACTGTCGTTATAACTGTGGCTATAAGAGCAAAGCTACACGGGTGAGGAAGAATTTTGGAAAATCTAATTGTTATGTGTCCTTTGTGCCCCTAACCCCGCTTTTCCCACAGGTCCATTTATTTGTAATGTGTGATTTTCTATAACGTGATGTTGCGCTGGAATGCAACTATGGCATTATAGCAGAACCCCCTGCATTAACTGTGACAGACAAGTGTGAAAGGCTTAAAGGAGTGGAATTCTTGAAGTATATCTAGGACAGCTTTTTAAGTCAGCATTTAGAGAAGTCCCCCAAGAGATGGGAAATGCTGGAACTAATTTTCAGAATGAAGCTGAGAAAGTGTTACATGTGTCAGTGGGACAGCATTTCAGGAACAGTCACCATAACTCTAAGATTGAAGGTAGTCATGGAAAAGGACAAAGATGGGCCAGAAATCAATTTTTTGAGTGGAGAAAGGCCAATTTTAACACAGTAAGATGGGATCTGGCCAAAGTGGGCTGAGAACAGCTATTTGTGAAACATGGGATCATTGGGAGTCTTTCAAAAAGAAAATAATAAAAATACAAGATCAATGCTGCTGTAAAGATGAAGAGAGGGCTGATGGTCATGCTATAATGGTAATAGATTGATAATGTGATTCTCTTATTCAGAAAGAGTTGTCAGGAGACCGGTGAGTCCAACTTCAGTAGCGAGGAAACAACTTGAAAAAATTCTGAAAGATAGAATTAATCTTCACTTGGGGAGGAAAGGATTAAACAAGGATCGTCAGAATGGCTTTGTCAGGGAGAAATCAAGTCTGACAGGTTGACTAAGCTTTCAATAAAGTGACAAGATGTGTGGGTGAGACTTGTGCAGTTGATGCAGTCTACATGGACTTTGACAAGGTATTGTATGGGATACTGGTCAAGAAAAGAAGAGCCGATGCGATCCAGGGCATTTTGATAAATTGGATACAAAATTGGCTCAGTGGCAGGAGCCAGAAGAGATGGTTGAAGATTGTTTTTGTACTGGAAGCCTGTGTCCAAAAGCAAAATGAAACATTTGATGAGGTGTTCATTGTAGTTTGTTTTGCATATTAATGATCAAGGAATGAATGCAAAACGATTCAATAAGTTCACAGATGTAGTCAATAGTGAAGAGAAATGCTTTAGATTAGAGGATGATATAAAGAGTTGGGCTGAACAGTGGCAAATGGAACTTAATCCTGAAAAGTGTGAGGTGATGCATTTTGGTAGGACTAACAAAGCAAGGAAGTGCGCAATGAATGGTGCAACAAAGGACCCAAAGAAGAACAGAGGATCAGACGGAACACAAACAGAAGTTGCTGGAAAAGCTCAGCAGGTCTGGCAGCATCTGTGAAGAAAAAAATCAGTTAACGTTTCCCTTCCTCAGAACTATAGTGTCTGTAGAGAATCAGAGGGACCTTGGTGTGTATGTCCACAGATCCTTGAAGGGAACAGGACAAGTGGATAAGGTTGTTATGAATGCTTTTGGGATCCTTGTCTTTATTAGTCTACGCATTGAATGCAAGAACAGGGAGGTTATGATGGAGCTTTATAAAATATTAGTGAGACCACTGCTGGAGTAATATTTGCAGTTTTGCTCACCACACTAGAGCAAGGATGTGACACACTAGAGAGCGTGCAGCGGGAACTCACCAAGATGTTGCTGGCTGTAGTGCTGTAACTTTGAAGAAAAGCTAGATATGCTGGGGTTGTTTATGTTTGAGCAGAAAAGGGTAACCATATTGAGCTACAGAAAATTGTGAAGGTTATGGACAGAGTACATAGCAAGAAAAGCTCCTCTTAACACCCCTATAACCAGGCAATATAGATTTAATGTAATAAGGAGTTTTAAAGGGGATTTAACAAAGCATTCTTTCACCCGGAGGGTGGTGGCAATCTGGAACACACTGCCTGGAAGGGTTATAGAGTGGGAAGCAACACAATTTTTTAAAAATGATTAGATGATCACTTAGTGCCCTAGCATACACAGCTACAGGCCAAGTGCTGGAAATGTGACTAGAATAGCAAGGTAGTTGATAACTGGTACGAGCGTGATGGATTGAAAAGCCTCTTTCTGTGCTGTACAATTCTATGAAACTATAAAATCTGAATTATAGGCAGTATGGGAGAAAGTATGGATGCAGCAATATTGGGAGAGAGAAAGACAAGACCAGCACCAAATTTTTTTTTAGTTCATTTACAGGATGTGGGTATCACCAGCTAGGTCATTTATTGCCCATCCCTAATTGCCCAGAGGGCGGTTAACAGTCAACCACATTACTTTGGGTCTAGAGTCACATGTAGGTCAGATCAGGTAACGATGGCAGTTTCCTTCCATAAAGATCATCAGTGAACTAGATGGACTTTTCTGACAATGAACACTGGTTTCATGGTCACCATTAGTCTTGTGATTCCAAATATTTTTACTGAATTTTCATTTGACCAGGGCAGGTTTTGAACCTGGAACCCTAGAACATTACCTGTGTCTCTGGATGAATAGTTTAGTTCAAAGAATAGGATAATGGAATTTTACAGACAGGAGCTAGGCAGAAGGAAGGAATGATGAAGCAAGAAAATTAAGAAGTTATAATGAGATGTCACTGTAATTTTGAAAGTGACGTAATTGAAAAGAGTTGCTTATAAACTCAAAACACAACAAAGAACTACAGATACTGGAAAGCTGAAACAAATACAGAAATTGCTGGAGAAGCTCAGCAGTCTGGCAGTATCTGTGGAGAGAAAACAGAGACAATGTATCGGGTCCAGTGGCCCTTCTTCAGAGTGCTTATAAATTGTCTTCTTTCATAGTACATAATCATTTAGTTAACTTTTATTCTAACTTTGTGCTACAACATTACTGAAGTGGTAATCTTTTCCAGAATGGAGAGAATAATGTCAACAACAATTGTCACAAGACCAACCCATTTAAGGTTAAAGGTTTGTATATAAGTTGAGTCCTTACCAGTGCAATTGAATCCATCATATCCCATTTGACATGAACAGATGAAAGAGCCCTCAGTATTGACACAGATACTGTTGTTTTTCCACAAACATAGCTCATCATTAAGACATTCATCCACATCTGAGGGAAAAGTGCATAAGAATCTAATTGATTTCTATTGATTCCAAAGGTATTATGCATAATCTACACACCAAAATTCAATATTATGTTGCATTTGCAGTAATAAGTCTCAAAACGACCTGCAAATAAAGGATAGAAATATCCAGTTGATAGATTGAGCTCTCAAATCTGTGTGGCAGTTCTGGTTGGAAGTAGTGGGACAGTTGTGATCCCTGAAAGATAAAGAGGGTTGTAGGCTGCAATCTTGACCCACGTGACTTGGCAGTGGGGAAATCTAATTTGAACTCGAGTAAGCATGGGAGAAAGGGAACAAAGTATGTTTTTTTAAAAAAATGCAAGATACATTCTTAACAAATGTGGAAGGATTGGGTCTTAGAACTTCAGAGACTTAAGCAGTGGGAATGAAATGGTTATGGGGGAAGAGTTTTAATGTCCCATGGAGAATGCATATTTTTCAAAATTAGATTGAAATTCACGACAAGGGAAGTTCTGATAACAATGCCTTTCAAAATTATTAAAATCTGCAAATGGCCCAAAAAAACTTCAGACCTTTCCCCTCGGCATATCTGACTGCACTCAAAACCTTCCCTAGCCCGTCTATCTCAATCATTTTGTTGTCCATCAGAGCGCAGAAAGATTGTCAGCGATGCTTCTGACAATGAATACTGTTGATCATGGTCGGATGGAGTTAAGACAGTATGTCTGTGCATATCCCCATTGTCTCTTTTTCATGACACTGCTGTAATTCCGGTTATTGTGGCCTCAAGCACTGTCTTTCTGAATGGGGAGAATATCACCTGGAGGTTAATCAAGACAGAGACAAAATGTCACTGAGATTCCTCTCGGACTATACAGAATTTTGTCAGGATCAGGATTTCCGATACATGGATAAGTATCATTCTTAGCTATTTTGAAATCATTCATACGATGTGAAAGGTACTGGATTGGATAGCATATATTGTCATCTCTGGTTCCCCTTGAGATGACAGTAGTCAGCTGGCTTCTTGAATTGCTGCAATCCACATGCTCATAATGGTGTAATGGAAGGAATTCCAGGATTTTCACTAAGCAACATTGAGAAAATGATGAAACTTTCTAAGTCAGGACAGTGAGGGACTTGGAGGGGACTCGCAGCCTTTGCTCTTCCATGTATCTGCTGCCCTTGTCATTTTAGATCGTAGTAGTCATGCGTTTGGAAGTTGTCTCAGGATCCTAAATGAATTTCTGTCATGCACCTTGTAGTGCTACGACTTCTTCTAGTGAGCTTCAATGATGGAAGAAAGGAATGTTTGTAGATATGGTGCCAATGAGGCAGGCTACTTCATCCTGGATGGTGTCAAGCTTCTTGAGTATTGTTGGATCTGTACTCATCCAGAGAAGTGGGGAGTATTTCATCACACTCCTTGTGTGTGCCTTACAGATGGTGGACAGGTTTTGAGCAGTCAGGAGATGAGTTACTTGCTGCAGTATTTCTAGCCACTGACCTGCTCCTGTAGCCACAGCATTTAAATGGCTAGTCCAGTTTAGTTTCTGGTCAGTGGTAATCCCCAGGATGTTGATGGTGAGGGATTTGGTGATGGTACTGCCATTGAATATCAAAGGGTGAAAAATAAGTTGTTTGTGCTGTTATAAAACTGTTGATATATTCGACCCTGGGATACTGTTGCTGATTTGAAAACTCCTGGGGAAAAGATCGCCGCGTCGCTGTAATGATCTGAGATTTCTTTCAGTTGGGGTTTTAAGTTGACAATAACTGTGATTGGGTAAGTTTACCTTGCTGGGAAGTACAAATTGTGAAATCATTAGCAAATATAAAATTCCTTTTTCCATCTCTTTCATGAGCCCTTACGTAGCTTTCTAAATAATAATGCACCTCTGTTTATATCATAACAAGAGGAGTTTTGTTGGAAGGAAGAAGACAGAATTGAAATGCAATATGTCATTGGAACAACATTATTCAAATCCATAGTTTGTACATATATTTTAGAGCATTATATCCAAAGTTGTTATGTTGGTGATTTAATTCAGAATTGGCAGAGCTCTGTTAACAATAACTAACACTGTAAATGTTTTCAAGGGCACAGGCCTGAACATAATTCAATTCCTCACCTGTGCAGCTGTGGCCATCATATCCGCTTTGACATGTACAGTTATAAGATCCCACAGTATTGACACACATTGTATTGTTTTTCATCGAACAAATATTACTGCCAGCACACTCATCTGTATCTAATGGAAGAAAGCAGATATATAATATTATTAATTCCAGGGGAACTAAGATGACATACAATAATGTTAATGATATTTCATTATGTCTTCCTGCTGTGACTTCGGGTGAAATTTTCAGACCTTTAATTTTCCAACGTTTTACATTAGATAAATATCCAGCTTTCATGTTTTTAGACATATCTTGGGAAAAAAAGTCAAAATGATGAACGTTATAGATTTCTGAGAAGATAAAATATTTCAGTGGAGACAAGAAGGACTGCAGATGCTGGAAGCCAGAGTCTATCGGTGTGAGGTTGGAAAATCACAGCAGGTCAGACAGCATCAGAGGAACAGGAAAGTCAACGTTTCGGGCCATTTCAGGAGAAATGGTTTTGGCCTGAAATGTTGACTTTCCTGCTCTTCTGATGCTGTCTGTCCTACTGTGCTTTTCCAACCTCACACCTGTACACTAAAATATTTCATTGTTTGTCCTGAGATATTATCCACAGAGATGAGGCAAAAATGATTTTTTTTTCACTTTTGGCACGGTTTACACTATTTTTCTAGGAACTGTAACTTTTGAAAAAGCTAAAATAAAAAGACATAGATTGAGTCTTTTCATGCTTACCATTGCAAGTAATGCCATCTCCAGTATAACCAGCCTTGCACTGACAGGCATATGAACCTTCCAAGTTAGCGCAGATCCCTCGTGTTTTAGAGCAGTTGTTTTCTTCCTCATTAAGGCATTCATTTATATCTGCAGAATATAATTTCTGATATCAGCAAATGGGTATCCACTCATATAGCTCACATATTGTCTTCATGCAGTGACAAGGTCATGAAAAGGACTATCTTATGTGATTTTGTTGTTTTTTTCCCCCAAAGAATTGAAACAAAAGGGTTTAGGTTTTCACATTTCTCCACTAGCATCATTTGAATTGATGCCAGCAGTGACCTGTACCATCCCACCCCGCCATTGCCATTCTGAATTGTCCAAAGACACGTTGGAGTGTAATGATAAGACTATTTAATACCATCTTTCTCCAGCTGTTCTTCTGTGATACTTATACATTTTAGTAAGCAGAGGAAAAAATGCACAGCCGGATGAAAGAACACATTGAGTTGGAAGTGTACAGGTCCTCCATGAGTATAGCTCCATTTCATTGGTACTAATAGTGGTAAGAGTCAAGTTTACAAATTGAATCCATTGATAGTTCAATAAGGAAGTACAATGTTTGGTGTAACAGAAAAGCCCAAACAAACCTGGAAGAGCCCAGATCTAATATCACATTTGTTGAGATGATTGTTCTTAGGTGAGGCACTGGCAGTCCTGTAGTTGAGTTCAGCAGCCTCAAGCTATTGAGGAGAAAACTTGTCAGGCCTTCCCCTCTGGTTTATTTTTCAATGTGTGTTGTTGTTTGAAACCTACTGTATGGGCTTTGCAATTCTCATGAATTAATTGTGAACATCACTCTCCAAACTCACAGACATAAGGTTGAAAAGTCCCAAAACTAGGTAGCCCTGGTGTATGTTTTATGTGTTCTGATTGTTTATCGTTGCCAGTTGTTTGACATAGTCACTCTTGTAGCTTGGAAAGATGAAAGTTCTTTTGTTCAATTCTAAATTTTCACACTGCTTATACTACTAGACTGCTTAGCTGTGAATGTAACTCAATAGGAACATTTACACATAGAATAGTTCCTTGCTAATTAGTTAGTAGTTTTTATTTTTACAGACAATTCAATACATAAAAGTAGTACTGAAAAAAGTCCTGTGTCCTGGGTAGGATTCTCTGCTGGGCATCAATTAAAAGGGTGACACCAGGACTAACATCCAGTTAAAGAAGGTAACATGCATCTCAGAGATGTCAGCACCATTAACTCAATAGCCTCAGCAGTGTCATTTGAAAGAAGTGGCCACTTATGAAGCTGAAAGGAGAAGTGGCTTCTCAAAGTTAAAGTGCCCATAAAGACTGGGTCAGATATTTTTCCCCACAGTTTTGGATCCAGGCAGTCAGGCTCAGGGATGAGGGATCATAGGGTGAACTCTCCAGCGACAGTGTAGGAACTGAAAGGTACTCTTTAACAAATGGGGCCCAAATGAGGTACACGGAGTAGCAAGAATCAAAGGCCCTTCCCAGGAACCTGCTGGAACGCCACCTCAATGTATTTTAACTATTCAAGGTTAAATCAAAAAAGTAACTTCAACAAAATAATTATTATAGTAATTTTAGAATCGCGCCATTGGTTCAAAACCACATTACACTAATGTAACAGTCCCGGGGAAAATTAATTCCAAAATGTTACTTATAACAGGTAGCTGATTGTCAATGATATCAAGTGAAGCTATTTTACAATCTTTAAATACCTCCACATGCTCCATTAATGTTCATAAATCCATTCTTGCATTCACATTTAAAAGAATATTCAGTATTTACACAGCGTTGCCCACTCTCTGAACATTCTGCTGGGTTTTGGCATTCATCGATATCTGAAATTTCAACAAAAGAAGATAGTTGTGCAACAAGTTGGATTTTCTTTAATTATTTTGCTGGTTGAATAGTTCAAAATGAACAGGGATAAACTGGAATACAGGCTGCGTCTTATCCAGTTTTAGACTATGACTGTAAGTGGGAAAATTTAAAGGCGAAAACCTGGAGTGTATCTTTGCCAGAAAGTCTGCCAGATCAAACACTAGTTAGGCAGCTGATTAGCTGCTGGTGTGCTTTCTACTCTACATGGTTTCTTTGAGCAAATATCAATCAGTGTCCTATGATCTGAGTACTGCCCTGCATGTTAGTTTATATACCAGTGTCAATCCATGATTATCTGTTCAACTTTAGTCTTCGTTCTTCCATCATATAACTTTCTCACCAATAGCCATGTCTAGGAATAATCTGCCAAACGTGTCCAGTTGCGGATCTATCCAGAACCAGGGGGCACTGTTTTTAAATTAGGTTCGTCCATTCATGACAAAAATGAGGAGAATCTTTTTCTGTCAGAGAGTTAAGTAACTTCGGAACTGTCTGCCTTAGAATGGATTGTCGGCAAGGTCACTGAATATTTTAAGACAAAGGTGGACAGATTCTTCTTAAGCGGGAGATCAAGGGTTATAGGGAATAAATGGGAATGAAATTTGAAATAGAGACAGAGCAGCTATGATTTTATTGAAAGATGCAGCAGGAATGTGGAACACATGATCTACTTCTGCTGTGTATGTTTGTTCAACTGAGAATGCCAACAGCAGAAATATGATCACTTCAAGGTGAGAACAGTGCAATAAGAAGATGGGAGACATCAGAATGGCAGAAGAAGTGAGTGTACTGCATTTCAGGTGGCAAGTGTACATATTTTTTCTTTCTTTATATCCAGAAGTGCTCTTATATACAATTGAATTGTTTTTCTTTCCATTACCAAATCACCCATGGTGTGGTAAGCATACAGATGCCATGAGAGCCGAAGTATCCTGAGATGCTAGCTCTGAAATATGTCAACAGGGCTATTCGGCTGCTTGTGAAATCGGTGTTAGTGGACTTGACTCTTTCAGCTGGATCTCAACGTCCATAGTGTCTACTCTTTGCAAGGATATGAGGCTGAGGCAAAGGCAGCTGGTGTTGCTCGTGCTGCTTCTGGTGCTATTGGCTTCATTTCTTTTCTCTCATTCATGATGAAACTGCATAAGTTGTTTCCATGGTGAAATTAGGTAACAGAAAAGTGCAGCTGCATGTTGAGTGAAATGCCTCCTAAGAACATATCCAGCAGTGATAGCACACTTGGAGAGAAGAAGAGCTTTGCAGCATCTTTCTTCTAAGCATGGTTGGAGCTCTTCAATTTCACTGATCAAAACATTCTCAGCCTGACAGAATCAGTGAGACAGCTCATACCACTGTGCACGCACCTCCGAGACTTTGCTCAGTTGCGAAACAGCTGCCCAAACTGAGAAAGTAGAAGCTAGAGTTCGAGGACCTGTTATCTACACAGACAACTTTATGGATTTGATACAAAAGGGTGAAATTTCATACCAAGCTGAGCCATTCAATTTCCTTTCTCACTGAAACCATGTGAAAATGAAATTTGGATTGTGTGTAAAATAAGTGGCTGCTTTGCCACTGCCCATCTGTGGTAAAACATGAAAATTCACCCCAAAGGGAACAATGCTAAAGATGGCAGGGAGTTCCAGTTATAGTGTTGTTCTGATATATTTTCAGAATTGCTGTCGGTGGAATCTTTATAGAATACCTGTGCTGCATGTTCATTTAAAGACGGATATTAACAGAGCTTTTTGGCATTTACCTTGGCAAGAACCATTGACTCTTTCAGATCCAGCGGGGCAAATACAAGTATAATTTCCAATTGTGTTTTCACAGGTCTCATTGAAAGGACACGACACTATTTTCTCTGCACACTCATCAATATCTGCAATACAACAAAATTCCACTCGGTAATATTCTATTTAAATAATTATGTTTTGTTTAGCCAAATTAAATCCATAATTATCATAGAGTCACGTATTCCATGGTAGATGTTCCTGATTGTATCCTGCTGGTGAATGAATTGTCTGTGTGTAGTGAATAGAGGAAAATCAACAAGGAGAAATGCACACTCATAGAGTGATCCTAATTGATTTTCCCTCCAGAGATAATAGGAACTGCAGATGTTGGAGAATCCGAGAAAACAAGGTGTAGAGCTGGATGAACACAGCAGGCCAAGCAGCATCATAGGAGCAGGAA
>JAHRHZ010000017.1:27343689-27406981 GCA_024137785.1 Ginglymostoma cirratum | reverse complement strand
GGGCCTAGACCCTTCATCATTTCTGATGAAGGATCTAGGCCCGAAACGTCAAGCTTTCGTGCTCCTATGATGCTGCTTGGCCTGCAGTGATTTTCCCTCCATTTCAGTTAATGGAACGAAAATCTACCCCTAATTTTCCCAGCATTTATATCTGTGATATTTGAATAGGAAGATGCTGATGCATATTTTGCTTTTGAATAAATTTTTCACGAAAATTATGCTGATGTAGCATTACAGAGTTACTTTAACAAAACAAAAAGTCAGTTCCCTATTAATTAGGCTGTACTTAACAGGATGAATTTTCATTTAAATGTAGAAGTTGGACTGGAGCTGGGTGGACCTCTGATTTCTGATGTTTTTAAAATTGTTCTTCTTTGAGATCTGGACATTACTGGCAAGTCTGACATTTGTTGTTCATACCTAGATGTCTTCGAACTGATTGCTTCTCGAGGACATTTAAAAGAGCAAATAAGATTCAACCACATTGCTGTAGGTCTTGTATCAAATGTAGCAAGACCTGGTAAAGTGGCTAAAGGTCATTAGTGAAGTGGATGAGTTTATATAACAATTGACAGTAATCATCATTATCCTCGGTTTTAATTCCAGGTTTGATTGAAATCAAATTTCGTTGTCTGCAGTGAAAGCATGACAGTTCAAACCCACGTTCTCAGAACATTAGGATGAGTCTCTGGAATACGGGTCTAGTGACTTTTCCACTATGTCACTGCCTCCCTCAGTTTATCAGCTGGTATGCTAGTCTTCTATCGTCATCTTCCCTCTGAGCAGTTTTTATGGAGGCAGAACCAAGATCCTGCAAGTAGTAGGTAGCCCATTCAGCTATGCTAAGGGTCTGTTCGCTGTGCACACCAACTGGAATTTTACTGTCAGCATGTGGGATTCCTTCTGAGATCAAAACTTGACCAAGGATGGATTTGGTCAACAAGTCGCAGAACTAGGGGGTTAGATCCCCCTCTAACTAGGAACCCTCTCCTCCATGCAATAGACCTGCTACAGCCATAAGATCTCTGAGACCATTCAAAAGAATGGCTGCTTCTCCATGAGGCCAGCCTGGCAGCTATGGCCTCTTTCATTTTAGAAATTGTGAAACTTCTTAATCTTGAGGTACCCTCCCTTTCTCCGACCTACATCAACAGCCTCACCTCTGATACTATAGGGCTGTCAATTTCTCAATGCTGGAAAGCCTCTTATTCATCTTTCCTGGTTCAGAAACTGATCTGTTGGCCATAGTTATACAAGGCACCTGGAGTTAGTCACTGCAGTGGTTGCTACTTCAAAAATCAAGAACTTTTGGAACCAAGTGTTAGCATGTACTGACACACAGATCCTCCCAACAGCAGACTTAGGATCTCCAGACAAAACTCTATATGAATGCTTCAATTTGATGAACTTTCATGAGAACCGATAAAAGATATTGACCTGAAATGTTAACTCTATCCTTCCCTTTACAGATGATGCTTGGCCTGCTCAGTATTTCCACTACCTTCTGTTTTTATTTCTATTTTCAGCGTCTGTAGAACTTAAAAGCCTTTTTTTAAGGATTTTTTAAAATTGGTTATACATTATTGAAAAACTTTCAAATACACGATGACTTTATAATTCGGAACACATTTCTAGAATATTCTGTTAACAATTATTTTAAAGAAGGGTTAAGCTGTTCACAATAATGTTTGAATGTATTAGAATTGTAACAAGGTAATAAATAAATGGTGAAACAATCAGTACCTTCGCAGAATGTTGCATTTTCTTTGAATCCAGGCAGACAGGAACAGGTGAATGAACCCGGTATGTTTTCACAGCCAGCGTTACTTGGACAGTCAAACAGAAATCTGGTGCATTCATCAATATCAGTGCAGTTAGGACTTTCATAGCCGTCTTTACATTGACATATGAATGACCCAGCTGTATTGTTGCACACGGAATTCAAGGGACAATTGTTCTGATTTTCTACACATTCATCAATATCTGTATTCATTTAAGATGGGAAAATATAAAATATTTAATATCTCAAAATATAGAATAAGTATGGCACCAAATAAAGCACAATAGCAGAATGTTTCAAGATCATTTGGTTAATTTTGATCAGCCCCATCATCTGATCGCGTACTTTCTCTCCAAGGTTCCTATTAATGTATTGTCCCACATTGATGTTTCTTTTTCACTTATACAACGTATTAGGGAGAGGGATATCATGGCCTCGTGAACGCTAGGGATAGCATTTTTACAAAATTGAATACTGCTACTGTTAAGGCTTGTTTTGGGATCAAGGATCCCAGGAGCACAAATCCTTGCGAGCTGACAGGTTATCAAGGACAGACAGCTCTATTAAATGGCAGCACCACCAGGGAGACAAATGGCTGCTGCTGATAGGACAGCAATCTACAGCTTAGGATCGGGACCCCTTCTAAAAGCTGGATCAAGCATTATTATACATGTGCATAAGGGACTCTCACATCCTCTTTTCCTATCCACATGATCCTGCAAGCAACCTGACACAAAATTGCCTAATTAAATATTGCATCATTACTAGACTTGTCACAGGAAGATGTCAAAGGTTGTCACATTGTTCAATGAAATATTTCTCCCTGACTGCAATACTAATTCTGATTTTAGTGAAGATGTTGTCATGGCCTACTGGCCGTGTAAAGGCAACTAAGAAGGAAGGTCATTCAATATAAGTGTCTCTGAGAATGTCAGAAAGAAAGTTTAACCCTTTTCTAGCTCCAGAATCCTCTCCATCTCCCCAACCCACACCATCTCCATGAAATTCTGAATGCCAATGCTGGCATTTCTACAGATGGCAGCAAATTCCCTGTTCCAGGTGAGAAGTTAGCCAGCAGCATGTTAATGAGGATCAGTTGTTGAAATTGTCATGACCTCATTCAGCCACAAACAATGGGAATTTAACAGTGTGGAATTTGCACATTCTCCCCGTGTCTGCGTGGATTTCCCCTGGGTACTCCGGTTTCCTCCCACAGTGCAAAGATGTGCAGGCTAGGTTGGTTGGCCATGCTAAATTGCCCATAGTGTTCAGGGATGTGTATATTAGGTGGGTTATAGGGGAATGATTCTGGGTGGGATCTTCTGTGAGCCGGTGTGGACATGTTGGGCCGAAGGACCTGTTTCCATACTGTAGGGATACTAGGAAAAACTACACTATTAAGAAACTGAAAACAGTTTTCCATCACAAGTCCACTCTTCATTAAAAGAAATATAACCCATCAACACCCCTCCCAATACTTCCCAGTTACAGAAAGAGAGAATTTAAAAGATATGATGAAATTGTTGGCTGCAATATTCATGGCTCAGGTCAAATTGTCATTATACTTTTTGAATTGAAATATTTATTCACTTACTTCAAACAAATGGGTGGTCATTAATGTACCAAATACTGAAGTATCTGAACCTTTTACTGAAGATGGCACCTTAAGGGGCAAACTTTTTACTGCACTCATTCAAGTGCAGGTGCCATTGAAGTTAATTCTAATTCTAATGTAGCAGAGAACACTACGGTACAACAGTGCTAATGGTTAGTATAACATTGTCAACCGTTCCGAACCAATATAGATCAGGGGTTGAAAGCATGGGGAGTCAGATAATGGAACCTCCATAACAAAAAGTGTGTTATATGGAATAGATATGAGAGAAAGTATTGACGGCACATTGATCTTTAAGTGCTGTAATCAAAACTGACTAATTTTTATTTCCAATTTCACATACTAATGAGGAGTAGAAAATTTATTCTACAGTTTAGCAGGGGGCATAATTTTAAAGTGACTGGAGGAAGATGCAGGGGAGATGTCAGAAGTAGATTCTTTGCATAGAGAGTGGTGGATGGTAGAATGCATTGCCAGCGGTAATGGTAGATTCAGTTTCATTAGGGACATTTAAGCAACTCTTTGGGTAGGCACACAGATGATAGTAAAATGAAGGGTATGCAGGTTATTTTGATCTTAGAGTTTGGTATGAGGTCGGCGTAACATTGTGGGCAGAAGGGCCTGTATTGTGCTGTACTGTTCGATGTTCTATGTATGTTCTATGTAGAGTCAACTAACTAAACTAGTGATAATAGGAACTGCAGATGCTGGAGAATCCGAGGTAACAAGGTGTGGAGCTGGATGAACACAGCAGGCCCAGCAGCATCATAGGAGCAGGAAAGCTTGACATTTCGGGCCTAGACCCTTCTTCAGAAATGGGGGAGGGGAAGACGGTTCTGAAATAAATAGGGAGAGAGGGCAAGGCGGATAGAAGATGGATAGTGGAGAGGATAGTTGGAGAGAAGACAGACAAGTCAAAGAGGCTGGGATGGAACCAGTAAAGGTGAGTGTAGGTGGGGAGGTAGGGAGGAGGTAGGTCAGTCCAGGGAGGACGGACAGGTCAAGGGGGCGCGGGATGAGGTTCGTAGATAGGAGATAGGGGTGCGGCTCGAGGTGGGAGGAGGGGATAGGTGAGAGGAAGAACAGGTTAGGGAGGTGAGGACGAGCTGGGCCGGTTTTGGGATGCGGTTGGGGGAGGGGAGATTTTGAAGCTTGTGAAATCCACATTGATACCATTGGGCTGCAGGGTTCCCAGGCTGAATATGATTTGCTGTTCCTGCAGCCTTCGGGTGGCATCACTGTGGCATTGCAGGAGGCCCAGGATGGACATGTCGTCTGAGGAATGGGAGGGGGAGTTGAAATGGTTCGCGACTGGGAGGTGCAATTGTTTGTTGTGGTCAGGATGGACATGTCGTCTGACGAATGGTCAGGATGGACTATCCCCTCCTCCCACCTCAAGCTGCACCCCCATCTCCTATCTACTAACCTCATCTGGCCCCCTTGATCTGTCCGTCCTCCCTGGACTGACCTATCTCCTCCCTAACTTCCCACCTACACTCACCTTTACTGGCTCCATTCCCGCCTCTTTGACTTGACTGTCTCCTCTCCACCTACCCTCTCCTCTATCCATCTTCTACTACCTCGCTCCTCTCCCTATTTATTTCAGAACCCTCTTCCCCTTCCCCATTTCTGATGAAGGGTCTAGGCCCGAAACGTCAAGCTTTCCTGCTCCTATGATGCTGCTTGGCCTGCTGTGTTCATCCAGCTCCACACCTTGTTAACTAAACTAGTGATTTTATTTAAAGCAGAAAGTCAATTTGAACAACCATTATTACAAGATCAATTATTCCAGCAACAACAATTCCAGCCAGTATAAATGTATTCCTCACCTGTGCAGTTGGTTCCTTCATATCCTTCGAGACATGTGCAGTTAAACGAGCCTTCAGTATTTGTACAGATGGAATTATTGCTTGCACATGGATTACTATCAAGACATTCATCGACATCTGAAAGAATAAGTACATTAGCAATAAAATGTAATATAGTAGGTATGAATTAATGATTTTACTGTCACATGTATTTTACAGTGAGAAAAGCAGTAAAATACAGTGAAAAGCTTTTCCACCGTCGCCACGATCCAGTGCCATTTTGAATAGTGTTAAGAACACGAAAAGAAAAAGATCTAACTGAAAGAGAGTCCATAAGTTCTGAGCCAGCTGATCATCAACAACGCCTGTGCCACCAACTCTCCTTCACCATCTTGCTGCTGCTTGCACTGGATCCAACCAACATGGAAGTCCCCACTCCTCAGGTACCATCTTTTGCTGCTGGTCTGATTCTCCACCACCATTGCCTCGCCGCTGCCTGCGCCAGACCCACCAATGCCAGAGTCGCATCTCTTATCGCTGGGCCCACGTTGTCGCTGTCACTGCGATGCCCTTCACCACCGTTTCTGTGTTGCCAGTGCCATACCCAGCAACAATGAAGTCATTGATCCTCAGGTGCCATCTTTCACCACTGGGCCTACCTCGCCCTTGCCAATGTAGCAGCCACAGGTTCTGATGCCAGGTCCTGTGCTCGCCAGGAAAAGTAGGTAGGGGCTCACTCGAGTCTGCGCTGAGTTCACTCGCTGCTGCTGATGCTGTCCAGGCTCAGAACAAAGGTTGAGTAAAGGAAGGGAGAAAAAGCGAAATAAAAAACAAGAGAAGAGAAGAAAAGAGAAGCCATTGGAGTGGACTAGCCCTGGCTCACGAGCCCTTCTCCGCTGCCATCCTGATGATGTAGGAACATTGTGAATCATGCTGCCCGAGGGGGTGGCGGAGGCAGGTAATGTTGCAATATTTAAGAAGAGTCTGGATGAGTGCTGAAAATGCTGGGGCATAGTGGGCTTTAGACCCAGCACAGATATATGGGATTAATGAGGTTTGGTTGGCAAAAACATGATGGGTGGAAATGCTTGTTTCCATGCTGTGTGGCTTGATAACACAATGGAGATGTTATTATAAACTGTGAGATTTGGCTCTAGTTCTCAGGTTTATTCAGAAATACTGTAAGAATGACTACTTGATAAAACAAAAATCAAGTTAATGCATGAAGGAGAACTCTGCTGAGTTGGGAGTATTGGGATATTGAAGAAAGGGTTTGCTTTTAACCTACAGCATGCATGTTGTTGTAGGCTGGGCACTGATGCAAGAACTAAATTCCAGGAGTAAGCTAAGTATCAATTCTCTTGCTAGAAAGTGTTAGAAATCCTACATTTTTGGATTATAAAGGTTATTGTTAATTAATTATGATGAATGTTGCCAAGTAAGGCAGGATGGTCTCACAAAGAACTCTGTACTTAGTGGAAAAGCAAGCAATAATATAAAAGTTACACTCTACCTTCAATGATGAATATATTGTGATTTTAATAAGGACATCCTGCAGGAGAATTTGCATTTAAAGAACTCAAGAAATGATGATGTACCCTTCTGTCCATTTAAGAGTAGAAAGATTATATCTCAAAAATACAATTGGAATGTTTTATTCTTCCAGTAAACAGAATAGATAGGTTTACATTGTTTCGGCAATGGCATGTCAAAAAGGTAGTTGTGACAAAATTAACTTGCACGTCATGTCAATGTTAATGCATTTATGCATAATTTTTTTATAGACTACCATATGTGTTGTGCCTTACATATTAAGTATTGAATTAAAGAAGATGTCATACCAATGCAGAACCTGAATGGATCTCCTTCGTATCCAGTCTTGCATACACATGAGTAATTGCCCATTCCATTGTGACAGTCTGCATTTTGGGGACATGTAGAGTTATTGCTGCATTCGTCAATGTCTGAAACAGAATTGAAATAATTACTGTCAGCCACTTCCACGGGTTTCTGGTCCTCTTTAATATGCATTATTCTGAGTGAGATATATGCATAAATTTTCAATTTTTGTCTTTGCTATTTTTGCACGCATGATTAATTAGATACTCCTTTCACTGGAATGGAAAACAGTGTAAAGTTTGTATCAGGCATGTGTGCTGGTGCAGTACATTGCTTTTATCTTGGGGTAGATGTCGAAGAAAGAAGGGCTGGGTTCAGTGTAGCCTGTTGGGATGGGTATCTGCCATTGAGCTTGCCCAGTTGTGGGTGTTCTGTCTCTTACTAGCAGTAACCCTATCCCCAATTATTTCAGAGGCAGGAAAGGACTGGAAAGTCATATTTGTTCAATGAACATAAGAACATAAGAACTAGGAGCAGGAGTAGGCCATCTGGCCCCTCGAGCCTGCCCTGCCATTTAATAAGATCATGGCTGATCTTTTTGAGTCTCAGCTCCACTTACCCACCCACTCACCATAACCCTTAATTCCTTTACTGTTCAAAAATTTATCTAGCCTTGCCTTAAAAACATTCAGCGAGGTAGCTTCAACTGCTTCACTGGGCAGGGAATTCCACAGATTCACAACCCTTTGGGTGAAGAAGTTTCTCCTGACCTCAGTCCTACATCTGCTTCCCTTTATTTTCAGGCAATGCCATCTAGTCCTAGTTTCACCTGCTAGCGGAAACAACCTCCCTGCCTCCACCTTGTCTATTCCCTTCATAATCTTATATGTTTCTATAAGATCTCCCTTCATTCTTCTGAACTCCAATGAGTATAGTCCCAGTCCACCAGTCAATGGTCACAGGAAGTTAATGATTCTCTTCAATGAGCCAATGGACAACCATTTTCCTTGACACTGAGATTAATTGGAAGTTTGCAAAGCTGTCCCACACAGTATACTGGCAGTTGTATGTAATCAGGTCCTCTCTGCCTGATTGAGGATCCAGCTTTGGGGAGGGTGTTGGCAACTGAAAGACATCTGCTGCTATGTCTCACAATACCCTTTCCCTGACCCTCACCCCACAACCCGATTCCACCTTTATCCACTTTGGAATGGGGGGTTCTCTGATAATCTTTGGCCTCAGGTGGTGTATTGCCATTAGCAGCCACTGCTCTTAGAGGCAGTGGGTGATTCAGGTTTTGCCAGCCTTTGATTGGCCAGTATTGCAGAGGGATTGGAGGTTAAAAACAGGGAAGTCTTGTTACAACAGTCCATGGTGTTGGCAAGGCTTCTACTTGGATTAGTGTGTAAAGTCATTTTGGTACCTGTCCTTAAAGAAACATATATGGGCTTTAGAGGCAAGTTAAAATAGATTCACCATGTCGATTCCTGGGATGAAAAAGTTGACTTATCAAGAACAGCTAAGTAGGTTAGGCCTTTATTCATTAGAGTTTAGAAGAATGAGGAGTGATCTGCAACAAATCTGTTTTAGTCACCTGATATCCGTGGTTGCCATTTTGGCATTATGGATAATCACTTTGAATTTAATGACTTTTGCAAATAATTTCTATCGTATAATTTGAATAAAACTAATTCTACCATGGTATATTTAGACAATATGTATTTCAGGCTGCTTAAGTGACATGGTAGTATTTGTATCTTTATCCATCCTTTTCATCAGCAATAAGTCATTTCAATCAGATGATAAGTATTGGTACCTTACCAGTACACAGGGAGCTGTTTGATGTGTTTACTGTGTAACCTTGGTTGCAGCTACAGTTGAATCCTCCAAAAACGTTTGTGCAGATCTGTTCACAAGTGTGCGTATTTTCTTGGCACTCATCTAAGTCTAGAATGCCAAACAAAAATATGTAAGACAGCTGCTAAAAAGTCAGAAGCTTTATTTGTTTCTAAACAAAATTCCATTCATTGAGGTAGACATTCTAAATCTATCTTCATGGATGTTACTTCACTATTTTCAAAATCTCTACTGTTCCGCAAATGCCATGTGGCCATGTTCCATTGCAAAATTGAACCAGGACAAATTTAGGTTTTAGAAACCTAGAAAATTGGAGGAAGAGTTAGGCCATTCAGTCCATTAAGCCTGTTCCATTGTTCAATATAATCATGGCTAATCATCTGACTCACTACCCTTTTCCCACTTTCTCTCCATACCTTTGATCCCGTTAGTTCTAAGAACCAAATCTAACTTCTTCTTGGGATTGGGATGATGGGATTAACCCTGTCATCCAATACCTCCTGAATTGGAAGTCTGGTCCCTTGTATTCCATAAATTCTAGAAAAATATCCAAAGGTTTAGGCTCAACCGCTTTCTGTTGCTGAGAGTTCCATAGCTCCCCATTCTCAGTGAAAAAAATCTCTCCTCATCACAGTCCTAAGTAACCTACATGTATATTTTAGACAGTGACACCTGGTTCTGCATGCCCCAGTCATCAGAAACATCATTCCTGTGTTTACCTTGATTAGTTCAAATAGAATTTTCAAGTTTCTCGGAGATTGCCCCACCCCACCTCATTCTTCCAAATACCAATGAATATAGTCCTAACCAATCCAGTATGTCTTCATATGTCAGTCCTGCCATCCCAGGAATTAGACATGTAAATCATCGTTGCACTACCCCCATAGCCATAATATCCTTCCTCAAATAAGGAGACCAAAACTGCACACGATTTTCCAGATGTGGTCACGCCCTGTACAATTGTAGCTAGATGTCCTACTCCTGTATTCAAATTATCTCATTATGAAAGTCAATGCTCAACTTGCCTTCATCACCACATGCTGCACCAGTACTTTTGCTTCTCGGTGACTGGTGTACAAGGCCATTCAGGTCTCATTCCACCTCCCCTTTCTCAATCTACCTCTTGCCGTTTTTCCTACCAAAGTGGATAACTTCACATTTGTCCTCATCATACTGCATCTATCATGCATTTGCCCACTCCCTTAACTTGCGGAAATCACGCTACAGCATCTCTGCAACCTCCTCATAGCTCACCCTCCCATTCAACTTTATGTCACCTGCAAACTTGGGGATATTACATTTAGTTGTTTTAACTATAGTTTTATAAATTCCACTTGATGTAGAAAATGGTAACTTCCTCAGAATGTGAAATGGGTTGAATTGCAGATTTCTTTTAAGCAAAATATCTCAGGGAATAGGGTTTTGAGATTTCACATAATTTTATGTTAAAGTGCCTCAAGCCTTTATGTCTGTTATCTGCATCACAGTATTGAATATGTCGATGTTATCTTTCTACAGTGCCAAGTGTTTAACTCCTTCTTTTTCCCTTTCTAACTTGTAACTGACTAATTTATCACATTTCTTGTCATTTTGATTTTCCTCCCTAATCAAATTTCACTAAAATAGTAGCTCATCCCTGGACTCATCCCATTCCTATTCCCACTTTAGGTCTGTTGCCTTTGAGGGCTGCCCTGTCTATGGGTCACCTAGGGCCAGGAGCCTGGGATGGTCCCACCTGCTGCCAGTCTCAAGGCAGTGGTAAAACCACGTCTGAGTTGTAAATCTCGTCCTTTGTATTCTATACATTCTGGAAACATTAATAAAACATTCAAGAGTAGAACATGCAGAACAATCCATGAGGTAAGGTACACATATAACTGCATTAATACATGCCAACAGAATTTTAAAAACGAAGACTTTTATTTCTAATTTTTAGTATTAATTGTTGCATACATACTTCACGCATACGAGAAAGGAAAATTCATCCTCACCATAGCATTTAATCCCATCTCCATTTAAATTATCTGGACAGGGATCACAGGTGTAACCCTCCAATGGTGCAGGTTGGTCTTTGCAGGTGTCATTCAGGAAACATTGGTTATCTTGACAAGCATCAAAATCTTCAGTGCAGTAATCACCCGTGTAGGCAGGGGTACAATTACATGCAGGGATCTAAATGCCAAACAGACAGATTTTAAATTTATATCGGATTTCAACGGAACACCATTCCTTCTCTCCACAACTGTACAAATGATGGAATAAATCAGCCTACATTTTATGATGTATCAGTCCAACTGTAGATACTTTTGGGTTTCCACAATAAACCTACGTTAGCTCTCAGTAACACTATGTATTAGTTAATTCCTTGATGATGTGTGGCCTTCGGTAGCTTAGCCAGCATCAATTAGTCCAGCCCTGACTGTCCTTGAGAAGTTGCTGCTGAACTGCCTTCTTGAACTGCTGCAGTCCTTGGGGTATAGCTACTTCCACAGTTCTAACAGGAAGGGAGTACCAGGATTTTGACCCAGTGACGGTGAAGAAGATATAGTGCCAAGTCAGGTTGGAAGCAGTCACTAGTTTGGAAGGTGCTGTTGGAGGAGCCTTGGTGAGTTACTGCAGTGAAACATGTAGATAGTATACACTGCTGCCACTGTGAAGGGAGGGAATGTTGAAAGTTGTCGATGGGGGCCGATCAAGTAAACTGCCTTCAGGAGCAAAAACAAAATTGCTGGAAAAGTTCAGCAGGTCTGGCAGCACATGTGAAGGGAAAAACAGTTAATGTTTCAGGTCTGGTGACCCTTCCTCGGAACTGATGGCGGCTGGGAAAACGTCAGTTTATATGCAGAAAATAGGGAGGTGGTTGGGGTAGGGAGTAAATGATAGGATAGAGCCGAAAGAGACAGAAAGACATATGGTCAGACAAAGGAGTTGCTAACGATCAGCTGGGAGAGTGAATAGTTGTTAGTGGGGACTGTTAGTGACTAACAATAGCGGGTGTGTAATGGCAGGCTATGTGGCAATAAGGCCTGGTGTGTGGGGTGGGGGGCTGGGACATGGGAGAGTTTCGGCCCTAAAATTATTGAACTCAATATTGAGTCCGGAAGGCTGTAGGGTCCCCAAGCGGAAAATGAGGTGTTGTTCCTCCAGCTTGCACTGGGCTTCACTGGAACACTGTAGCAAGCCGGAGAAAGTGATGTTGGCCAGGGAAGCAGGGTGGTGCGTTGAAGTGGCAGACAACAGGTAGTTCAGGGTCTTTTTCGCGAGCAGAACATAGATGTTCTGCGAAGCGGTTGCCAAGTCTACGCTTCGTTTCCCCAGTGTAGAGGAGACCTCATTGTGAGCAGTGAATGCAGTAGACTAGATTCTTGGAAGTGCAGGTGAAGTGTTGCTTCACCTGGAAGGCATGTTTGGGCCCTTGGATACTGGGGAGGGAGGAGGTAAATGGGCAGTTGTTGCACCTTCGCTGGTTACAGGGGAAGGTGCCGTAGGGCTGTGGGGAGGTGTTGGAGGTAAAGGAAGTGTGGACCAGGGTGTCATGGAGGGAACTGTCCCTGCGGAAGGCGGACAAGGGAGGGGAGGGGAATATGTGTCTGGTGGTGCCATCTTGCTGGAGATGGCAGAAATGGTGTCTGATCATCTTCTGGATGTGGATGCTGGTGGGATGGTAGGTGAGGATAAGGGGATCCCTATTGCTGTTGCAGGAGGGAAGAGAAGTGGTGAGGGCAGGAGTGCAGGAGATGGGTCGGACCTGGTTGGGGGCCCTGTCGACAACGGAGCTGGGGAATCCTTGGTTGAGAAGAATGTGGACATTTCGGAGGCTCCCTTATCGAAGTTGGCCTCATCTGAACACATGTGACGGAGACGGGGGAACTGAGAGAATGGGATGGAATCTTTACAGGAAGTGGGGTGTGAGGATGTGTAGTCCAGGTAGCTGTGGGAGTCAGTGGGTTTGTAATGGATATTAGTGCCCAGTCTATCCCCAGAAATGGAAACAGAAATGTCAAGGAAGGGAAGGGAGGAGTCCGAGATTGACCAGGTGAAAGTGATGGCAGGCTGGAAATTGGAGGCAAAATTGATGAAGTTTTCCAATTCCAGACGAGAGAGGGAAGCAGTACCAATGATATCATCGATGTATCAGAGAAAGAGTTGTGGGTGGGGGCTGGAAAAGAACTGGAACAAGGAAAGTTCCACGTACTCCACGAAGAGACAGGCATAACTAGGGCCCATGTGGGTACCCAAGGCAACCCCTCTTACCTAAAGAAAATGAGAGGAGTTGAAAGAGAAGTTGTTGAGGGTGAGGACAAGCTCGACCAAGCGGAGGAGGGTGGTGATGGGTGGGGATGGTTCAGGTCTTTGCTCCAGGAAGAAGCGGAGTGCCCTAAGACCCTCCTGGTGGGAATGGACGTGTAAAGGGATTGCACATCCATGGTAAATAGAAGGTGTCTGCAACCGGTAAACTGGAAGTTTTGAAACCGGCGTAAAGCATCAGATGAATCATGGATGTTTGTGGGTTGGAATTGGACCAATGGGAGAAGACTGTGTCAAGGTAGAAGAGATGAGTTCTGTGGGGCACAAGCAGGCTGAAACAATGGGTCTACCTGGACAGTCCTGTTTGTAAATTTTTGGCAGGAGGTAGAAACGAGCTGTGCGGGGTTGGGGGACTATTAGTTTGGAAGAGGAGGCGGGGGACATCACTGGATGAAATGAGATCAGTAACTATAGTGGATACAATGGCCTGATGTGCCGTGGTGGGGTCATGGTCCAGGGGAAGGTAGGAGGAGGTGTCTGAGAGTTGGCGCTTAGCCTCTGCAAGGTAGAGGTCAGTATGCCAGGCCACAACAGCACCACCCTAATTGGCAGGCTAAATGACAAAGTCAGGGTTAGATCTGAGTGCACGGAGTGCAGTCAGTTTGGAGGGAGATAGGTTGGATTGGGTGAGGAGGCAGCGAAATTGAGGCGACTGAAGTAAACTGCCTTGTCTTGTGGTGTTGAGCTTCTTGAGCATTCTTGGAGCTATACTCATCCAGGCAGGTGGAAAGTATTCCATCAGACTCCTGACTTTGCTTTGGAGGTGATGGATAAGTGTTGAGAAATTCGGAGGGGAATTATTTACTTATTGATGAATTAATAAGGTGGAACATTAGGAAAATAAGTCAGTGGCCAGCAGACCAGTGGCCAGGAAAATAAGTCAGTTAGTGGCCTGTCCTGTGGCAATTTGGTGCTGGGTTAAACAAGCTGTTGGTAGAATTACTGCCACTGACTAGCAGGTTCGTGGTGATGCTGCCAGGACTACAGGCAGACCCGTACACGAGAACACATGGATCCCAGATTCAGGCAAGTGTATGAGCTTTGGATTGGGTCTGGTTCACCAAAGCCCTTTTGGGAAGGAAACTGCTGTCATTATCTGGCCTGGCCTACAAGTGACAGCAGGGCCACAGCAATGTTGTTGACTCTTAACTGCTCCTTGGGCAATTAGGGATGAGCAACAAATGCTGGCCTAGACATTCCATGAATGAATTTAAAAAGAAAGTGGAGAAGACAGGTGTGGTGGTGTGGGATTTAAAGATTGTGCAGGTAAGAGAGAAGGGTAGAGTGCAATCTTCTCATGGGGTGTCCTTTTGGCAAGAGGCACCATCAAATGAATGCACACCCTTCCCACTGTTTTAAGCATTTAAATATAAATAAATCCACCTCCCACACAACTGCCTATGCCAAGGGTATTATAGCACAGGCAGCATCAAAATATTGGAATCATCTGAACTTGTAGCAACATGTATTATTGTTATCATTATATGTATTTTTACATATGTTAGCAGGCTGCCTATTTCAGAGGTATCCAGCAAGCCTTTATATTAAGAGGTGGGCACGCAGAGTGGTCATGTAATATCATAACCCATGGATTCTGACCTGCTTTTATAGCCACAGTATTTTATGACTAATATTTGTCTGGTCACTGATCACACCCAAGCTATTGATAATGGGAACTCAGAGATGGTAAAGATGTTGAACCTCAAAGGAAGATGGTTAGATTCTATTTTGTTTGAGATGATCATTACCTGGCACTTGTGAGATGTGAATGTTATTGGATGCTGCTCAGGTCTTGATAAATATAGGCACAGACTGCCTCAGTGACTGAATGTGGTCTATCAAATAACTATAGTGTGAAATGATTCATGCCTTTCATTTAACTTACCTTAAAAACGGTACTGTTGTTTTCCAAGGTCAAAATTGATCTGGAATAATCACAAGTTGAATTGATACTGCAGTTACACAACACAAGCGTCAATCCTAATACAGAAACAGCTTTAGAATCATTTGCTTGTATTATGGCAAACACTGGGGTGGAGCTTGTTGGATTCCAGGAAAAGTTTCCATTTTCTATAGATATAGAAAGAGCTAATGAATAATTTTCAGCAAAAAAACTGTGCATTCATATCTAAATTTTTAAAATCCAAATTATAAAATGCCAATTTATTCAAAAACAGGATGATCTGAAGAACATAAGAAAACCAAACCAGAGGTCCTACTTAGTATTATAAAGCATATTAACTGATGGGAACCAGGCATCAGTATTTAACTTTTTGCATGTAACTCTCAAACACCTGTTTGAAATTCACCATTCTCCATTTAATGTGGTAAAACATGCATGATTTTGGCTCAACAAAATCTTTTACGTCAAACATGTACAATAACATTTACTTTATCACATGTCCATTTCAATTAAACTTTAGGTAAATTTTACCAAAAATCGGCTGTATCCATTTCAGGGAATTTCATGGAGGGTTTCTCTCTGTGAGCACGAGAAAGTTATTTCATGCAGTTCTTTTCTGCTCACCTTATTATGCATGCAACACGCCTGTATGGCACCATTCTTGTGATATCGTGTGCTCAACAGCCTCCAGTCGCCACAACTGACTTTCCCAACTTGCTTACAACAGCAGTAGCCACTGTTAAATCCATCTTGACTTTTAGTGAACAGACCCCCATGACTGACTGACTTGGATCAGCAGACATGACTGACCTTTGAATGCACGCCTGATGATATGTGTGCAGCTCCCTGACTAATTTACCTCTAACTCTGGATGGTTTGCACTGAAATGGCAGGACTGACTACGGCCGAATCTCCTGACAGTAATGATATGGAACCCCTGATCCTGACTGCCTTAAGCGGCCAAATCACCATGAACTGAGATTGGAAGATGACCACGACTGACAGGGCACATCCCTTATTTGACAACAGTCCCCCTTAATTTGAATAAAGACTGGTTCTCTTGGATTTTGATGCATGGTCATTTAATTGAAGCACATGGTGCTGCCACATTTGTAGGGGTAGGGTTAGGGTGAAATTGATGCAGCATGGTCACGTACAGTAACATGTCCACCCCCTCCACTGATCATTCTTGGCAAAGATTACAAGCTACCTGGCTTTATGTCTCTGATAAACAACAAGGCAAGGTGGAAGTATTGTGAGGCTGTATGTTCGGAATGAGATTGCAATTCATAAAAAACAAAGTCAAGGCAGAGATGCTTTCAGCATTAAAGTTAGCTCAGAGTGAGTGAGCTCTAAGACAGCAAGCTAAGAACGCTGAACAAAAAACCTTGTTCTGATGTGTGGAATGGGTGCCTGTTCTTGCATGTTCTTGGCAGCAGCACTGCAATAGAAGATGGTGATACACTCTAAATTGCAATATTGAGGAGATGACCTGTAGTATGAGTGAGTTGGAAATGTTACTTGAGGATGTGCTGAGGATGGTGCATGTCCGATGCCAAGCTACATGGACAAAGAATACAGGCAGTCACTGGGCATGGACATACTCTGAGGTTTTGGGAACTGCTGGTCAAATGGAGGTCCAAAGGACCTGTAGTGATTGTAACAAGGTCAGCTCGATGGGTGTCATAGAATATGAGTTCCCTGATTGGGGCTGTTAATCTAGGAGTCCTGGCTGACAGATAAGAACAGGAGTGTCAGACATCCTGCTCACTCTGACAGCTGGCTCTGAGGGAGCTGGATCAGTGTCAAGGACTTTCCATGTGTAAATAAAGGCAACTTGCTGACAGGAGAATGGCCTGTGTGGAGTTATTTCAGGATCAAACGGCAAGCTGAAGCTGCAAAGTCCCCACTCAGATTTTCATGTTCCTTCATTTAGTTTCGCTGAATTGCCTGCTAAAATAACAAACTGCATATAAATGCGGCAAGTTTAGGTAATAATGAGATCTTAATGCATACAAATCGGCCTTGCGTTGCTCAGTAGCAAGACTCTCACCTTGGCTGTTAAAGCCTCGGTGGAAGATCAGGCTCTTTGTCTTGACGTCGAGAATCTAATTTTTTTTGTTCTTGCCATATTTTCCCAACTGAGTCACCATTGCCCACATTGCACAGGGGATGGGAAGATTAGGCCCTATGTATCAGCTACCGAATTAATGAATACAGCCACAGAACAATGGATTCTGGAAAATGGTACACATTGCCGCCAAAATGCATCTTCACCTTATGAACTATTTTGTTTATTCATGGGATGTGGGTATCAGTGGCTAGGCCAGCATTTATTGCTTAGCCCCAACTGCATTTCAGAAGGTGGCAACAAACTGATTTTTTAAAACCATTACAATCTAATTACATTGACAGTGCTGCTGAAGAGGAATTTCCCAGACTTTGTTGCAACAACAATTGTGGAATGGCAACGTTATTACAAGTCAGGGTGCTGTAAGGGTTGCAGGGGGTGCTTCAAAGTGGTGGTATTCCCACGCATCAGCTATCCTAGTCTTTCTAGGTGGCAAGGTCACAGGTTTGGTAGATGTTGTTGAAAGAACCTTACTGAGGTACTGCAGTTGCATTTTGTAGATGGTACCCTGCTGCCACTGTGCATTAGGGTGAAGTGTGCAAATGTTTAAGGTGATGGGTGAGGTACATGAAGCTTTCTAAGTGTTGTTGGAGCTACATTTATCCAGGCAGGTGGGACGAAGTGCATCACAATCCTGACTTGTGCCTCGTAGATGGAGCTGGATACTTTAGCGACAACTAAATAATCTTGAAATGTCGTCACTGCTATAATGGAAGCAAATGCAGCAGATAGTTTGTGGGTAGCAAGGTCTCATACATAGAGTCATATAGCATGGAAATGGACCCTTCAGTCCAACCAGTCCATGCTAACCATGATCCCAAACTAAACTAGTCCCACCTGCCTGCCCCTGGCCCGTATTCCTCCAGACCCTTCCTCTTCACGTACTTCCTATTCATCTCCCTCCCCTTACCTTAAAAATGTGTCCTGGAGTTTTGAGATTCCCCTATCCCAGGGACAACTGTCATTAACTCTATCTCTTCCCCTCATTGATTTCAATGTAGTTTATAAAATAATGATAAAGTAATCAATTTTGGTGGTAAGGATTTGATGATATACAAAGGAAAACACCATGGTCCATACCATAATAATAACCAACAACCAAATAGAAGGAAGTGCCTGAATCCTCAATCACAATTTTTTGCATCTAAACAATGTCCCTCATCCCTTTTTATACTGTGATTCTCATGAAACCCACAGATAAAATCCCATACAGCATTTAGTTAGACTTGGTATGTCTTTAAATATACTCATTCAATCAGACATGTCTTTATTACAGTAGAAGGAATTTGAATATTAGGGATAACAGCCACAATGTCACAAAGGTTTTATAACAAAAACAAAGTTCTGAATAACTTCTGTAATAGGTTGCTTTGAATACTGAACATTCTGCATTCACATCAGGCATTTCTACAATTTTGGCATCCAACTCTTCTGTGAAAACGTATTCAAAGCATGTATATACTATCTTTCCTTTTCCCTCATTTCCCTCTACAAGTTTGTTCTCTTCTATCATTTGTTGAATCTCCCCTTACTTCCAATATCCCTAATTAAACATCAATGCATCTTCACAATACAATTTTTGGTCCAGATTAAATGCCAAAGTAGTAGGTGACTAGAACCAATAACTGCACTTGATAAAATCATAGGTAGTCCAACGTTACCTGTAACTGTGATATCTGGAGAGTCAGTCACCACTGAAAACGTCACCTCATCATCATTGCTATCAGTTGCAGTAAAAAGAACAAACACAGGCTCATTGAGGCGAGTTTGAATGGTTGAATCTCCAGTGATGTTCGGTGGGAAATTATCTGTGAAGATGATAGTAATGTTACTGAAAGCCTTCAGCGAGAAGTCTTTTTTCTATTTTATAATCAAATTTAAGGTAATGTACACCATGACATGGTGTCATTTGTCAGACATGAGAAATTCAAATACATTCAGGGCTGCGTGGATTAAACTTTGTCAGCAAACATTGCAATTCATGACCAGTCTTTGCCTGATGCCACTCAGGCAGTCAGTATACAAATTTCATGCTGTTTCTTTGTTCTCATCCTCTGTCTAACTGAACTCTGATAAGGTCAGAGCATTGAGCACAGTTGTGATCCAACTGGCTTCCAGGTCTTAAAGGTACCCTAATGTTTTTAAGGCCTGATTGCAGCAGGTTAGATCCTGGCACTAATAGTCAGTAGACCAGCAATCTGTCCTCCAATAGATTACAAAGGTTGTGGAGGCACTACTCCAAAGGATTAGCAATGGCATGAACCTACTCACTCTCTCTTATCCATTCAACCATTGAAAAGTTTCTTTAGAAAAAATAAAGATTGAGAACCACTGATCTAGTGAATGTTATGGTTGATTATATGTCAACAATACTTCAATTTTTCAACAGATATGTGTACGTACTCATTGTGCTGTTCTGTGCTGCAAATGTTGTCACACTTTGTAATGTTACTGCTCCGAACGATAAATCATCTGTACTTAACACGTCAAAAATGCAGTCATCATCTCCTTTACAAGTTTCATTAGCTTTGTCAATTTTCTCTTTTTCGGTAGTTTGCAAAAGCTCATCGTAAAACAAAGGTACAAAACTGTTGTTGTTATATGTGTACCAAGACTCTCCTGTGGTTGTATTGTATGTGAATATGCTGTTGTTCACAGTTGTTTTCCCTAAAAAAAAAACACACATAAACATAACATCACATAATAAGTTAGCTTATGAGTCAATCATCCATGTTAGTAATTGTGTTTTAAAATATGTAAAAGCTGTGCTTACATGTCAAGCCAAAATCAAAAAATATCTGAGCATCTGTGGGCAAATTTGTTCCATCAAAGTCGAGGTATGTTCCGTTAGCAGCTTTAAAATCATCCGTTTTATCGTCATTCCAGACACCTAAATGTAGAAATTGAAAGTTTTGCTGCAGTACATGGGAAGCCAAGAACAGTTTCAACAAATTATTCTGCTTCTGAATTGTTGTAATTATTAAATCATGTTATCATTCAAAATGTGAACAGCAAAATATGGAAAATGCAAAACAATATTAAAGCTAAACTTCAAATGTTTCTTCTCTCAGAGATAAAAGTTAAGATTATCACTGTAGAACCAGTTTTTGCTTTCAGCGACATTGAAGCAAGCACCTGTCACAACTCACTCTGGCAGCACACCAGGAATCATGACCTGCTATTCCTGGAATCATCACAAAAGTAAAAGACTATATCAAAATATACAAAATTTCTCAAGTTACCTGTCTTTTTAGATCCAGGTTAACAAAAAGCATAGACCAGGTTTCTGTACTTAACAAGAATTACTGTTTATTACAATTAAATCGATTCCAACTGTAAGTAAACAATTATGAACTGTTGATATACATCCCTACTGGTTAAAACACTACACCCTTCATAAACACCCTGTGCATATAGACAAAGTCAGACACTAAAATTGTTGGAGCTATGAGTGGAGGGATAAGCTGGGGATTTGTCACTTTCAATCTCTTTTCACTTGTTTGCAGGAGGCACAGAGTGACTGGTTCACAACTGACGACATCTGTGACTTATTGTTTAAAAGCCACAGTTTACAGTAACCAATTAGGGAAACTAAACTGGTCTTTTTCAGGCTCAAGTTTTACTGCAGAAAGGCAACATCTTCGTTTCTGGAGGTCTGAAGTGTCATGTCTATGTCGTTCAAACCCCCAAATTACTCAGCTCCCCGGGAACCAATCGCATAGTCGTTGGCATTCAGAAAGTCTTTGCCATTGACAACTAATCACAATTTCACAGACCAATTAACTGCTTGTTGTCAGCTGACTCCCATACATACCCCGTGGTGCAAGTTCCTCTCCAAATAATCTTCCCTCAATGGTTACAAACAAACGAAGAAGGAACAAGATAAGGCCACTCAGTTTTTTGAGCCTGATTTGCCACTCACTAAAATCATGGCTGGTCTGATTTTAACCTCAACTCTGCGTTCCTACATATCCCCGATAATTTTCCTCCCCTTGGTAATCAAGAATCTATCTGCCTGTGCGTTAAAAATCTTAGCATTCTGCACCTACCTCCTTTTGAAGACAAGTCTCTGGGAGAAAAAAAAATTCTCATCTATGTTTTAAATATCTATGTCTATTTTTAAACTATGACACCTAGTTCTAGATTCTCCCACAACAGGAACCATCCTTTCAACATCTATCTGGTGAAGACTCCTCCGAATCATTTGTGTTTCATTCAAATAAACCAAAAACCAGTTCCACACCTTGTTAGCTCAGACTCCAGCATCGGCAGTTCCAACTATCTCTAAACCATAAACAATACTGTGAACAACACTCGCAGTAAGTGTTGGTAGCCTGCGTTTAAAAGGACAACAATCCCTAACCATGGTTCTTGCATTTTTAAACCAATCCTTTTCCCATTTAAGTCTACAATCAAAAGTACAATAAAATAGTTTTTACATGCGTTCTACACAGTAGCTGATTTCAGACTGGGTGTGTAAAGGTCAGTCCATCCAATATTGCTGTTTTTAAACCATTCCTTAAATTGTTAATTACCTTTCTGTGTTTGCTACTTTTGCAATGATAAGGCAGAAAGGGCCACTGTTTTTTTTTCTGCCTCGTCACTAAATCAGTATTATATTTTCCAGTTTCAGTATCATCAGTGTTATGTTAGGAAATTATGTTGAGGAAGGGTTTCTGATCCTGCCTAAAAAATGACAGACCAGGTCATCTGTGTTAAAATTGAATTTTCTTGAATCTTTGGTGTATCGAAAAAATTGGAAGTACTTATCAGATCTAGCACTTCTGTGGGAAGAGTAACCCAGCAATGGATTCCAACTTAATTGTGCAGATGGATGGGCTTTGAATGAATGGGTAAGTTTGTAACTTACTCAAAACCCATTTACTTCCACAGAGTTAAAATCAGGTCCAATCTGTTTCTCTCTTGACAGAGACCTGCCAGACCTGCTGCATTGCTTCTCGCATCCTCTGTTTTCAGTTCAGATTTCCAGCAAAGTATTCTGCTTTTGCAATGTGAAATTAAAAATGTAACAATCCATTTATTTTATGGACTTTTTCATTATTTACGTTGTAATAAGGACACAATTTAAAAGTGGTGTCTTTACTCACCCAAGAGACCTTCCGTTTTATTTTTTAAAGAATTATCTAGTGAAGTCGTGAAAGCTAAAGCCCCCTTTGTTCCTGAAACAGTAATGGATGTTCCACCTTCAAAGGCAGCCACAATTTCATTGTCGGTTGTCTTTTGTACGGTCACTTCATTTATAAAGGTAGAATTTTCTGTAAAGAAGAATGATAAAAATCGAATTTATGTTTTGTCCAACATATTGGCCAGTTCAAGTATGAGATATTCAAATAAAATCAAAACATTACATTAAAAAAGTACAATGGAAAAGTATCAATAAATACTGTAATTAATGTGAGGATCAAACCCTAATGCAGATCATTTTTCCATAATTAAAACAGTTCTGTAAATCGTAAGAATTTGATAAGCATGTATTCCTGTAAATGGGGATTTTATTTTTATAAATTGAGCCTCAGATCAACTTGCTGAGAATTTTTTTTTGAAGAAAAAAAAACTTAGCCATCCATTCATAAACATGAATGAGTTCTACTGATCCCAATGTGGAATCTTTGAAAATTGTAACAATGCTGCAATTGATACAAAAACGTGGAGTTATCAACAGTTGAGACTCTTTTTAGCTTTTTGAACTTTGCAATTTCAACTAAGGATTGAGCAAGGCTTTGGCTACTGATTTTAGGTTTCTCACCTAAAAAAAAAAGCTGAACAATTTTTAAAAGACCGATGATAACATTATGCAACCATTTAATCGCCTGAATCAACTTTCAGGCAGGTCTTTAAAGGGATTTCCAGCACTCTGGCACAAACCATCTCACAGATTTATTAGATGGCAGATCAGGATTTAATTCCTATGTTCGGGACCCAATTACAACTTTCAAAAAATTAGTGTGGGGCATGTATTTTACTTCCATCTTTCTGAGTGGCTGAACTATCGTAAAGGAAATTGAATTGAATTGAATTAGCTTTATTGTCACATGTACTCAAATGAGTACAGTGAAAAGTTTACAAGCTGTCACATACAGTGCTATCTTAGGTACAAAACAACTTAGGTACAGCTTCTCCAGTGACAAGACTAGTTACAGTTACAAAATTATCATCAAAAGGTGCCATCTTACATACAGAGTACCTAGGCACAATCCTTAGTTACAGAATAGAGAAATTAAGAAAATTAAGTTACATACAGCTGTAGAAAGTAGAAACAGAGATGAGAAGATCAAGAAGCAAAGCAAGTGTTGGACGCCTCACCCAAGAGACAACTGTTGTGAGGACATAATCAAAGTTGTTTCTGGGGGCAGGAGGAGCAAGACTGCTCCTTGAGATTCTATAATTCTTTTTGTTCTGCTGCTTACCAATTCTCAATACAGCCCCTAAAAGTGCCTCACTGGCAGGATCCATTTTACCACACACCGTTCACCAACATTCCATACAGTGCAATTTTCTGACAAGAGAAATCGGCTCAGCAAAGATATTTAATTGAGGCCTTATGGTGAAAGAAATTTGTGTCTCCCGTTTGATGATTTGGGAAACAGCTGCAAGCATGTTACCAACCTCATGCCTATTCTGCATCCAAATTGTATGACTATTCCATAAATTCCCCAAAATATCTGTTTTGATTATTCTTACCAATGCCTTAAATTGCTTAAGTGCTTATGCATTTACCTTATGGGTACTGCAAATTGGAATGAATAATGTCAAGGTTAAACTATTCACTCTCACCTGTAACAGTTACAATATTTCCATCAACCATGAGAATTATTTCATCATCATTACTGATGTTCCACTGAACCTGCAAAAAGAAAATAATTTCACTCCCTCAACATGATGAATGCTAGATAGCATGTATTTGTAAACATGGAAGAATAAAAGGAAGAATAGTCATCTCAAGTAAATCTTTTGAACATATGTTAATTTTATCTACATAGTTTGCAGAAACCCAGCAGAGTTGGAATGGATAAAGGAAGTTAAATTGGAGCTAGGCTCTTAACGTCTCCTTTCACATCTCAGACTTATTGAATATAATGTTACGGCGCAGGTGGAAATGAACTTTGCCCCACCCTTGAAGAGACTATATAAATATTCAGGCCAGGCTTCATTCAGGTCTGGGATTTGCTATCTTAATCTGGGGCCTGAGCAAGAAAGTATGCTGACTTCTCAACCAGCTTTAATTTGCAAGGAATTGGATTGAAGATCAATGAGTTAAGTTCATTTGTGAGTCAGGAGAAGTATGAATATAATTTATGTATGATTGTGCGAATTGAACTGGTGGCTGATAAGGTTTCTTGCTGCCAATGTATACTCGGAAATGTTAAAATGTTATATGGGATCGGGTGGGGGGGGAGGTGGTGGTGGTGGCAGGGAGCTTAGTTGGTAGGTTTGTAATGCATGGTGATGTTCAATTCCTGTACTGCTCAGGTCACCATGAAGGCCCTGCCTCTTAACCTGTTCATTTGCCTGAGGCATGGGCATCCTCAGGTTAGACTCACTACCAGTTATCTCTCTTTCTATTGAGAGAACAGCCAAATAAACAACGGTGACTTCCAAACTCAAATGTCAACACCAAGGGCTCCTGGTCAAAGATGGCAGAATGTGGTTTAACATAACATTGAATGAGAAAGATTCATTCTGTTCACTATAAGTCAGTCAAATTTAAACAGCGGTGATTTCCCTTCTCTTGCCAATGAAATTGTAAAATATTTCAAAACAAAAATACCTACAATTAATTAGAAACAGAACAAAAAATCCTATTATTCTCCTCAATGTGTAACATTGAAAACATTTCCCACGTTACCTTACTGGGATCCATTGAGCTTGGATGAGCCAGATTGCCTGCAATGGTCTTTATCAAAATTATATATTCAAAATGCTTTTGTATATTCCCATTTAAATTGTGAATTAGGGATATCAGAGCCTGGATTTTTGTCTCCTGTTGTAGATTTGCTTGCTATGCATTACCTACATGACAACAGTAACTATATCTGAAAAGTATGTTGGCGGCTGTAAAGTTCTTTGGATGGCTCGAGGTTCTGATAGGTACTCTACAAATGCAAATCATTCTTTCCTTGCATTTGTTCTGAGGATGTAGGTGATATAGTCAAGGCCATGTTTGCATTCAAGAATTAATTTTCTGTCAAGATAATCAAAAGGTGAAGACAATGCACTTACATCGTACATTATACTTCATTGTGGTATCTCAAGCTCCTCAAAGCCAGTTAAATATTTGAAGTGTAAGCACTGTTACTATGCAAACAAATCTGACATCTGATGTCTTGGTAAGGTCCCACAAACAGCAATAAACTAAGTGATCAGTTAATCTATTATCGTTGATGTTTGTTGTTAGAAAGATGTTGGGCAGGACGAGCATCTCTGTCCATCTACCAAATAATGTTAAGTTCACCTGACGAGCAAATGTCCTTTAGTTTAAAGGCTCATCCAAAAAGATGGTAGCTCTGACAATTCAACATTCTTTCAGTGTTGCTTTTAAATGTGAACCAAGATTAGATGCTAAAATCCTGGAATGGAGCTTGAAGCTATAGATCTTTTAGCTTTAAGGCATGAACACAGCCATTGAGCCAAGCTGCCACTTAAACAGATTAGTGCTTCATTAGTGTAATATACATTAGTACACGTTTCCTTGTGAATTTCTTAAGACCTGTACTAATCACCTTTGTTCCATTCATTCTTTGTGCTGCCAATGCTACAAAGCTAGTTGCCTGTGATGTTCTATTTTCTCCAGCTCTGAGGGTTCGTCCCTGAAGTCTGAACAATGATGTGTCATTTTCATCTTTCACACTTAATAGAATGAATTCTCCCAGGCCATTGAAGGTGTATTTTACACTATCCAAGCTCACAATATGAGGATCTCCAAAGAAGAAACCTGGAAAGTTAAAAAAGAAAATGTCTCATAAATCTTTTATTTCAGCTGTGATGAAAATTCTTGGAGTAAAGTTTAATTGTGCTTGTTGGCCATGAATAGAGTCAGTGACTGATTCCTACCCATTTTAACGTCACTGGTTTTGGTGATTGTTCAGAAATCTGCTACACCCAGGTAAAATCCTATGTAAGCAAATGCTTGTCAAGTCCTTTGATTACAATAGGAGCTTTATTATATTTGAAATAGAATCTAAGTGAAGATACTATCACTTCCTCATTTGGAAGAAGCAGGTTGGAGTTTAACCATTAAGATCGAATGCTTTGCTTATGGACTATTAAAACATGCAAATGATGGAAATTAAATTCAGACAAGCACAGTGATATTTTGAGTTGATAAGGGCATGTATTGAACTCTGTAAATCTCTTTTATTGTGGAAGAAGACCATTATTTTGTGATTGTTTGTGAATTTGAAGAACATATAGTAAGAAAAGAACGACTAAATTTGGGGAGATGAAAAAAAACTGGAATATTTCTGTTAAAGGAAAAATTGTATGTATATCCACAGTGAGCACATTCTTTGAATGAAATACCTATCCTTGGAGGAATGTATCCAAAGCAGAAATCGAAGGGTCTCTTTGTTCGGTAAAGATTGCAGAAAAAGGGATCACCAGAGTCTCTGCAGCAGTCATGGTATGGGTCCACTTCCATTTCTACAAAAGCAACAGTCAAAAATAGAAAATAAAAATAATTGACCTGGATTAACAACAAACATTTAAGCTAGCTTTACATATGGGGAATAAACCTTTATTTCCCTGGTCAATTCCATTTGTAGCTTTACTCCTGGCCAGAAAGGATTTTTTTTCCTAAGACAGTTGCCTTACCCTGTGCAGTACATAATAACATTAAAATTACACCACTGCTCAGTGTCCAGAGGTAACTGGAAATATTCTATTGTATATAGTGACAAAAATGGTCAGAAACTTTCAGCAGACCAGTTGATATCTTGCCTCACAACCAAATTGATTGTCAAGCAGCCTTCATTTCAAATTTTCTTTTATTTCCTTCACAGGATGAGGGCATCACTTATTGCTCATCTGTAATTGCCCAGAGGACAGTTAAGAGTCAACCACATTGCTGTGGGTCTGCAGTCACATGTAGGCCAGACCAGGTAAGGATGGCTGTTTCCTTTCCGAAAGGACGTTAGTGAACCCGACGAGTTTTTTTCCTGACAATTGACTCATTAAGAGACTCTTAATTCCAAACCTTTATTGAATTCAAATTCTACCATCTGCCATGGCAGGATTCAAACCCAAATCACCAGAACATTACCTGGGTTTCTGGATTAACAGTCCAGGAATAATACCATTAAGCCATCACCTCCCCTTTATCTGAGTCAAGTCTGTGATGGGATCTGGAAGTGAGTAATTTTAATGGCACCCAAACTTAGCACTGACAAGCAATACTTGTGAAATACTTGTGGTTTGATGCTTTTATTAGCTGGAAGGCAATCGGTTTTGGTATGCAAGTATTCAGCATGACAGCCAAGATGTTGTCAAGTCTGATTGTCTTTGCTGTGTTTAATGCATTTCGCTGCTTCTAGTCGGCTCTTTAGCATCCTATGCCCAATACAGAAACCTGCTAATGTCTGTGTTGCTGTAAATTTCTGAAGTGATGAACATGGCATAACAGTGACAATCATCAGTGCAGGCTGATCCTGTGATTTATTAATAGAATGTAACAGCAGTCTCAATGGCACAAATATATGTAAAATATTGACTACAACATTACATGTCATTGACTTGAAGTTTTGGGTTGCATTTTCCGGCCAGGGTGAAGGATTTTGAACCTGTGTTCCAGAGAATGCTCACTGGATTTTTAAAAGGAAGAGACAATGAAGCTAAGTAAATGTCTGTAGCTTTACAGACGATGGAACTGCTTGGATTTGTGTACACAAGTCACATGTCTGATTTCTGATGGTCAAGAGTCAAGACAGTCCAGAATGAAACTGATGTGGTTACTCTCCTGAGAAGTTCCCCTTCAGCTTCTCCTGAACACACTTCTGTTGAAAAAGTCAACAGCTTTCATATTTAGAAATGTCACACTGACCTGGTTTCAACTGTGGAAGGGGCAACACATGGATCGGAAGGCTAGGGGTCTCAGCTATGGTGTGGTGGCCCCCAAATGTTGTAGGTGTGGGTGCTTTTCTCGAGATTAATCATGACAACCATGCCTTTCCTGATGGGAGCCCATGATGATGGCCTTACAGTGGTCTAGATCACTGTCTCTTGCTGTCTTGCTGACTGGAAATAAATGTTGCTGAGATAATGGAGCCCAAATAGACACTTAGATTGGACCTAATTGACTTCAACTGATCAACCTCCAATTGTGAATGGGTAATAGTTCCAACCCCATCCAGTCTCTCTGAACGTGGTTTACTTGTGATAGGTGCCGATGCAAAATAGTGGGCTGATACCCCTCTATTCTAAACCCAAACATCCTTCTAACATACAGTCACACTCTTATTCTTCTCTTTACAGATTATTCCGAACCTGTTGGGTATTTCTAACATTTTCTGTTTTTTGGTTTAAAGTCTAATACTTTACCTTTGTTCTTTTAGTTAGTAAAATAAAACATTATATAAAGTGAAAGGTATTTTTCTTACCTCTGTATTGTTTTTGCAGGTTTGGTAATACAGTGTTCCAAAAATAGTTCCACTGCTGTCTATAAAATAGGTATCCTCTCCACCACCAAATCAACCAGTTGTAGTAAGTCCATGGTGTTGGGAGAAACCTTTCTTTCTCTCCGTAGATCAGACCACCATTTCTTGCGTAGTAACATCTCACTCCAGAACCTAGCCAATTAGGGAACCTGCTTTGCATTGTGATGTAGAACACTGGGAAAAAAAATCGAATTCAATTTGAACCCTATGACTCAATCTCCTTGCATGTCAGACAATCTACCCACTTATAGTACCATCTCTCACCTTAGATGAATCCATTTACTAAAATCTATTCCACGCAACTATTCCCACATCAATTTTTATTTTTGCAGCAGTCTGGTCCACATAGATTTTATGTAGCCTCCAGGTCCCACAATCGTTCAAATATATATTTTTTAATCTAAGTTTTAAATTCTTCATAACCTTGTCATCCCTTTCATTCATTGCCCTCCAGCCCTATTTCTACCCTAACCCAAACTCTCCATTTCTCTGACTTGGACCCCACTCCTTCATTGGAACCTAAGTAAGTCACAAGGGAAAGAGAAACAAGGACAGTAATAAAGGGCTAACAGTAAAACACAATAACAAAACTGTTGACAGGGTAATCAAGGACAAGAAGTAAATACAGTCACAGTACTAAGAAAAGTGAAGATGAATAAAAATGGCAAAAAGGCAAACCTAAAAACCTACGAATTTTTGTACACAAAACATTCTGACGAATAAACCAATGGTGCAAATCAAGGTAAATTGATAGCCATTATGAACACGGGGTTCCAAGGAGATCAAAACCAGGAACTTAACATTCAGGATATTTGAAAGAGAGGCGGGAAGGAAAATGTGTTGGTATAGCACTGTTAATAACAGATGAAATAAGGACAGTTGTGAGAGATGATGTGGCTTGGATAATGTAGAATCGATTTGGGTGGAAATAAAACAAATCAAAGGAAAGAGGACATTGGTGGGAGTAATGCAGAGACCATCAACTAGTATGTATATTGCAGGAAAGGGTATAAATCAACAAATAGAAGGAGCATGTAAAAAGAATACAGCAATAATTACAGGTGACATCAATCTTCATGTTGATTGGGTTGGTCAAGTTGAAAAGGGTAGTGACAATAACAAGTTCATAGTGTGCATCAAGGATAGTTTCTGAGAGCAATATATCATGCAGCCAATCAGCTATCTTAGACCTAGCCATGAGTAATGAGGCAAGTTTAATAAATGACCTCAGAGGAAAAGGCCCAGAAAGTAGGGATCATAACATTGGAGAATTTAATATTCAGTTTCAGAGTGAGAGACCTGGATCAGAAATAACTGTGTTTGAGGTAGGTAAAGGGAATTTCAATGAAATGAGGACAAAAGAGCTTCTTTATATATATGATAAAGAAAGGAAGAGAGAGGTCAAAGTGAGCATAGGCTCCTAGGAAATGAATCTGGGGTGATAGTTATGGGGACCAAAGAAACAGCAGAGGAGTTAAACAGATATTTTGCATCAATCTTTATGATGGAAAATACTTCACCATTACTACAGAAGTTGTGTTAGACAAATTACTGGGCCTAAAGGCAGATAAGTGCCCTGGCCCTGATGGCTTGTATCCTAGGATCCTAATAGAAGTAGCCACAGAGATAGTGGTTCCTTGGATTCTGGAGAAGTACTGGAGGATTGGAAAACTGCCGATGTGACATCCCTGTTCAAATAAAGAGGGAAGCAGAAAGCGAGTTGCTATAGGCCTATTAGCCAAACATCCATGGTTGGAAAAATAGTTTCCATCAATCATGAAGGACGAAAGAGCACATTTGGAAAATCATAATCTAATCAAGCAGAGTCAGCAAGTCTTCATGAATGGGAAATCTTGTCTGACGAATTTATTGTAGTTTTCTGAGGAAGTCTCGATGTGTGGATAAGTGTGGACCAGTAAACCATTAGACCAGTTTAATGTGGACTTGCCAAACATATTCAACAAGGTACCTCACAAAAAGTTAGGTCATGAGGGCCCATGGTTTTGGAGAGAGTATATAGGCATGGATATACAACTGGAAAATGGGCAGGAAATAACAAGTGGGGATAAGGAGTTCTTTTTTCAGGTTTGTAACTCGTGACCGGTGAGGTTCCACAGGGGTCAGTGCTGGGATGACAACTGTTTACAATATATATTAATGTTTTGGAGGAGGGAAGTGGATTTACTGCAGCCAAATTTGCAGATGTCTCAAAAATAGGTCAGAAGTCACACGACACCAGGTTTTAGTCCAACAGTTTTATTGAAAATCACAAGCTTTCAGAGCGCTGCTCCTTCATCAGGTGAAGGTGACTTTGTAGTTAAGTTAAATGTTGTAATAGTACCAGCCTCCACCAGTTCCTCTGGCACCTCATTCTATACACGCACCACCCTCTGTGTGAAAAAGTTATCCTTAGGTCTCTTTTAAATCTTACGCCTCTTGCCTTAAATCTATGCCCTCGAGTTTTGGACTCCCCATCCCACAGAAAAGACCTTTACTATTTACTCTATCTTTGCCCCTCATGATTTTATAAACGTCTATAAGGTCACCTCTGAGCCTCTGCTCGAGAGAAAACAGACAACAGACTGTTGTCTCAGAACAGCCTCTCCCTACAGCTCAAACCCTCTAACCCAGGAAACATTTTTATAAATCTTTTCTGAACCCTTTCACAACATCCTTCCCATAGCAGGGAGACCAGAATTGACCTCAGTGTTCCAATAGTGGCCTAACCAATGTCCTGTACAGCCACATCATGACCTCCCAACTCCTGTACTCAATGTTCTGACCAATAAAGGCAAGCATACCAAACACCTTCTTCACTGTCCTGTCTACCTGCGACTCCACTTTCAAGGAACTATGAACCTTCACTCCAAGGCCTCTGTTCAGTAACAATCCCGAGGATCTTACCATTAAGTGTATAAGACCTGCCCTGATTTGCCTTTCCAAAGTGCAGCACCTCCCATTTATCTAAATTAAACTCCACCTATCATTCCCTGGCCACTCGCCCATCGGATGAAGGTCCTGTTATACCCTGACGTAAGCTTTTATGCTGTCCGAGAAGGTTACCTCAGAGCACAACAGGACCTTGATCAGTTGGGCCGATGGGCCAAGGAGTGGCAGGTGAAGTTTAATTTAGAGAAATGGGAGGTGTGCTGTATTTTGGTAAGGCAAATCAGGGCAGTATTTAAATACTTATTCCTCGTGTATATTTAAGGCTGAGATAGATTCTTGATCAATAGGGAAATCAAGGCTTGAGAGGAACGCTCTGGAAAGTGCATGTGAGGAATGTCAAATCAACATGATGCTTCTGAATGGTGGGGCAGGTTTGAGGGGCTGAAAGGCCTACACCTGTTCCTGTTTCTTATAGTCTTTTTGTGGTCTAGCTCATCTTGGTGCCGGAACCTTTAATTGCCTGCGAATTACCCTCTGGATCTTCATGCCTAAAGCCCTTCATCAGAGTGCCTTGCACAGCTTTAAAAACTCCTCAGTCTCTCTATTCACCCACTTTTTTGTGACCCTTCTTAATATTTTTGTCTTTTTTTATACTTGCAAACCATTCGGTTTTTAAACTGCACACGTTATAATTAATGGAAGATATGACTGCTATTTTCCCTAGTCTGTCTCACTATAAACCCAGATTCATTACTTAGGTTCTCCAGTGCCAAATGGCATATGATGAAACTCATTTCTTTCATTATAGTCTGCCCAGAAGAATTATTTGACTGTATCAGAACATCATCCAGTATCACACTCAATGGATAACACAGGAACAGGACTATGTTGTCAATGAATGTTCCCCTATTCAATTTGATAACTGTCAATTCAGCTCACTTTATCCACATCTGCAATCTTTTGGTAACTTCATCTTAAGAAAAATCACCCTACCTCAATCCTGAAACATTCAACTAATCCAGTATCCAAAGCTTTTTTTAGAAGGCAGTTTCAAATTTCTGCTATACTTCTGGGTCTTCCTGTTTTCATTCCTAAATAGCCTAATACTAATTTTAGGATTGTGCTCTCTTGTTTCAGACTGTCCAAAAGCGAGTAACTCACCTCCTGACTCCTCAAAGCCTATCCACCACCTACAAGGCACTAGTCAGGAGTGTGATGAAATACTCCCCACTTGTCTGGTTGAGTGCAGCCCCAACAACATTCAAAAAGCTTGACACCAGTCAGGACAAAGCAGCCCACTTGACTGGCACCACATCCACAAGCATCCACTTTCTCCACTACTGACGCTCAGTAGCACCAGTGTGTACTATCTACAAGATGCATTGCAGAAATTCACCAAAGATCCTCAGACACCACCTTCCAAAGCTACAACCACAAGGGCAGCAGATATATGGGAACGCCAACACCCTCAGGTTCCCCTCTGACCCACTCACCATCCTGACTTGGAAATATATCGCTGTTCCTTCACTGTTGCTGGGTCAAAATCCTGGAATTCCCTCCCTAATAGCATTGTGGGTCAACCTGCAGCAGGAGGACTGCAACGGTTCAAGAAGGCAGCTCACCAGCACCTTCTCAAGGGCAACTAGGAATGGGCAATAAAATGTTGGCCAGCCAGCGACGCCCATACCCCACAAAATGAATAGAAAATAAAAGAAGCAATAGTTTATCTTGGCTGAATCTTACTTTTCTTTTGGCCAAGTCCATGTTGTGCCAACTTTGTTGGAGGATTTGTCACCACAAAGCCTAATGAGTTCTCTAGCCCTATTTTACCAAACCCACCTCTTTAGTTACCTACCACACCCTTGTTACGTCTCCTCTGTCTGTTCTGTTCCATTTTACCACACACCGCTTCCTGAACAGTTTGCTCTTGAGTGGATATCCCAGATTTTACTGCCGTCCTTTTCACCTGCATCCACTTTAAAAGCCCACTATGTACTCAGTCAAGCAGTGTCCGTCTGGAGCTTCCTTGCAGGGATCCTGATGTTTGCCTTCAACATGGCAGACAGGGGCAACTTGGCACCTTACTTTGCATGCAGGGTCCTGAAGGTCCTGCTGGATGGGACAGTGCCAATGCTGTACTTCCTCCTCCCCCAGGATCGGCATGGCCTGAAGGCGCCACTGAACTGTAGCTGTCTTAAGCACCTGGTGGAATGTACTGCCCTGTAGGAAGAAGCTCCATATCTTTTTCCATTCTGCTTGGATAAATCCCACTGGCTTCTCTCTGATACCGCACACTCACTCTTTCTCTGCTGTAGTACTTACTCCATGTCAAGACTTAAGCTCCTACACTCTCTCTAATGCCTCCAACATCTTCCCCACTTGCTCGTACTCAGCCCAACATCCGACCACTAACCCTGCATGACCCTCACACTTGTGGCACAGTCCCACCAGGACCAATGGTTTTAGCTGTGCCACCCACTTTACTCCCTGTAATACCTACACCTCTCTCATTCCAGGAAGAAACAGTCCGCATTAGGAGAGGAAGAGTCAAGACAGATGCTGCCCATCATTCAGCTCCTCTTCCCTTATGAGGAGAGGATCCTGACTCCGAAGGCCCCAAGCAGGGCCGGGTCCGGTATCAGAGACTGCTTTTGACTTATTGTGCTGGGACCCCTTCACCGAAAGCTTGCCCGGTTAACTTGATTGAGGTCTCCCAACAAACATGACAAGCCTCCTGCTTTAGTTCTATGCAAATGGCATGGCAAAACAGCAGTAATATGAGCCTGGTCTCTCTGGCAAGGCCAGAGATGCAGCCCGGTCCAGTCCATGAGCTTTGTGCATGTACCTTGGCACATAATGTCCTTCCTGCAGTATTATAGTGATAGCTGTAGGATGTGATACATCACTGAAATGCAGAAGCATGTTGCAAATGTAATGGTGATGTGCTATAAAAGTTCTTAGAGGCTGGCAATGTTGGAGTCCTATATCTATGATTGTGGGGTACAGATGGTTTGTGCCCATGGAAAGGGCCCTAAGATGTTGCCGGCTTTCCAACAGGGAAGACACTCAGAGCAAACAATGAGCTGAGTGTACCATGTGCTCACTCTGGTTTTCTTGACAAGTCTTCCCAATGTCTAGCTTGTTCGCTAAGTTTGGTAAGTCGGAAGTCTGAATGATAATAAAGTAAGTGATGACATGAACAAGGCATTATGCAAGCAATAATGACTGTCAGTTGGCACCTTACTGCTGCCTTGTGCCTTTCATTCAGCTAATTCCTCAGCATCCTAACTTTATGAGATAAAGCTGTGTTTAGGCAACGTGTAGTCATAATTTTGTCCTTTAAACCTTATGCTTTGTTCTACTGAATCTTTGTTGTACACTCTCCAAGGCCAATAATATCCTTCCAAAGGAGCTGTACCCAAAAACGAATGCATTAATTTAACTTGTGTCTGACCAATAAAGCATAACTTTAACTTTTTTTTATATTCCAGCCCTATTCTGTTATTCCTTTCATTGCTTATTGCACCTGAATGCTACCTGTTTGTGATTTATTTATGTGGACATCAAGGTTCCCTCTGAGTTGCACGGCCAAATCTTGGAGTTACTGTGCAGGCTAATGCACAGGCCATCCACTTTAGGAAAGCATGAATGCACATTCGTACAAAACCATTGATAGTTATTGCACTCTCAAATGAATAGGCCACACACAAAACCTATAAAATCTTTGATAGGACATGGATAAACACTCAAATCTCTTTGCCCCTCTGAAGTTCTTTGTCTTTTGCTGAAGATAATAAATGCCAATTGTCTCTCTTGGATAGAAATTGGATGAAAGCAGTTTTCCACATTGAACTTTAACTGTCACAGTTTTCCCAACCAATCTTTGTTACATTGTAATTTTAATTTCTGCATGCCTGCATAACTTACTGCGCATCCAAATGGTATACCATCTGCAAACTTGGATATATAACTTTGTATAAGTTCATTCAAATCATTCACGAACATTGACATCCCAGCACACACTCCCAGGGTCACTACTTGCATTGTTTCACCAATCTGAGTACTTTGTCTTTACCCCTAATCTCTATTTCATCTTGAGTTTCTTCTTAGTTGTCTTTGTAAATCTGCAATAGATTCTACTTGCCTCAGGTTTCTTTCCACACAAAAATGATTTGACATGGATGTGTCAATGGGATTGACTCATTCCCCAAGAGTTTGGCTTCTGCCTTTCAACTTGGCTGGAGAGCTTCACTTCAGCCAACATAATTCTCAGGGTCTTTGGAACATATCAGTCCTTCTACCACATCAAGTCATAATCCCTAAACCTCTATTTCCAAATATTTTGTGTGAGAAATTAATTTGCTTAGTGCTGTAGTCTTGCAGCACTGTGAGCAAATGTGAGCAAATATCCCTTTAAAAACATCTCTCATCTTTCAACATTCATTTTAAAGAATATTCCTTCTCATGAGAATTGGCTCACTGCCTTCTCAAGGACAATTGTGGATGAGGAAGCGATGCTGGTCTTGTCAGTGACAAGACATTCCATGAGAAAGAAAACAATCCAATCATACTGAACGTGAAACATTGGAATTGTTCTGAAGTCACCTAGACAACAATCTCTTGTCACTAGGCCTGATTTCAGATGCTTACTGATATTCAATTTTTCAAATATTACTATTTCTGAGGATACAATTACTGAATAATTAAGTTAACAATTACCTTGAGTTTCTTTAATATCGAATCCATAGTAATATATTTCACCTCCCCATGTAAAGGCACGATCAAATATAGCCTGCCAAAATGAGCAGGGACAAGGGGAAGTGTAGAAACTCCAATACGGTACAGGCTCACGTATGTACCAATCAAAGCACTTCTGCCTTGGGTTTTTTGTGTTTTGGTCATTTCTTTCCAAGCGGTAAGCCCACAGTCCCTTTTTGCCTGTAAATAATTAAATATTACAGACATTCAACAACAAACATTACAACCTTGAGAAAATCACATTCAATTCATTGTGATGATATTATATAGTAAGCACATTTTCAGTGGGGTTAAGGCCAGGTATTTTTCATCAACCTGCTCACGCTTCTGGAACAAGTGAGACTTGGTTTGGAGGTAGGAAGGCTCAAATAGAAGATATTTTCTGAGAGAACCTGTTCAGAGTTGTTACTTTGCACCTCTGAAGCAGGTAGGACTTGAAGTTTTTGAGAAGACTTGTAGCTTGGGTTGTGGCTGGGGTTGTTGATTTGTCCGGTGAGCTGGTAGGTTGTGATTTTAAGATTACAATGAACATGACCAACCTGTTTTAAAGCCTGGGTATTGATCTGGATGGTAGATTTTATTAGGTGACACAAAGAATCGGGTGTGGGGGTCATTAAAGGCTGGAAAATTATTTGAATCACGGCTGGAACTCGTAGATCCACTGTAAATGAAATAAAAGTGAAAATAACAGTATTAATTTATGAGACAACAAATTAACTGAATTCAACACTGGTACCCGAGCCAAGCAGAGATGGTTAAGGAAACAAATGTTGCACTGAAAACACATTACACAGCAAAGGAACTCCAGACAAAATGCAATGTGGTGAAGGCTTTAAATACCAGGAGACGCCAGTTTTGAATCTGAAATAAGAGATTCCAGCTGAACCTTAATTTGCCTCAAGACTAATAAACTTGTGGCATACACTTTCAGGACGTCATTCATCAGAATGTTCAAATAAGAACCTAGGAATCTGTACCTAGGTGACTTTGTACCCAAGATAGTGCCATAACTGGTGACGTATAAACCTTTCACTGCATTCACGTGAGTACATGTGGACAATAAACCTAATTCAATTCAATTCAAATAAATACAAGACAGAACAGGGACTGAAAAAACCCCACCAACCTCCGGATCCAACGCATCATCCTCCGACACTTCCACCATCTGCAATCTGACGCCACCACCAAAGACATTTTTCCCTCCCCACCCTTATCTGCTTTCCGGAGGGACCACTCCCTCCGCGACTCCCTTGTCCGCTCCACACTCCCCTCCAGCCCCACCACACCCGGCACTTTTCCCTGCAACCGCAGGAAGTGCTACACCTGCCCCCACACCTCCTCCCTCACCCCAATCCCAGGCCCCAAGAAGACTTTCCACTTCAGGCAGATGTTCACCTGCACATCTGCCAATGTGGTATACTGCATCCGCTGTACCCGTTGTGGCTTCCTCTACATTGGGGAAACCAAGCGGAGGCTTGGGGACCGCTTTGCAGAACACCTGCGCTCAGTTCGCAACAAACAATTGCACCTCCCAGTCGCGAACCATTTCAACTCCCCCTCCCATTCCTCAGACGACATGTCCATCCTGGGCCTCCTGCAATACCACAGTGACGCCACCCGAAGGCTACAGGAACAGCAAATCATATTCAGCCTGGGAACTCTGCAGCCCAATGGTATCAATGTGGATTTCACAAGCTTCAAAATCTCCCCTCCCCCAACCGCATCCCAAAACCAGCCCAGCTCATCTCCACCTCCCTAACCTGTTTTTCCTCTCACCTATCCCCTCCTCCCACCTCAAGCCCCACCCCCATCTCCTATCTACTAACATCATCCCGCCCCCTTGATCTGTCCGTCCTCCCTGGACTGACCTACCTCCTCCCTACCCCCCACCTACACTCACCTTTCCTGGCTCCATCCCCGCCTCTTCGACTTGTCTGCCTCCTCTCCACCTATCCTCTCCTCTATCCATATTCTATCCGCCTCCCCCTCTCTCCCTATTTATTTCAGAACCCTCTTCCCCTCCCCCATTTCTGATGAAGGGTCTAGGCCCGAAACATCAAGCTTTCCTGCTCCTATGATACTGCTTGGCCTGCTGTGTTCATCCAGCCCCACAACTTGTTATCGCGGATTCTCCAGCATCTGCAGTACCTTTTATCTCTGATACAAAAAAAGGCAGATAGGTTAGACGTTGAGCTCTTTTAAAGAGCCAAAGGCCTGTCGCCAGGCAATTCTGTATTCTGCTCGAAGAAAATAACATTGGGTGAATCTTCCCACATTTTGTCTAAGTGTTATTTTTATTGAGTTTCATGAACGGCTTTTGTCCGCGAGGTCTCGTGGGTTTTCTCAAGCAATCATCCACAAGTCACCACATTAACTGCCTACCATGCTCTCATGGTGCCTCTCTCATCTGATGGTAGCCCAGTTCTCCCAGGCCCTGTAAATGGAAGAATCTGCACCAGCTGAGATATTCCAAGATCCCTGGTGCTGGCACCACCTTTGGAAGCCGATAGTGCAGCCCATGCGGTTCTCCCACATTTCTCATCATAGTCCATATCATTCATAGCCTAGGAAGATTCTGTCCAATATTTGAAAAACTATCTTGGAAATCTGTTTTAAAGCACAGCGCCAACTAAGTTGAAATTACCTGTAATAGCCCATTAGAGCATAGTTTCTGTAGAAAGGTCTTAAGTAATATTTCCAGTTCATTCCACCATCTTTGAATTGAATTAAACAGAAGGAAAAGATGCCATCTGTTGTCAGGACTGCCTGGTAAGTATTGGTCTGAAAAAGAGAAAGTCACATTCATCATTTCATCTGTGTAGAATTAAGGTGGAAAAACACATTTTAAATTTCAAAGAAAAATAAGATTCACAGAAAAACCGTAAGAAATATGAACACTGATGGAAATAAATCAATGTTTATGTTAAAAGCAGCTGCATACGTCTTATGGCAGATTGTATCTTGACACAATACGCTCCCGCTCTCCACCTCACTGACATTGTGATTAATGGAGAAAATATTCAAACCTAGTCTACTTTACTTTTAACTTTGGTTGGTATTATCTTGATTTTTCATTTTTGGGTCAGGGTGCAGGACCTGGAGATATCCCCACTTCACAAATCTGAGTGTAAAAATGACCAACTGCTTTTGGAATTTCCATTCAGGGGTGGATTGAGAGTTGAGCAAAAAATACTGAGAAGCCCTTAAGTGACTGTCTGGTTCCTGCGAAGGGCTAATGAAAAATCCTAAATGGGGACTACAGAATTGTCTGCAAAGTTTAAAAATTTAAACAGAAAATATCCCTTGTGTTCTTATTCACTCATTTAATTTGCCCCATCAATGCCGACCTATGACCTGAAGCCACCTCCATGGTCCCTCACATAACTCCATGTCAACAAATGCCCATTTACCCATTCCCAATGTCACTCTAGGCTCATATCTCATGGTCCCCATGGACATTGATGTCCAATCATTCCCACAATCCTTTAAAGCCCTGATCCTAACTCATTGCAAACTTAAGTCCCACTCGTCACCTTGACTAAATAAAGAAATCCACAAACACCCATGCACATTGAAGAAAATATATAAACCTATTAAATTTCTTTAATGCAAGTTACACTGTATAGAGCACACTGTCATTCACTTTTTAAATCCATTTGTGGGATGTGGGCACCATTGGCTTGCTCAGTATTTATTGCTAATCTCTAATTACTCTCAAGAAGGTGGTGAGTTGCCTGGTCATGTTCATGTGGTGTAGGCACACCCGTAAGTGCAGTTAGGGAGGAAGCTCTAGGGTCTTGACCCACCAACAGTAAATGAATAGTCATAGAGCTCTAAATCAGCATAAAATTTGGTTTGGATGGGGACTTGCAGCTGGTGGTATTTCCATGTAACTGCTGTCATTATCCTTGTAGTAAAGATTGTCGGTTTGGAAGATTCTTGTCACTGGAGTTTTGGTGTATTATGACAGAGCATCTTGTTAGTGGTACACACAACTGCCACTGTGCTTTATTGATGGAGAGAATGAACATGAGAGGTGTTGGACAGAGCAGCAATTGAGCAGGCTGCTTTGTCCCAGATGGTGTTTAGCTTCTCAGCTACTGCTGGATCTGCAGTAATCCCCACAGTGGAGAGTGTTCCATCTCGTTCCTGATTTGGGCCTGGTAAATGGTGGAGAGGTTTTGAAGAGACAAGAGGTGATTTACTTGCTGAAGAATTCCAAGCCTCCTGCACTTGCAGCCACAGTTCTCATACGGCTGGCCCAGTTCAGCTTCTGTCTCAACATAACCCCCACATTTTGAGACTTTTAGAACTCATTGACAGATTGACATTTGTTGACACTTGATGGCAGGATGTCATTTAATTTTGACAGATTTGGCAAGGGGTTTATGCACCATTTATACACCATCTTCTCCATAGTTAATTCCCCATTATGGTCCTGGAACGAGGATTCCTGATCTTTATGCCCAAAGGTACCAGATGCTTCCCACACAACATGAAGGATTCGTGTTCACCCCACCCCAAAGATGTCCTGGTTGTACCTCGGCTTTCCAAAGCAGCCTTGCTATCTAAAAAAACTGCGCTGTCCTTATCTGTTCTAACATCCAGATTCCTGGCTCGACAATTCAGGGGCACCAAAATGCCACTTAAATGAGGCAGCTGGTCAGTCAAGTGGTCAGTAGCCTCTGGGAGCCACACAGCATGAATCATTGCTGCCCTGGATACAGAAGAGAGCCAAAGCTCAGGGCTAAGACCCACAAGCCCCACTAAATTCTAGCATTTTTGCCACGACAAAAATTGGGTCTATGACTACTGAGTTATGTAAAAATGAGCAGAACCTAATGTAACTTGAGTTCAACTGCAAGTTATTTTAATCCATATCACAATTGTAAAATTAATTTAAGTGTGTGAAAAATTCTACACGGATCATAATGCATCTTAAGGCGCAGTTTCATTGGAAGGGGATCTGATATTTCTGTGGTGAACTGGCATGATGAATGGTGGTGCATATTGGCCATCAGAGGAACAAAATCGTGGCGTCATCAAAGACTCAGCCTTCTAAATTTAACTAGACTAGCTCAGGTGGCTTAGGAGAATATGGCTGAGGTTCAGTAACTTGAGATTTGATAGGCACAAGACTTTCCCGCATTTCTAGACTAGCAGACACCTTGTTGTGACTCAAAGAACATGTCTCAAATCATTTTACAAAGATCAATGTGCAAATGACAGGAAAAAAGAAATTTACACAGTAATGCGGAATTAATAGATACATACACCTTCAGGATCCAAGTTTATGTACCCAGAATACGGAAGGACATTTTCCCAGGTGATCTTGAGTGCCCATTTCGGCACAAAGGTTACACTCCCAAGTTCTGACCCATAGTAAGAATTCACTTGTGTTTTAATGTCATTCTGGAAACTCTTACTGTAAGAATCAGTCCTGACTTGGAAATCAAACACCTGAAAAAAATGCCAGTGTTAGTTTTCATTTGCCTTGCATATATAGAGAATATTTCTTGTGACATTGTGCAAAACCACTAACCATTTGGAATTTATTAATAACAATTCATTTATGTTTTGCCAGATGTGGTTCAGTATTATAACTATTAGCAACAGTAAATGCTGGAAATATGTAGCAGATCAGGCAGCATTAGTGGATAGAGAAACCAAGACAATATTTAGGCTTTCATCAGAACTGACCATTGACAGTTGCAATGGTAGAAATGAGAAATATTCTTGGCTTGGGACAGAACATTATCGTATCCTGAGTGACATGGGTTATGGTGAGACCTGTGGTGTAATTGGCAGAGAAGTCAGGCAAGGCCCATCTTGACATCAGGAGCAATTCATTGCATGTCTTACACATTTGCGAAGCAATGTGGCGAGTTTCTCACTGGGCAGTAACAAGTTGCCAATTAACTGCAATAATTGCATGTAACACGATTGCAACTCACCATACTAATACTGAGTCTCATAATGGCATGAGGGATGCCAGACAGGCAGAGTAGGTCGCTAACAAGGTGAGTTTGGTGAGAACGTTTTGGAGGAAAATGACAAATTCCTCCAAAATAATCTCAAAACAAGTTACACAGAGCCAAAAAATTAAGGTTCTGCTGTCTGTGACTGTCATCTTTTTTTTTCAAATTGGCTGTAAAATAAAAATTAAGAAGACAATTCTTTTTGGAAGGGCTTGTTTCGACAATTTCTGTTATACAATACTTACCTCACCTGAATCGCTACCCATTATGATGAGAGAATGAACGATGAAGGATTTCATTTTGGCTGTAAAGCTTCCAACACTCACTCACTGTGACAAGCAAATGAGGTAGTCAGGCTGATTCTGAATTCATCAGCTTTCATTGATTTCCTGAGTTTCATATTGTTACATATCGTCTTAGAAGACCAATTTTATGATCAAATTCAACTGAATGCGGCCAGAAGTTTCCCCACATCAGTTAGGCCAGGGGCTCACTCATTGCAAGGAATGCATCAGCAACATTAGAGGGGCTGATGATGCTGGGTGTGGAATACATCGAACCATGAAAAGTGAAATTTTCTGTTAGCTACTGAATGGCCAACGTTTGGCTCTTATAAAAAAGCCAAAGGTTTGTAATAAAGATCATCATGTCAGGTTGCAAATAAACTCATAGTGAATAATTCTTAAGAGTTCTTGTCAAGGTGCCTTGCCAAGTGGGGCTGAGATTAGGGTTCAATATTATAACAACTTTATTCAGAAGTCATTGCTTCCAGATCTCTGCTGACAATTTCTTACAGAGATAGAGCAATTTTCAGGTTAGTCTTGGAAAAAGAATATCAATTTCATGCTGAACAGATATAGACTGTTCAAATGATCTTGTTCTATGCAAAGTCAATACTTTTCTCAGTTTTAATGTTAAGATATCTCAAACATGCATACAATTTGAAAGATACATTAAGATTCAAGTTACAAGAGCTGATTTATTCATGTATCCTCAGTGGCTATACAATATATTTCTATTGCAGAGATCTAATCCTTCTTACCTGGTAGTAAATGGATCCTGATCCTCTTGTCAAATCTGCATCATCCCAGAAAACAGCAATCATTGGTGGAATTCCATAAAAGTAGCTGCTGAATGCCCAGAATGGACTTGAGTATGTATACTGCAGATACTCAATGTTTCGTTGAAATATAATCAGTCCATTATCTGAAAACTATATAAAGATAGTTTGTGATACAATTCAGTTGTTTTACCCTTAACAGAAGGAAAACATGGATTATATATCTGTGACTAATTGAAGTGAAACTGATAACAGTTGTATTGCCACAGGAGCAATTTGAACCTTGTGGGTGACCTGTTAAAATTCTTCAAGTTATTGCTCAACTAAAAGAACACCAGTCTAAAGCTTGCCAGGATTATTTTTTAAACAATTGTAACTGAAATTTGAAAAGGACTGAATTCTTGCTGATGTAATCAGGAAATGACTCAAATTTCCAAGAGGAACTCAGATTAAGCATTTTTGACAAAGGAAAATGGTGAGGGTGGAAGGTTATTAAAAAGACTAGCAATTCTGCCATTTGCTGTTGTTGTTGCGGCACATTATTGTCCATTTTGCACTAATTTCTGTCTGGAGGGATTAGAAAGTCAGCTGAAACATGAGGACTTAACGTATGGGGTCTCATTTCTTGGAATTCTGTTCTCACAATTGTAAAACTAAGTAGTGTTAAAATCCTGGCTTGTACCTGTATGGGGTAACTTAAATCACTTTATTTAGAGCCTGAATTAGGAAACATTTATGAACCAACACTTAAATTTAAGGAGCTGATTCCCAGTTAAATTTAACCTCTGTTTCTTTTTCTCCTTTCAATTTATTTTCAATTTTCTCTCATATTTTCGAAGCAGTGGACAAGAATTTCAAAGATGCTATCTGTTTTGAAATGTCACATCTGAGTGCCCAATTTTCAAAGGTAAGCGATTTTAAGGAGTCAGTAGAGGTCTAGAAAATTATGTGGAACATTGATAGAATATTTTTATTCTCTGTACCCCTTTCACCCCCACCCCTTTCCCCTTCTGTCTGTAACCTTCCTTCCTCCCATCTCTCTCTGACCTATCTTAGCCTTCTCTCTCTTACTTATCCTGTCCCATCTATCTTAACATCCCTTCCCAATCTCTCTCTTATCCTACCTGTTTTAAATGCAACTAATAACCTGAGGCTTTGCGTTCCAAAGACTTATTCCCCTAGCACCTTGAAATCAAGGCAGCTGTTTTCAATCTTAAATGCAGTTTATTAAGCAACAATTTTGAGCATACCTGTGGAATCCCTGATTACTCAGATTATCCTTATTGAATGGTCAATCAGCGAAGCTGTACAACTAATGAATCAGAGTAGTAAAAAACTGGGAAAGAGGATGTTTTTTAGGAAAGTAAACACGTCTGTGGCCTATTGCAAAACTGCCTCTGATTGGAGGACCATCTTCTGGCGGAATCTACTACTTGTCCTTTATCTGGAATCCCAGTGGCACGTTGGAAAGGACACTTAGCTGCCTACATTGTGGTCCTACAAGCTGCCGATTGGATCCGACTGTATTAGACAGTATTTAGGAGGAACAGAACTGACTGATTTTCCTTCCTCAAAGCCCAGGATGGCCCAAACAATGATTAATGCCCCTATCATTACCTTCTGTACCAAGTGCGGATCAACCTACATTCTCTATATTGGTCATATGGCTTAATTCCAGAAGAATCAATTCACATGGTAAAGGGATCTTTGGAAAAATCAAAACCCTGTACATTCTCCAGATGAAGTATTACTAAATGCATACATTAAAAGTGAAAACAATGATGTGAAATTAAATTTTCAGACTGTTTTGATATTAAATTTGATTTTCACTTAAATTGTAGAATATGTTCACAGTGTGATGTTTAACTAAGCATTCTAGAAATTTTCATACTTGTCAATGCCAAAGCAGGTTATACTATTAAAATAAACCATTAAGAATAAAGATCTTGAACGTACATATAATCTGTAGTAAAACGCATCATCAAAAGGAAAACCAGATGGGATGCTGATGATTGGAGAGTTAAAATCACGTGTTCTTCCATAGAGTTTTGTATCCCCAACATTTGATCCAAAGTCAAACAGCCGTTTTTCTACATACAAAAGAAATACACTCTATTATGTAATTTAAAAACCAAACACAGTCACACAATGATCACAAAATGATATTGAACAGTAATTTGAGTTGACACATCTTCAACTGTTGGTAATATTCTCCATGAGGCAGGGAAAAGGAGGAGGCACCATTTAATGATCACATGACAAGGAACATTTGAAGGCACCCACAAGAATAAAAGTTTGTAACTGCTATTTAATAGTATTGTCTGGGTACTTTGTTACCTCAACCCATTATTCTTTTTACATAATAGCTTTACTTGACTTCTGTTCTTACCTTTCAAAAAAAAACTAACTCTCTTCCTTTGTTTTTAAATTGTAGAATATGAAATACATTGTGGTAAATTTTGGAGAAATCTTGAATAAAATCCTTTCTAAATAGCAAGATTTATCATAAAGGTGCAAACAGTGAGGTTGAGAGGTTTACTGTTATAAATCTTTTAACTGCAGAACCCAGCCAAAAAACCCTAAACAGGCAAATGAAATTTTCACTTTTGTATGTAGGGAACTGAATACAAGAGCATACAAATTATGGCTGTGTTTATATCAGATTTTACAGCAGAATTACAGCTATGGCATGGACTGTTGGCTCTTTTAAATTGTGAAAGCACGAGGTCAAAGAAATAAAATTGCACCAAAAACAAGTGTAGTGATGCTTCACAGTCATTTTAGATCCATTACGCTCTCCAGAATTTATAAATGACCAAGATGCTGGTTTAGGCATCAGCTTTATACATTTAACAGATCTAAGAACACTTGAGAAAGTGACACCTTATGTGTACGATAATCACAGCTTCAGGTTAATGTTAATTTAATAGCAAAATAGGCAAATGGAGCGTAATGCTGAGACATGTGAGGTAATACACTTTGGGGAGACTAATACAGAAAAGCAGTGCACTTTCAATCGTATAATTTTAGAAAGGCGAACTGGAAAGCTTTGGTGTCTGTGTGCACAAATTTCCAAAGATGGAAGGGCATGATGCACTGAATGATTTGTTTCTGTGTTGTATGTTTCTATATTTCCATGTACAAGAGGTTGTAATATACAGTCGTAGAGTCTTACAGCACAGAAACCTCAGGTCAACTAGTTCACACCAAACATGTTCCAAAACTAAACTAGTCCCACCTGCCTGCACTTGGCCCATGTACCTCCAAACCTTTCCTCCAAACAATAGTCCATAAAATTAACTGAACCATTTAGTCAGAATTTGGATGTATGAATTTGATTGTCATTGAAACATAGGGTACCCATGTGAAATGAGGTGAGTACAGTTTATCACCATGTAGATCACATTGATTTTTGAATGAAACTGTTACCTTTGCAAGTGAAGCCATCACCTTCATACCCCTTTTTACATGAACATGTATAGGATCCCAGTGTATTGTTACATACTCCAGCATTGCGGTCACAATCATGCTTATCACGGGCACATTCATCCACATCTGAATTAGAAAGAAAAATTTTAGACATTTGGAAACATTAAAATAAAACAAATCAGTTTCAACTATCTCTCAATTGATAAACAGATACCAAAAAGTAGCAACTAAAAATGACTTGTTCTATATCACAATGATTCCTGCATGGATTGAGGGGACTTAATGTTAACATATTGGAGCAGGCAACATATAATATGTTAAAGCAATTGTTTTGCTACAATATATAGAAAGCTGATTCTCGATAGAAAAAGAAAATTCTCAATGTACAGTTCTCTAGCTCCATATTTTTCCTGCAAATTTATTCATAGTCTGTACAGTCTAATGCCAAAAGATGTGTGAGGGACATGCATTTAGCTTCCATTTTCTTCTCTTTGCAAACTACAAGTCACCTTTGTCATAAGTCACTTTCTGCACCAAATAGTAGAACGGGTTTGAGCAGCTCCTTTCCGAATGATGGTCATTGAATCTTGCCATAAAACTGCCTGTTGCAGTGATCTGACTGAGGTTGAGAAAAACCTATTTTGTCCTAATTCTCCACAGCATATTTCATTTGTGCTTCATTTGCTTGAATTTTAAACTCTGGAGGAAGGAGGTACGTTACATGTATTGTCCACCCACCAATCTCACATATCAAAAAGCTGTTTATAAAAGCATACCTAGAGGGCAACTGTGTGCAGTGGTAGTGCCCCTGCCTCTGGGATGGGAGGCCTGGGTTCAAGAACCACCCTGCTCCAGAAATGCATAAAAACATCACTGAACAAGTTCATCAAAAAATACCTATAATTGACTGTTGGACAGTGAGCTTTGGGAATATCTCTAAACAGGTTGATTTTAAGTATAAAATAGACCCAGTATATAAGTATAAAATAGTATAAAATGCGGAACTGCCTATCCCGGGCTGGGTCTACACCAGAAGTAGTGGCTCTATTTTAGTTCATCAATAAATGATGTTTCTTTCCAGTTGTGCTTTCTGAGTTATTACAGATATAAGAAACAAAACACTCATGATACACAGTAAAAATATATATCAACTAATTACTCATCTGTTTAAATTAATTCTCAGTTTCTCTGTTTCTTTGTCCCCTCTATGGTTTTGTTTCTTTACTTTTAGAATCAAACTAAGGTGAATTAAGTAAAATACTTCTACTGTACCTGTACTGCAGTCTTTTCCTTCCCAGTTGTCATCACATATGCACCTGAAGTCATTAATACGGTTCTGGCAGAACCCATCATGTTTGCATGGCTTGCTCGCACAGTTATTAATTACTGTGTTTATACAGAGGAAATGTTAATTAGATTGTAACATGGTAAAGTTTATCTTACTGTTACTTGTCAGCAAACTATTTATTCTTTACTAGAAAATCTGATGCTTGAGTTTTTGAAGTGTTTAATCAATTAATCTCTATGGAACTACCTCTCATTTTCTCTAGGATAAAGGCTTGACATTCATGTCTCACTGCAAGTATTTATATCTGAGCTTGTTCCATTATCTTGCATCATACTTTGATCACGTTCTCCGGTCTACCACACCCTATCCATTCTGTTCTTCACTTGTTCACTACCCCCAACCTATTATCCCTGGCTGTGTAAGTGTGATAATCTGATGAAGGATCCACATTGAACTTTGGCATCCTTACTTACTAAGGATATTACTTTTTACATCATTCAGGGGATGTGGGCATCACTGGCTGGGCCAACATTTACTGCTCATACCTAGTTGTCCTTAAGATGGTGGTGGTGAGTGCCTTCCTAAACTGTGGCAGTTTGTTTGCTGTCGAGAGACACACAGTGCCCTTAGGGAGAGAATTCCAGGATTTTGACCCAGTACCAGTGAAGGAACGATGATAAATCTCCAAGTCAGGATGGTGAGTGGCTTGAAGAGGACCTTGCTGGTGGTGGTGTTCCCGCATATCTGATGCCCATAGGCATTCCTCGCTCCCTGTCCTGTTCCAGCCTGACCTGTCTCTTCAACTTGCTATTTCTGATTACGGTATCTCCTTCCAGCCTCACACTTGCCGCCCTGCTGTTGAGGATCCCACCCCCTGCCAATCTAGTTTAAATTGTACACAGTTAAATTGTACATAAATTATTCATCCCAAGCATCCGCTAATTCTGATGAAGTGCCATTGACCTGAAATGAGGGAACGTTTTGACTGATAAGTTTAAAAGGTCCTTCTTAAGCTCCCTTTGCCAGGTTGTGTACACCGAACTAATGTCTATGGGTCCTAATATCCCCCAGGTCAGGCAATAGCCCTGCTCCAACAGTCCATATTTCCCTATGTAGACCATGTCAAGCTATGCCCATCCTCCCACTCCCCTGAAATGACCTGTTTCTTCCAATCAAACGCTAGAGCTTTCCTGCCTATGCCACATGATATATCCACATACCCTGATGCCCCCCAGCCAGGCTATGTCCACCCACACTGATTCCTGAAAAACCTCCCATGTCTCCATGCCATGCTATCCCCACTCATCCCAATGGCCATATGCCCCCATGCCAAGCTATGGCATTTCCGTGACCCACTATATCCTGTATAGAGAGGTCCAACAGCAGTAAAGGAACAAAATTATATTTCCAAGTGGATGTTCAGTTATTGAATCTTGCCAAGACGCCGGTTGATAGATTTTTGCTACTGAGAGAATTAGAGATGTAGAAATAACGCACGAAGGTGGAATTGAGGTATAAGGTCAGCAATTATCTCGCTGAATAATGGAGTAGGCTCAAATGGCCAAGTGGCCTACTCCAACTCCTACTTCTTATGTTCTCAAGTCAGGATCATGTATGCCATGGAAATAATGATGTTCCTATGCTTGCTGCCTTTGTCCTCCCAGGTAGTTCGGGAAGTGCTATTAAAGAAGACTTGGTGAGTTCTTGCAATGCATCTTCTAGGTCAAACACATTTCTCAAATTGTACAGGGGTGATGGAGAGAGTAAAAGATTAAGATGGCGAATGGGTGCCAAACAACTTGACTGCTTTATTTTGGATTATGTTGAACTTTTGCAGCTGCACCTATCGAATTAAGTGGGAGATATTCCATCACAGTTTTAATACGTGCCTTGTACAAGATAGAAAGGCTTTGGGGAGTGCAAAATAAGAGAACAGCTCATAAAGCTACCATTTTGTTTACGTTGATTTGGAAACAGAACCGCTGCTCTGCGGAGTGGTGGAAGCTCTTAGAGTGGTGCTGAAAGGAAGGAGAACCCATGGATTTCAACATTAATTCTTTCACGTCAGCCTCTCATCAGTGGCTGATTAGGATGTGGTGTTGTTGAACCTTGGGAACGGTTATTATGTAGTTTCTATGTAATTCATGCACTTTCTGTTGTCGTTGCCTTATGTTCAACACACAGGCCATTGGACCCTAACCCTAACCCTATTCTAAACAAAGAAGTTGCATTATTATGTGGAACAACTGTCAGCATTGCAGAAAAGGGATTTAGATTATAAACTAAATAGTTTCTTGAAATCAGATGGTGTAAGTTAATGTCACACCTAGACTGGTCATCCTTTTAGAGACAGATCAGTAGCAGGAAACATTAAGCATTGAGGGCAGAGCAGGTAATAATGTGGTGCTTTAGAAACATACAGGATTAACCGTAGTCATTAAGTTATTTTACAAAACCCATGACCAAATTGTATAAAGAAATATTATTCATCTCTTACTGTATGGTGATGAACTGTTTGTCTAGTCTGCTAAGCAGAAAATAATTTTAATACGCACTTTTATGGCAGAGTCGACCAGTGTATCCAGGTGCACAGCTACAGGCAAAGGCATTTATGGAATCTATGCACATGGCTCCATTCCTGCATGGTTGGCTGGAACATTCATTAATATCTGATAAGGTAAATAAAACAAAATCATAATCCATTCACTTCTGAAATAAATGCATTTTTTTGTTTTTACATATAAAATAGAAAATGACTACAAAATTAAAAACACGAAAGGTATTGTGGTTATAATTTGTTCAAATCTTTAAATAGATTCACATTTCAGATACAGAAAATTTTATTTGATCATGACATAGATTGCTAGGTGCGGAACAGTTCAGACTCTAAATATACTTTAAACATGTCAGTAGCTTGAATCATGGTTCTTTCAAGCAATTACTTTAAACTTCACAACACAGAACAGTACAGAATTCAGAACGAATGGCATACTAGTTTCACAGCGTCGTCCTGTAAAGCCACTGAAACATTGGCATCGGTAACTTCCTCGTGTATTCAAACATGTTCCATTCATACAGGGATTAGAGAAACATTCATTTACATCTAAAAAATAAGTGTTAAAATTAGTGTCCATTTAGTACGTCTGTTGTTATTTACAAGTAAAAATCTATTGCACATGGTTATATATTGACTGAATAATAATGGTACTTTTACACGATATGTAAATTACAATTTTACATTCCAGAAATATAATGAAGTGGATATTTAAGTTTTAAAATAAATGAAAATATATGTAAAGGAGAGCAATCACACAGTTAAAGGGATGATGAAGAGAGTGTAGCAAAGAGTAGATGCTTGTTAATGCTATTAACATCTTATCTCCACATAAGCAGCCACTTTATTAAAAGTGACCACCACTTTTGAATTTTACCCATTTCCTGCTTTGCAGCATTTGTAGTGTCAGGCCCAATATGGAGTAGAAACTCAACCACATGAAATGGAACCGCCCCTGCAAAATCTGTCAGGATTGGCATCTTGACCAGAGACTAAGCATGCACAAATGCGCGGCATTGACTAGAATAGCTCAGGAAACTGAGGCAATATTCATGACTGACACTTTGTAAATTACAGTGCATTAATTTGTAATTTTCTTTTACAAATAACACAAGACTATTCAACCATTCAAAGTTCTCTTCTTCATGAAATTGCTACAGTGATAAGTTACCTTTAGCAGCTATTTCAAGTATTTTGTTCAAAAGTTTTATTACCAAAATTCCATTCTGAGCCATTGAATAAAGCATGTGAAAATCTGCAGCTAACAAATAGTCTCTTTAGTGGAATATCTAACCTTCAGAACATAATTTCCCAGTCCAGCCAGCAACACAGTTGCAATAAAAGGAACCCTGTGTGTTGATGCAGGAACCTTTCCTGTTGCATGGACTTGATAAGCACTCATCGACATCTGGGGGAAAAAAATGCCAACATAGAAAAATAAGACTATTTCAAAACAAAACAATCCTATTTTGGGGTTCCATTTATATCTTGCTCTTAACTATAGGGAGGCAGTGGCGTAATGGTAATGTCACTGGCTAGCAATGCAGAATTCCAGACAAATGTTCGAGGAACATGAGTTTGAATCCCACTACGGCAGATGGTGAAATTTGAATTAAATAAAATCTGCAATAAAGACGTAGCTTAAAGGCAACCATGTAATCACTACTGATCATCCTTAAAACCTATCTGATTCACTCATGTCCTTTAGGAAAGGAAATCTGCTGTCCTTACCTGGTAGTTGCCTACAGGTAGCCCTCTGGGTAATAAATGCTAGCCTAGCTAGTGATGCCTACATTCAATGAATGAACAAAAAAAAGAGATATAGGCATTGTTCACACTCATACAATATCTGTGCACCTGTTTTTGTGTGAGGTATGGTATTGCAAAGAAAATTCCACCCAGGAGGCAAGACATGGCATGGTATCAGCATCAAGCTTCATCTTATCTTTAATTTACATCGATGCAAATGTACCAGCTTCCTTCCAGCAGATATTGCTGAATTGTGACCAGCAACAGTAGGTCTGCTCCCATGATGGCTGAGGTGAATCACCACTACTCAATGAAGAATTTGACTGAAATGAGTTACGCGCTCAAGATGATAGGCGTAATGTACCTGTAAGTTTGAAATACTCCCTGGGTAAACCTGGTGAGTAACAACATTTTGTAGGATAAATCCAGTTGTATTTTGTATAACCTCTAGTTTTTGATGTTGCTTAAGACTGCAACAATGAAGATAAATAAAAAGTCTTGATCAAATATTATCTGGGGTTGTTATTGGGCAGATAAATATAGGCTGACTGTTACATTGATGATATGTAGATTCTGCTTGGTGTTCTTTAAGGTATCAATTTTCCAACTCCTGAATAGGAGAGAGATCAAACAAAGTATAATTCGATAAATCGTGCAGTGTTGTATAGAACATAGTTTGACAATCTAATCTCACATTATTCTTCTTCAGAACTGATTGTAGCTAAGAAAAGGTTGGTATGTGTGCTGAAGATGTGCTGGTGTGGTAGGGGTTGGGGTGGGAGTAAACGTCAGAAGCCCAGAGTGAGACAGAATAACAGGCGGAGAGACAAAGGAATGGGTAAAGGTCAGCTGGGGCTGGTGGGGGGGTGGGTGGGGGGGGGAGGTGGTATCAATAGCTGCTAATTGGGACCTTTAGTAACAGACAATGGGATGGTTGTGGGATCAACCCATGTGATGATAAGAACTGGTGTGTGGGGTTGGAGTGAGGACATGGCAGAAGGCGCTCAGGCCCTAAAAGTATTGAACTCGATATTGAGCCCCAAAGGCTGAAAAGTTCCTAAGCGAAACATAGGATGTGTTCTTCCAGTTTGCACTGAGCATCATGGCAGCAGGCAATAGGAAGCTCAGGGTCATTTTGCAGACAACTATGAACATTGGCGTTCTGCCACTTCAACACACCACCATGATCCCTGGCCAACATCTGTGTCTCCTGTTCGCTCCCCAAGTGGAGAATGAGATGCTGAGCTTCTATTATCAATCCCATTGTCAGCTACTGATGATCCCAATTACAGGGTACTGATTCCCCCCTAAACCGACCTTTATCCATTCCTTTGTCTGTTCAACTGTTGTATCCTTTCTCTGGGCTTTATCTCCATCTACCATTTATTCCTTCTCCCACATCTTCAGCATTTATACCAACCTTTTTTTGAAAGAAGCATCACTGGACCCAAAATGTTAACTCTGACTTCTCTGCACACATGCTGCCAGACCTGCTGAGTTTTGCTAGCAGTTTCTGTTTTCATTTCTGATTTTCAGCATCCGTAGTTTTGTTTTGTTAATAATCTTCATCACATTGACTTCCTTTCCAACCAGTCCAACAATTACGTAATTTAGGTTTGATGTCTAAATGATTCTTTCATGCATTACTGTGTGATATTTTTCATTTCCATATTTTAGTGAAATTCAGGCTCACCGTGGCAACTTGCTTTGTTTCTTTGATCCAACACATAACCAGAATGACATGAACATTTGTAACTGCCAGGAGTATTCTGACAAGTTTGATTACAGTTGTTGAACTCTGAATCACATTCATTGATATCTGCGTAAAAATGGAGAGAACAAATATGGTTTAACACCAATATACAGCATAAACTAAGATTGTCTGGGCACTGATGCCTGACAAAACCAACTATACTTTTGGCCCTGATGGTCCAAGAGCTATGGAGACAATGGAGCAGCACAGATTGGAATTGCATGTCAGAACAATGAGGGATCTCTGACAGAATTGAGTTCTTGAGAATTGCCCAGGAAATTGAATTTTCCAGTGCACAATTAGTCCGCATGAGGTTCCTCAAGCCTGCTCTGCCATTCATGGCAGATCCAATATCCCTCATGTCCACTTTCCTGTATTTTCCCTATAATCCTTGATTTACCTACTGATCAAGAATCTATCCATCTCAGCCTTAAATATACACATTATTCTCACCCACAACTCTCTGGAAAGAAGTTCCAAAGACTCTCAAACCTCTGAGAGAAGAAATTCCTCATTGTCTCAGTCTTAAATTGACACCCCTTTATTGTGAGACAATTTCAAAGCTGGTGGGTGACACTTTGTTGGATATAAGCGTGGATCTTCATTGATAAGTTGGTGGAGTGGGTGGAGAGGAGCATGTGAGGTTCAATGCAGAGAAGTGTTACATGACACACTTTGGTTGGATGAACATTAAAAGACCATATAAATTAAAAGATACAATTCTAAAAGATCTGCAAGAACAGAAGGACTTGAGCATATATGTGCACAGATCATTGAAGGTGGAAGGGCATGGAGAGAGCAGTTAACAAAGCATTCAGTGTCCTTGAAGTAAAAAATCAGAGTTAACGTTTTGGGTCTGGTGACCCTTCCTCAGAACCGGACCCAAAACATTAACTCTGATTTTTCTTCACATTTGCTGCCAGACCTGCTGAACTTTTCCTGCAACTTCTGATTTTGTTCCTGCTTTACAGCGTCCACAGTTCTTTTGGTTTTCACTCAGTGTCCTTGGCTTGATTAATAGGAGCTTAGGTACAAGATCAGGACGGCGATGTTGAACTTGTCCAAGTCACTTGTTAGACGTCAGCTGGTGTACTGTGTCCAGTTGTGGGTGTCACATTGTAGAAAAGATGTGAATACATTCGAGACAGTGCAGAAGTGATTTAAGTGATATAAGTGAAATATGGTTCCAGGAGTAAGAAACTTCAGCTGTGAGGATAGATTGAAGAAGTGGATAGGCTGGGACTGTTTTCCCTGGAGTGTCAAGAAACTGAGGAGTTACCTTCTCGAGGTTTATAAAATTATAAGGGGCATAGAAAAGGTAAATAGCAAAGGTCTTTTTCCCAGGGTAGGGGAGTTTAAAACTAGAGGGCACAGGTTTATGGTGAGAGGGGAAAGATTTAAAAGGAACCTGAGGGACAACTTTTTCACACAGGGTGGTGTGTATGTAGAGTTTAGGACCAGAGGGCGGAATCTCAGAATAACGGGTTCGCACATTTAAAACAGAGACGAAGAGGAACTTCTCGCAGGGTAATGAATTTGTAGAAATTTTACCACAGTGGGCTGTAGAGACTATGCTGTTAAGTATATTCAAGATTGAGAGAGACAGATTTTTAAACAGTAAGGGAATCAAGAGTTATGAGGCAAAGGTAGGAAAGTGGAGTTGAGGATTATCAGATCAGCCCATGGTCGAAGTTAATGGTGAAGCAGACTGTGACTGAATGGCTTACTTCTGCTGTTACCTTCCATGAAAATATGCTCGCATTAAGATTCAACAATTGCTTCTTCGAGATAAGTATGGTTCTGGCTGTGTTAAGCTATAGACCCGAGAGGCAGAGGGAAACAAAATAACCAACCCTAGGTTGAACAAAGGAAATAAGAATAGAGTGCATAATTATATTAAAATGTTTTGCTGAGAAATTCATTCTACCTCGTGTTCTGATTCCTAAGAATCCTATAGATTTATTTTCAAAACAATTTACTGTCTTTTATAAATTACATTGTAATATTTTTCTTTTCCCTATACTTGAGTGAAATTCAGACTCACCGTGGCAACTTGCTTTGTCTCCTTGATCCAACAGGTAACCAGATTGACATGAACATTTGTACCCACCAAGAGTATTTTGACAAGTTTGGTTGCAATTGTTTGATGGCAAATTACATTCATTGACATCTGTAATAAGGAGAGAAAAGATGAGTGTGATTTGACATCTGACTAACTCAGAGTAGGATTCCTCGCACTGGTTATTGATCCAGTAATTGGTTCTGACATTGATTTCCTTTGAGGCTTGAATGGGTTGGGATTCAGCACCTGGGGAGTTATGTGGGCATCTGGCTTACAGTCAGGTTAGGGGAAGAAGTTGATTCTTGTGCAGCTTTTAAAAGGCAAGCTTGCAGACAAATTCTTTTGCCAAGATTCAGAAGAAGACTTGCATGCCTCGGCTGCCATTTAGAGGCATGTCGGCAGCCTCCAGTCATTGTCAAAACAAATGTAAAGTCCAGTTTGAAATTGCCTGAAATCATGGCAAAGACATTGTCCTCTGTGCAATCTCTACTCCATCTCTTTGAGTTACACTGAAGATCTAAAGGCACTTCCACTGCGGGTCTTACACTGCTTTTGTGTGGACAGGTCACCTACTCCTCTGTCTTCCTTATGAGGGTGCAACACACTTGGCCAATCCAGAAACCTGACAAAGTATCTCTTAAAAACACTCCGGACTGCTTCCAGATACTTTTTAAAAGGAAATAATTTCTTAACAATCACCTTATCAGCATGATGAGTATCTGGTCCTTTAAATAATGCGTATGCAAAATCCATCTTGCAACGGAGTGGTTAATCTAACTTAGCATCCTAGTGCCACATAAACTGTTTGGATTGTGTGTCAGGAGATTAGCAATAGCATTGATTCAAACCCTGCTTTGTATATGGCCTTCTTCTCACAGAACACTAAGTAGGCAGTGTCAGAAGCAGCCTGCAGCTCAATGCACCTCACAAAAGACTTTGTTGTACCACTCTATTTCACATTTAAAATAAGGAAAAATAATATTAATAATAACCTACCTCTGCAGATTGAGTCTGATTCAGCTGAGACGTATCCTCTATCACATTGGCATGTAGGTTGATTAGAGGACGTATCTATGACACATTTTCCATTTGTACAGCTGAGTGTGCAACTGACACTAGCTGTAATGACAGGCACAGAAGAATGGATCAAACGCTTAGTTCCATTTTTATTCCTTGTTAGAATTGTACTTTCTACATTCATGAATTTTTTTTTCCCCATTTTATAACAAATTCGCAAGAATTGTTCCACTGCAGAAGCAGAACACCTGCTCATCATGTCCGTATAGGCTGTCAGAGTAAGCAACATGATATAAAGTTGTTTTCCTGCCCTTTCCTTCGTTCTATTTAAATCCCAGCTAATACCCTCTTGAATGTCTTAATTGAATCCGTATCCACTACGTTTCCAGAAATTCCACACCCAAACCGCTTGTTGTGTGAAAATGTTTCTTTTCTCATCGCAATTACTGAATTTCCAAATAGTTTTAAATCTAAGCTCTCTCATTGTTGTTCCTTTAATGAGCAGGAACAGTTTCTCCTGGTCTACTCTGTCCAGATCTTTAATGATTTTGAAAACTTCAAATAAATCTCCTCTTAGCCTCCTCCACTCTAAGGAAAACAGTCAGAGCTTCTCCAATGTATCATTACTGAAATTTCTAATCCCTGGAATCACAGTATGCAATCGTAACATTGATATAAATAGATAAACATCTTGAATTGATTAGCATTAAGAATCAATGCTATCTAATGTGTATAATGATTGCTTCTTAATGTTAAGCAATAATCTAAATTCTCAAGTTTCACTGATATGTGAAGATTATTTTGTTTTTTTAAAATTAATTTTACATCTTTACATTCCCAGGCTAAACTCTGTTAAACATTATCACAAACATTTTCCATATGAGCTCCATAAGCTCCTTGGTATAAAGATCTGTGCCCTGCTGGGGTTTGTGACTGAATAATTGAAAAGTGTCGGATGTATGTGCCCACACTGAGGTGGGTTTTATTGTATTAATAGGGAAATCAGTCAAGGAAATCACACAATCACAGAATTATTACAGAGCAGTTGGAGGCCATTTGGCCCACTCTATATATACTGTATGCATTTTCTCCCATTCGTACTATAGCAATGCTGGATGAAAGAATTGTCACTGGCATTACTGTTATGGCAATACTAAAGTTTAAATGGGCCAAAATCGAATGGTTTTGACATCCCATTTCAAAAAAATATATTTATTTATCAGTTTTAGAATGACAGCACAATGCCAAGATCATGATATCATGAATATTCATTGCAGAACAGACAGGCTGACAAATTAAATTGAAAGACAATAATTAGCCTCGAAATGTTGAAAACAAATGAACTTTTCCCATTTAAAAAATAAAACAGAAATTGTTGGAAAAGTTCAGCAGGTCTTGCAGCATCTGCGGAGTGAAACCTGAGTTAATATTTCAGGTCCCCTGACCCTTCTTCACAACTCGAGGTTTTCCAGCAATTTCTGATTTAATTTCTGACATTGCAACATCTGCAGGCCTTTCAATTTTTGCTTTCCCATTGAGACATTGACGACTGCTCCGTCAATAAAGGACTTGTCTGCGACTTGTTTAAAAATGATTTATCAGAGAGACGTTTTATCTGTTGACGATGATGTGGTTTCAGATGTGGTTGCAGTTGTCGATGGTTCTGTAGATGTACTTTCATCTGATGCTAAAAGTGATAATGATGCAGTTGTTGATGTGAAAAGGTGGAATCAGTGAACGAAAGGTATGCTGTACCTGGTTATTTACAATAAGCTTCAAGCATTTTGTAAAAGTGACTTTTTTTGAAAATTGTTTTGTCCATTCTTAAGGAAGAGAAGTATATATATGTGTCAGTAAGGCTTTTATGGGGCCAAGTGTTGGTAGAAGTGAATGTCGGGGTTAATAGAAATGTAATCACAATTGTGGTTTCTGAGTTTTACTATTCCATGAGCGTTAACATAATGGTAGTTGAAAAGTTAAAAGAGATTTCAAATGGAAACCTTTCGGTAGATATCCTTGATATTGAAGTCTGCACAGATATGACGTGAAAACAAATTGGAAATTCTGTGAAGAGACATAAAATGCTGAAAACACAAATGGCCCTTTCTAATTGAGGTAGTTATCAACTATTGTATCAAGTAAGAACTGCATGAGGCTTTTTAAAAAATGATTTATGAGACAGAAGTTTGAACGTTCACATTTGGACAGCATTGGAAACATCTGAAGTTTTACCTGTTGAGGATGACGTGGTTTCGTATGTGGTCACAGTTGTAGATGGTTCTGTTGATGTACTTTCTTCTGATGTTGAAGGTGGTGATGATGTAGCTGTTAATGATAAAAGTGAAGTAAGTGAAAGAAAGTGAAATGCTTCATGTGAGGAGATACCTAAACACCTGTAACTGGTTCAGTCTGAAATGTTGGCTGGATGTCTGATGTGTGATGCAGGATGACGCGAAGTGCATGGGTTCCATTCTCCTACCTTCCCCTGGACCATGACGCCACCATGGCACATCAGGCCATTGTGTCCACTACGGTTATGGATCTCATTTCATCCGGTGATCTCCCCTCATCCGCTTCCAAGCTAATCGTCCCCCAAACCCGTACAGCTCGTTTCTACCTCCTGCCAAAAATCCACAAACAGGTCTGTCCAGGTAGACCCATTGTTTCAGCCTGCTCCTGCCCCACAGAACTCATCTCTTCCTACCTTGACTCAGTTCGCTCCCCGCTGGTCCTATCCGTACCCACGTACATTCATGATTCATCTGACACCTTACGCCGGTTTCAAAGCTTCCAGTTTACCGGCTCCAGCCACCTCCTCTTTACCATGGATCTGCAATCCCTTTACACATCCATTCCCCACCAGGAGGGTCATAGGGCTCTCCGCTTTTTCCTGGAGCAAAGACCTGAACCATCCCCACCCACCACCACCCTCCTCCGCTTGGCCGAGCTTGTCCTCACCCTCAACAACTTCGCTTTCAACTCCTCTCATTTGCTTCAGGTAAGTGGGGTTGCCATGGGTACCCGCATGGGCCTGAGTTATGCCTGTCTCTTCGTGGGGTACGTGGAATATTCACTCTTCCAGTTCTATTCCAGGCCCCATCCACAAGTCTTTCTCCGATACGTCGATGATCTCATCGGTGCTGCTTCCCTCTCTCATCGAGAATTGGAAAACTTCATCAATTTCTCCTCCAATTTCCACCCTGGCCTCACTTTCACCTGGTCTATCTCTGACTCCTCCCTTCCCTTCCTCGACATTTCTGTTTCCATTTCTGGGGATAGAATGGCCAATAATATCCATTACAAACCTATCGACTCCCACAGCTACCTGGACTATACATCCTCACCCCCCACGTCCTGTAAAGACTCCATCCCAGTCTCTCAGTTTCTCCGTCTCCGATGCATATATTCAGATGAGGCCAACTTCGACAAGGGAGCCTCCGAAATGTCCACATTCTTCATCAACCGAGGATTCCCCAGCTCCGTTGTCGACAGGGCCCTCAACTGGGTCCAACCCTGCTCCCGCATTTCTGCCCTCACTCCTTCTCTTCCCTCCCGCAACAGCGATAGCGTTCCCCCTATCCTCACCTACCATCCCACCAGCATCCACATCCAGAAGATCATCAGATGCCATTTCCGCCACCTCCAGCAAGATGTCACCACCAGACACATATTCCCCTCCCCTCCCTTGTCCACCTTCCGCAGGGACCGTTCCCTCCGGGACACCCTGGTCCATTCTTCCTTCACCCCCAACACCTCTCCACAGCCCTATGGCACCTTCCCTGTAACCAGCGAAGGTGCAACACCTGCGCATTTACCTCCTCCCTCCCCAGTATCCAAGGGCCCAAACATATCTTCCAGGTGAAGCAACACTTCACCTGCACTTCCAAGAAGCTAGTCTACTGCGTTCACTGCTCACAATGTGGTTTCCTCTACATTGGGGAAATGAAGCATAGACTTGGCGACCGCTTCGCAGAACATCTACGTTCTGCTCGCAAAAAAGATCCTGAACTACCTGTTGCCTGCCACTTCAATGCGCCACCTTGCTCCCTGGCCAAAATCTCTGTCTCCGGCTTGCTATAGTGTTCCAGTGAAGCCCAGCGCAAGCTGGAGGAACAACACCTCATTTTCCGCTTGGATACCCTACAGCCCTCCGGACTCAATATTGAGTTCAATGATTTTAGGGCCGAAACTCTCCCATGTCCCAGCCCCTCAACCCCACACTCCAGGCTTTGTTACCACGTAGCCTGCCATTACACACCCCATGTTGTTAGTCACCAACAGTCCCCATTAACAACTTCTCACCCTCCCAGCCTGATCGTTAGCAACTCCTTTGTCTGTCCAACTGTCTTTCTCCCTCTTTGGGCTCTATCCTACCGTTTCCTCCCTACCCCACCCACCTCCATATTTTCTGCATGTAAACTGACGTTTTCCCAGCCACCATCAGTTCTGAGGAAGGGTCACCGGACCTGAAATATTAACTCTGTTTTCTCCTCCACAGATGCTGCCAGATCTGCTGAGCTTTTCTAGCAACTTTGTTTTTGTACCGAAACAACTGTAAATGGTTCAGTCTATAATGCTGGCTGGACGTCTGATGTATGCTGCAGGATGACGCGAAGGGCCTGGGTTCAATTCCTGCACGAACTGCGGTTACCAACATGGACCCACCTCAGGAGGTTTCACCACCACTAGAAGCATGGTGGCTCTCAAAGTCAGTTTGCCACCAGTTTTCTCTCAGTAATGGAGAGCGGCCCCACTTTCAGCAGGAGGTGGGCTGCATTTCACTCCATTTTAGTATTTGATGACCGTATTTCAATAAGTTCAATCTATTTCAATAAGTCAGTTGAAACACCCAAACATTTTTCAGCATCTGACATGAATGGGATGGTTTCCGATAAATATATTCACCATGACAAGTATTACATCGGATGAATTTTGACAAACTTCATGCATTTTCTAAAAGTGACATGTTATGAGAGTAGTTTTGTCCATTGTCACGGAGAGTAAGAATGTGTGTGTATCAGCAGGACATTTTTTAAAACAGCAAATGTTAACAGAACCAATGTTTGGTAGTTCTTTGCTAGACACGTTATCAGAGGGTTGTTTAATGAGTTTCAATTTATGCCATCAAAAAATCGAATGAACCTCAAAAATTGAAAAAGATTTGAACCATATACAAATATTAGCAGATATCATGAATATTCATTGAAGAACAGACAGGCTGACAAATTAAATTGAAAGACAATAATTAGCCTCAAAATTATGAAAACAAATGAACTTTTCCCATTTAAAAAATAAAACAGAAATTGCTGGAAAAATTCAGCAGGTCTGGCAGCATCTGCGGAGCGAAACGTGAGTTAATATTTCAGGTCCCCTGACCCTTCTTCACAACTCGAGGTTTTCCAGCAATTTCTGATTTAATTTCTGACATTGCAACATCTGCAGGCCTTTCAATTTTTGCTTTCCCATTGAGACATTGACGACTGCTCCGTCAATAAAGGACTTGTCTGCGACTTGTTTAAAAATGATTTATCAGAGAGACGTTTTATCTGTTGACGATGATGTGGTTTCAGATGTGGTTGCAGTTGTCGATGGTTCTGTAGATGTACTTTCATCTGATGCTAAAAGTGATAATGATGCAGTTGTTGATGTGAAAAGGTGGAATCAGTGAACGAAAGGTATGCTGTACCTGGTTATTTACAATAAGCTTCAAGCATTTTGGAAAAGTGACTTGTTTTCAAATGTGTTTTGTCCATTCTTAAGGAAGTGAAGAATGTATATGTGTCAGTAAGGCTTTTTTAGGGCCAAGTGTTGGTAGAAATCATTGTCGGGATTAATAGAAATGTAA
>JAHRHZ010000017.1:27220182-27267902 GCA_024137785.1 Ginglymostoma cirratum | reverse complement strand
TTGAGGATGTTGTGTTTTCAGATGTGGTCATAGTTTTCAGTGGTGCCGATGACGTACTTTCTAATGGTGTGTAATGTGATGATGATGTAATTGTTGCTGCTAAACCTACAACGAGTCAAAGAAAGCAATGATACAGTTATGTTGCTACCTCAAACGAGAATGATAAGTTTGATTAAAAACCAAAACAACTGCACAGACTGTAAAGCAGAAACCAAAACTGAAATTGCTGAATTAGCTTAGCAGGCGTCACAACATTCGTGGAGAGAAATCGGAGTTAACATATCTGTTCGATTGATACTTCCTCAAATGAATTTAATGCTTTAAGTGTAAAACAAGATCATGACAACGGTATTTATTTGATGGATATCATGTACCAGTTCACTATACAAAAGTTTACACAGTGCTTTTTATGAATAGCTGAAGCATTTTTTGGAAAGCATGTGATAATTTTACCATTTCCGAGGAAATTAAATTGTTTGGATCAAATTCATTACATGGTTCTCAAGACCAATGTAAAGATCATTTCTTGGACACTGTTTTATGACAGGAGATGCCATGAAAGGTTGTAATTTATTCAGCCAATTACTGTTGGCACGATGGCGAGTTTGCGGTGCAAAGTGACTCCAACAGCAAGGGTTCAGTTCCCATACTGACTGAGCTAATTGTGAAGGTCCTGCCTTCATAACTTCTCCCCTCGCTTGACGTATGGTGTCACTCAGATGAAGCTTACCAACTGGGTGGCACAGTAGTTAGCACTGGCGTCTTAGAATGCCAGGGACTCCTGTTTGATTCCAGCCTTCAGTGACTAACTGCACGGATTTTGCACGCTCTCCTGAGTCTGTGTGGGTTTCTGCACACAGTCCAAATAGGTGTAGATTAGGTGGACTGGCTGTACTACATTGCTCTGTCGTGTGCAGGCTAAGTGGATTAGACATCATAAATGCAGAGTTACAGGCAGATGATCGGGCTGGATCAAGGAGGGTTGCTCTTCAGATGGTTGGTACAGTCTTGATCGGCTGCATGGCCTCTTTCTGCTCTGTGTGGATTCTGTGGACTTTTCCCTGTTAACATATTTTACCTGTTGATTCTGGAGTTGTGGAAGCAATCTCAGGAGTGGTTCCCTCTGTGGAGTTGCTTTTTTCGATGTTCCCATAAAATGTCACATTACCTAGGAATAATGGTGTCAAGGAAATTATGTCCAGAAATTTTGAAAAATGAACAGACTTCATTGCATTGAAATTAAATAAATTTCAAAATCAAACAAATTACTGTACTTTTGCCAACAACACTTATGAAGCATTTTATCTGAGTCTGATGGTTTCTCACAAATTGATCTTTCATGGTAATGGATATCAAATAAATCTCTGGCATTTTGTTTAGGAGATCTGTTCTGAGACTACTTCTATCAATTATCAAGGAGGGTATCAATATTTCTGTATATGCAAACCGTCTTTTTCGGCAGCAAATGTCAATAGAAGAAGTGATTGGCATTACTTTGCAAGAAATGAAATCACAGGTCTGGTTTCTGAGTTTCAATTTATGCCATCAAGTAACCAAATTAAACTAGAAAATATAAAATCATTGTGAACGTGTCAGAAAATTTACCAAATATCCGTAATATTGATTACAAAACAGTCATGTTGAGGAATTCAATTGAGAGATTGTAATGAGTCATGAAGTTCTGAAACCTTGAATTAACCCTTCCAAATTGGATAATCAGTACCTGTACTGTCAAATTACGAATAGTTTGTGGCTTGTTTAAAACATAATCTATCAGAAACAATTTCGAAAATATGCCATCAGAATGTATCGGAAACAGCTGAAGGTTTTACCTGTTGAGGATGACGTGGTTTCAGACTTGGTCACAGTTGTAGATGGTCCTGTTGATGTACTTTCCTCTGATTTTGAAGGGGATGATGATGTAACTGTTGATGTTAAATTGTAAACAGACAAGTAAGGTATTTGGTCATTTACACTGTCATATCAGATGATGAAGGCCAGTACAAAGGGATAAATAAAAGTATGATCAAGCTCAAAATATTTCATCAAAATATTGTATGCATTCTCAATACTAAAGTTGCCAGCAATAATTCTGAAGCATCTGATGTGACTGAGATGGTTTCCCACGAATACATCTTCCATGATGAGTAACATCCTGTAGGAATTTCCAAAACATTGCAGTCATTTTGTGAAAAGATTCTGTCATGAGGTCACTTTTATCCATTACTAAGGAAGATAAGCATATGTCTCTGTGAGCAAAGCTGCTTTTTAGCAGCAAACATCAATAAAAGAAGTGATTGGGAGTGCATTGCAAGTTATAGATGGTTCGCTTGGTGTACTTTCCTCTCATTTTGAAGTGGACGATGATGTAACTGTTGATGTCCAAAGTGTAATCAGAGAAGGAAAACAATTGTTCAGTTGTATCGTGACATCAAATGGTGAATATCAGTTCAAAGGGTAAAATAAAATGATGATCAACCAAAAAACTTTTATCATTAGATATTATGCATGTGATCTCAATACTAAGTTTATGCAATGCATTTTATGATTACTCAGAGGGCTTTTGAAACAATTTTGTTCCTTTTACCATTACAGAGTTGAGGAAATTGTTTCAAGTTCATTGTTCAGTTCTTAGGATATCAGTGAAGTCATTGCTTAGATTTGGTTTTACATCCAAGATATCTTGAAGATTTGTAATTTATTCAGCCAGTACTGTTGGCAGGATGGCTAGTTTGCCATGCACAGTGACTCCAACAGCACTACTACACTTGCCAGTCTGGCTGAGTTTACTTTGAAGGTCCAGCCCTTCTTTAACCCTCCCCTCGCCTGAGGAATGGTGATACTCAGATAAAGCTCACCAACATTCAACTGTCTCGAAGGAGTGTGCAGCCCCATGGCCTGCTGGAAGTGTGGTAACTTTAACTTTACTGTTTGATGGCTCGATTGCAATTAATTCTACCTGTTGTTTCTCCTATTGTGGAAGCTGTCGATGTGATCTCCGAAGTGGTTGCCCCTGTGGAAATGCTTCCTTCAGAGGTTTCAGAAAATGTCACAAATTTTGGGAATAAAATATCAATTAAACAGCATGAAGCTCCCTGCATTCATAAATAGTGCAAAATTGAAAGAGAAACTTGACTGATTTGAAATCAACAGATTGTTTGCTACATTGTTGCCAACATTTATGAAGCATCTGATGTGAGTGAGATGGTTTTCCACGAATAGATCTTTCCTGATACGTAAAGTGCTACATGAATTTCCAATAAATTTCAGGCATCTTGTGAAGATGCTCGAAGATGAGCTGTGTTTTATTCAGCAGAATTAGAATATGAAGGAGGTGAAAAATTTATTTGTGAGAAAACCTGATTCTTCAGCAGCAAATGTTGATACAAGAAGCGATTTTCGGTGCTTTACAAGTTGTAGGTGGTTTAATATACCTTCCTCTGATTTAGAAGGGGATGATGATGTAAGTGGTGATGTTAATGTGATCAATGCAAAATATTTCATCAATACACATTATGCATGTGATCTCAATACTAATGCATTTTAGGAATACTTACAAGGGCTTTGAAAAAATTTTGCTCCTTTTAGAGGAATGTCAAAAAAGGTGGTGATTGGTAGTGCATTGCAAGTTGTAGATGAATCAGTTCATGTACTTTTCTCTGGTGTTAAAGGGCGTGATGATGTAACTGCTGACGTCCAAAGTGTAACCAGAATAGGAAAGCAATTGTTCAGCTGCTTCGTAACATCAAATGATGCAGATCAGTTCAATGGCTTAAATAAATGATGATTAACCCAAAAATATTTCATCAATACATATTATGCAAGTGATCATCATTTAATGAATGGTTATCTGACTTTGAAAAAGTTGCTCTTTTTACCATTACAAAATATGGGAAATTATTTGATTCAAATTCATTGTTCAGTTTTTAGATTATTATAGATTACAGACCCCCACAGCATGGAAAAAGGTCATTCAGCCCAACACGTCCATGACAACCCTCTGACAAGCATCCTAACCTGACCCATTCCCTTGCTCTATCCTTTTATTTCCCATGGCTAATGCAACTAACATACATATCCCTGAACACTATGGGTAAATCAATCCACCTAAGGTGCATAGCTTTGGACTGTGGAAGGAAACTGGAGCACCTGGTGAAAACCGACACGGACACGGGCAGATTATACAAATGTCCACGCAGACAGTGACTTGAGGCCAGAATCAAACCCAGGTCCGCAGTGCTGTGAGGCAGCAGTGTTAACCACTGAGCCACCGTGTTCCCAAGACAACTGTGACGATTATTGTTTGGATTCTGATTTACGATTGGAGATACCATGAAGATTTTTAATTTAGAACAGAGAACATAACAGCGCAGTACAGGCCCTTCGGCCCTCGATGTTGCACCGACATGTGAAACCAATCTGAAGCCCATCTAACCTACACTATTCCATTATCATCCATATGTTTATCCAACGACCATTTAAATGCCCTTAAAGTTGGCGAGTCTACTACTGCTGCAGGCAAGGCATTCCACGCCGTTACTACTCTCTGAGTAAAGAATCTACCTCTGACATCTGTCCTATATCTATCACCCCTCAATTTAAAGCTATGTCCCCTCGTGCTAGCCATCACCATCCGAGGAAAAAGGCTCTCACTGTCCACCCTATCTAATCCTCTGATCATCTTGTATGTCTCTATTAAGTCACCTCTTAACCTTCTTCTCTCTAACGAAAACAGCCACAAGTCCCTCAGCCTTTCCTCATAAGACCTTCCCTCCATACCAGGCAACATCCTGGTAAATCTCCTCTGCACTCTTTCCAATGCTTCCACATCCTTCCCATAATGCGGCGACCAGAACTGTACGCAATATTCCAAGTGCGGCCGCACCAGAGTTTTGTACAGCTGCAACATGACCTCACAGCTCTGAAACTCAATCCCTCTACCAATAAAACCGAGCACACTGTACGCCTTCTTAGCAACCCTATCAACCTGGGTGGTAACTTTCAGGGATCTGTGCACATGGACACCGAGATCTCTCTGCTCGTCCGGACTACCAAGAATCTTACCATTAGCCCAGTACTCTGTATTCCTGTTACTCCTTCCAAAGTGAATCACCTGACACTTTTCCGCATTAAACTCCATTTGCCACCTCTCAGCCCAGCTCTGCAGCTTATCTATGTCCCTCTGTAACCTGCAACATTCTTCCACACTATCCACAACTCCACCGACGTTAGTGTCATCCGCAAATTTATTAACCTATCCTTCTACACCCTCATCCAGGTCATTTATAAAAATGACAAACAGCAGTGGCCCCAAAACAGATCCTTGCGGTATACCACTAGTAACTGAACTCCAGGATGAACATTTCCCATCAACCACCACCCTCTGTCTTCTTCCAGTTAGCCAATTTCTGATCCAATTTATTCAGCAAATCCTGTTGACTCGATGGCTGGTTTGCCATGCAAACAGACTTCAATTGCCTGGGTTAAATTCCCAGACCAGCTGAATTTACTGTGAAGGTCCTGCCTTCTTAAACTCTCCCCTCACCTGAGCTATGGTGATACTCTGATGAAGCTCACCCGTATTCATCTGCCTCTGCTGAGTGAGCAGTACGATGGTCAGCTGGTAGTTTGGTAATTTTAATTTTACTGTTTGATGGATAGAATGTAATAAATCATACCTGTTGTTTCTGGTGTTGTAGGAGCAGTTGCATTAATCTCAGAAGTCATTGTCTCTGTGGAATTGCTAGTGTTGGAGATCTCAGAAGATGTAATATTTTCTAAGAATTAAACATCAATGAAACAGTGTAAAACTCCATTCGTTCATAAACTGAGCAAAATTAAACAAAAAGCTTCACTGAATTGAAATCAAACAGATTGATTACTGTATTCTTGCAAACAAAAATGATGAAGCATCTGATGTGAGAGATGGTTTTCAACAAACAGATCTTCCGTGATAAGTAAGATTCTTCATGAATTTAGAAAAACATTCAGGCATTTTGTGAAAGTGACCACATTGTTGGGTAGATACCAGCGTTGTAACTGTAATGGAACAGTTTGACTAGAGGAGCGGCAAGTTCTGGAGCACAAATCTTCAGTACTATTGCTGGAATATTGTCAGGGCCCATAGACTTTGCAGTATCCCGTATCTCCAACCATTTTTTGATATCATGTGGAATGAATCGAATTGGCTGAAGACTGGTATCTGTAATGCTGGGGACCACTGGAGGAGGATGAGATGGATCATCTACTCAGCACTTCTGGCTGAAGATTGCTGCGAAAACCTCAGCCTCATCTATTGCACTGATGTTCTGGGCTCTTCCAGCATTGAGGATGGGGATATTTGTGGAGCCTTCACCTCTAGTAAATTGTTAAATTTTCTACCACTATTCACGATTGGATGTGCCAGGACTGCAGAGCTTAGGTCTGATCCATTGGCTATGGGATCACTTAGCTCTGTCTGTCACTTGCTGCTTATGCTGTTTGGATTGCAAGTAGTCCTGTTTGGTGCACATGAATTTCCAATAAATGTCAGGCATTTTGGGAAGGTGACCTATTATGAAAAGAGTTTTATTAAGAAAGACAAGAATATGAAGGAGGATAACAATATTGTTTGCATGAGCAAAACTATCATTTTAACATTAAATGTCAATAGAAGAAGTGATTGGCATTGCTTTGCAAGAAATGAAATCACAGGTCTGGTTTCTGAGTTTCAATTTATGCCATCAGGTAACCAAATTAAACTAGAAAATATAAAATCATTGTGAACGTGTCATTAAATTTACCAAATATCCGTAATATTGATTGCAAAACAGTCATGATGAGGAATTCAATTGAGAGATTGTAATGAGTCATGAAGTTCTGAAACCTTGAATTAACCCTTCCAAATTGGATAATCAGTACCTGTACTGTCAAATTATGAATAGTTTGTGGCTTGTTTAAAACATAATCTGTCAGAAACAATTTTGAAAATATGCCATCAGAATGTATCGGAAACAGCTGAAGGTTTTATCTGTTGAGGATGACGTGGTTTCAGACTTGGTCACAGTTGTAGATGGTCCTGTTGATGTACTTTCCTCTGATTTTGAAGGAGAAGAATATGAAGGAGGATAACAATATTGTTTGCGTGAGCAAAACTATCATTTTAACATTAAATGTCAATAGAAGAAGTGATTGGTAGTGCATTGCAAGTTCTGGATAGTTCCGGTGAAGTACTTTCCTCTGATGGTGAAGGGGATAATGATCTAACTGTTGATGTTAAAATTGAAATTAGAGAGGGAAACTGAACAGTTGCCATAGTTAAATCAAATGATAAGAATTGGTTCAAAGGATTACATGAAAAGATGATCAACACAAAAATATTTCCACAATACATGTTATGAACATGATCTCCACACTAAAGTGTACGCAATGCATTTTATGAAAAGTTTGATTCAACAATATGCTGATTTCAACATCACACATTATGCAAAATTGTTTGTATCAAATTCATTGAAGGGATTTTCAGACATCTTTGAAGATCATGAAATGGATTCTGATTTATGATAGGAAACACCATGAAGATTTACAATTTGTTCCCTCCATGCTGTTAGCTCAATGGCTAGTTTGCCAGCCAAACTGACTCCAAAACCCTGGGTTCAATTCCCAGACTACCTGAGTTTATTATAAAAGTCCTGCCTTTTTTAATTCTCCACTTGTCAGAGCTATGGTGATATTTAGATGTCTCTCACCAATATTCATCCGTCTCTGATGGCTGTGCAGCACTATGGTCTGCTGGTAGTGTGGTAATTCTCACTTTACTGTTTGATGGATTGACTGCAATAAAATCACAATGGGACTGTGTAAAACTCATAACTTGTGCAAAATTTGGGAATGCAGTCCACTGAATTGAAATTGAACAGATTGATGACTGTATTGTTGCCAACAACATTTATGGAGTATCTGATGTGTGATTTTTTTTGTTTCAAAGTCATTGTTCCGATTTTATGACAACATTGAAGATCATTGTTTGGATTTTGATATATGACAGGAGATACCATGAAGATTTATAGTTTATTCAGTCCATACTGTTGGCTCAGTGTCTGGTTTGCCATCCAACCTGGCTCCAAAAGCAAACTGATGACTGTATTGTTGCCAACAATGTTTATGGAGCAGCTGATGTGTGATGAGATGGTTTGCCACAAATATATCTTCCATGATATGTAAGGTTGCACGTGAATTTCCAATAAACTTCAAGCATTTTGTGAAGGTAACCAATTATGAAAGGAGTTTTATTTGGAAGGACACAAATATTAAGGAGGATAAAACATTGTCTGTGTTAGGAAAACTTACTTTTACAGCAAGTATCGATAAAAGTAGTATTTGGTAGTGCATTGCAAGTTGTCAATGGTTCTGTTGATGTACTTTCCTCTGATGTTAAACAGGATGATGATCTAACTGTTGATGTTAAATTTGTAATCAGAGAAGGAAAGCTATTATTCAGTTGCATAGTTACATCAAATGATGAGGATCAGTCCAAAGGGTTAAAGAAATGAATGATCAACACAACAATATTTCATGAATGCATATTATGCTCATAATCTGAACACTAAAGTGTAACAATACCTTATAGGAATCATTACTGGCCTCCTTTTTCAAAAAAAATGCTCATTTTACCATTGCAGAGTGTAGCAAATTGTATGTTCTTCAGACAACTTTGAAGATCATTGTTTGAATTTTTATTCATAATAGAAGATACCATGAAGATTTGTAATTTATTCAGTCCACACTGTTGGCTCAATGACTCCAACAGCCTGGGTTCCATTCTCAGACTGGCTGGGTTTCCTGTGACTGTCCCGCCTTCTTAAACTCTCCCCTCGCCTGAGGGATGGTCATTCTCAAATGAAGCTCACCAACATTCATCGGTCTGAAATGGGTAGGCAGCGCTATGGTCTGGAAGTAGGTGACCTTAACTCTACTGTTTGATGGCTAGATTGCAGTAAACAATACCTGTTGTTTCTGAGGTTGTAGATGATGCAGAAGTAATCTCAGAAGTGGTAGCTTCTGTGGAATTGCTTCCTTTGGAGGTCCCAGACAATGTTACATATTCTATTCCACACCTCTGAAGCAAATGGGACTTGAGCCAGGATTTCCTAGCTCAGAGGTAGGGGCAATACCATTATGTCACAAGACCCCTGCTGGGCTCAATTCAATATTTTTCTAATCAGCCTGTTCAGTTACCTTATTACACATGTCTGGAACAGGTGTGACTTGAATTTAAGTCTCCTGGCTCAAAGATTTTGACGCAAGAACTCTGAGCCTAGATAAGTCGAACATTTTTAATCAACTTATTCAAAGATGTAATGACACTGTCCTATAGTTTTCAGCTGAAATGAACGAGATGCTTATGGCTTCCACTCATGGAATGTCCATGACAAATGATGTGCGATACCAAGTTTCAGCAAAGTTTGAATTTTTGTCAAAGGGGTCAGTTCTGAGACTATTTTTTAAGAAAAAAAGGAATATGTTTGTGTAAACTTATTGTTTCTGTTCAGCAATTAAATACTGATTGAAGAAGTGACTGTGAGTGTTGCGACAAGAGACAATTACTTCTGTGGTTTCTGAGTTTCAATTCATTCTATGAGACATGAAAACAAAGTTTGAAAATATCCAAGATGTTCAAGCATGTTGATCTTGTCACTGATGTGCTTAATATTGATGGGTGAATTGATACTATGGAATTGCAAATGGAAGAGTGTACACACAGACTGAATTTTGAAAACATAGATTTCTTTACAATTTTTAAGTGTACTGAGCCAGAAATTCCGATTACTGTCAGAGCAGATTCGACAGACAGTAATCCTCATTAAAATTATCCACTTACCTGTCAGTGACTTTTTCAGGCTAGATTTAAAATCTTGCCCGTCTCAAATGCGTCCATCAAAGCAAACCCGGTAGAAACCCACTTGGTGCAGGAATAGCTTTGCGGACCAAAACACACCCCTTTTTAATGTCATTTACTGTCATATTTGAAGTATTAATGGTCACAAAGATACTTTGACAGTGACTGAGGGAAGTTAAGTGTCTGAGTTAAGTTGGGGGGAGGGTGGAATATGGATGCGTAGTGTGTTGCACAGCAGGTGGTTAGGAATTTTACATGTTGCAGTTTTGGGAGGAGCAGGACAGGGTCCATAGAATTCCTCAGATAGCCTTTGGACTGGGCTTCCACCCATCTTCCGAGTGGGATCCTCCTGTCAGGGAGGCAATGGCCTAGTGGTGTTATCACTGGATTGTTAATCCAGAGATTTGGGTAATGTTCTGGGGACCAGGGTTTGAATCCTGCCGTGGGCAGGAGGTGGAATTTGAATTCAATTAAAACCCGGAATTAAGAGTCTAATGATGACAGTGAATCCATTGTCGATTGTCAGGAAAAACCCATCAGGTTCGCTAATGTCCTTTGGGGAAGGAAACTGCCCTACATGTGACTCCAGACCCACAGTAATGTGGTTGACTCTTAACTGCCCTCTGGGCAATTAGGGATGGGCAATAAACCCTGGCCTGGCCAGTGATGCCCTCATCATTTGAAGACATTAAACAAAAGTCTAGCCTTCCTGGCCTCATCCCAGCTGAGCTTGAAGGTTGCCCATTGGCAATCGGGTTGCATTATGTAACCTGTCATTTTACTTGAAGCTAAAGTGGTTGAACCACTGTTTCAGTTGCACGTGCTCCTGATTATGTCCTACCAGTTCTGTGCTATATTAATGAAAAGAATGAACCAGAGTTTTGGGGAGACAAGAAGAAAAGGTTATGTAAAATGGTTCCGTGGATGAGGAATTTCAGTAATGTGAGCAGACTGGAAAAGCTGAGGTCTTTTTTTCTTAACTGTGTAAAGGCTAAGAATAGACTTGCTATAGGTGCTTAAATGATGGAATATTTAATTCGAATAAATACAGCAAAACTGTTTCCAAGGCTGAATGAAATAAATAGTGAAGGTCAAAGCTTTTGGTAAAAGAATCAGACGCAACAACAGGAAAGCCTTTTTGACGCCTCAAGTGGTTAGGATGTAAAATGTATTGCTTGATAGAGTGGTGATTACCGATTCAATAGTAACCATCAATAGGGAAAATTAGGCAAATAAATTGCAAGATAATGGATTGTAATAGGCAAGTAGGACTAAAGAAGTTGTATTGACTTGAAATGTTAACTCTGTTTCTCTCCCCACAGATGCTACCAGACCTGCTGAGTTTCTCCAGCTTTGATATGTGTTTGAGCCAGCCACATCTTTTTTTTTGACTTGGAAAACACAATCTGTTCAATAATTATGGCAAAACTGATGGATTGTAAGCAGAAACATAATGTTTTATAACTAAATGCGAGTCAACATGAAAACAAGTGATCGTCTTTACTCTAAACTACATAGTACTGGAGTCATCAGCACCAATGCCACTTGATTGCCTCTGGCCTGCAACGATGTGTGCATCACATCGATACCATGTTAATGTGACCAGTGAATCAATTTCTTCTGGTGCTGTCACTTGTCTCTTTCAGTTCAAACGCTATACTTGAATCCTGATTTATATATACAGTTTCTAGGTTGTATTCTCTGCTTGAGTTTACCCCAGTCACAAAGCATTCATTGCTTTAACAATTTTTTGTCTGAAAGAAGTGCTCCTAAACTCCATTCAACTCTCTTGGTCACAATTCTAAATTTATAGCCCCTGTTCCAAAACCAGAGGAAATACGCTAAGAAATTTTAATTCTGTCCTCCTGGTTGAAACAGGGCATGAACAGAATTATCTATGTGGGCCCATAAAACAAATCTGCAGAAACGATAGCTATACTTTTGTTGTCTGACTGAAACTTACTTATATCAGAGCACTTTTTTTGCATATGATAAAAATAATTTGGTACAGAGATGTATGAATAAACCAAAGGAGATGTAAGGATGTTACCCCAGGTGGAAAAGGCACTACAATCAGCAGTTGAAATCATGATAGAAAAGGGAAGGTAATAGCTGATTGTTGCTTTAGGTATCAATAAGAGAAGATTGCATCTTGGTTTCTTGTGCATTTAATCTGATATCCGGATTCCTTATCATGGCTTTACTAATAACTATGTCTTTACTGTTGAAATAGTGGACATGTTGGATCTCATACCTTGAGAACTGTAACTTTGGCAAGAACCTTGCTGAGGCATTGAGGGTTTCACCTGCTGGCTGCATAAAAGACGGGAAGGAGACAGCCTGCCTCTTTTTGTGAAGGGCCCCCAAATCAGGCAGTGGTGAGCCACTGGTGGGCCTTCCCCGGAGTCAAAGCCCAGGAGGCATATACCTCAGCTCCTGCGAGCTACTGGCCAGTCAGACACTGGCAGCTTTTGTGCTCAGCAGAACTTCAAGGGCAGCAGCACAAACACTCGACCAAAGTTTCAAGGTTCCAGAACAACCCAGGCCACAGGTAAGTAATGTGCGAGCGTTGGTTTTGTAGGTTGGGGTTCATGGAGATAGAGGTGCAAAGGAATTGGCAGGAAGGGTTGGGTTTCAACTTGTCCCCTTGCCAATATCCAGTCCTTCAATAAGGTACAGAATGTTACTGATTGAGAGACACCGCCTCCAGACCCTGGAGATAATGATCTACCCACAGTTTTATCTGCTACGCATGTCACATGGTGACAACTCCTCCCTATATCACCTCCCCACTCCCCACCATGCACATCACATGGTGACAAGCCCTCACCCACATTAATACCAACAGAGGTGGGATAAAGCCTTTCAGTGGTTATTAATCGCTCAACCAAGACCCTCTATTTGTTCTGGACAGGAGGTTGGTAGGGTTCAGGGACATATGAAATAGAAACAGAAGTAGATCATTGACCCTTCAAGCCTGCTCAACTGTTTCATAGGATCATGGCTGATCAGTTTGTGTTTTAAATTCTGCTTTTCAATTAATGTTTTCAGTCCGGTGACTCTTCATAGGAACCTGCTTCCAAAGATGAGTCTACAGGTGTGAAGCTGGAAAAGCACAGTAGGTGTGACAACATCCAAAGAGCACAAAAGTCAATGCTTTAGTCTGAAATCCTTCTTCAGGACTGGGAAGGGGGAAGTGAGTCCAGAAGTAAATAGAAGGGTGGGGTAGGGGGAATAGTAGGAGAGATGGAAATAGGTGGAAGCAAGTATAGGATTAATGTGATGGTTCCATGAGAAGGGTGGAGCATAACTGTATCTGTTGCTTGCGATGTGGTCTCCTCAACACCAGGGAGACCAAAGGCAGACTCGGGGATCGGTTTGTGCACCATCTGCGCTCTGCATGCACCGACCAACCCGACATTCTGGTCGCCATCCACTTTAACTCCCCCTCTCACTCCCCTGGTAACATGTCTATCCTTGGCCTCCCCCATTGTCAGAGTGAGGCCAAATGCAAACTGGAGGCACAACACCTCATATTTTGCCTTGGGAGCTTACAGCCCAATGGCCTGACAGGCCACCCTGATCACGTACCACCCCACCAACTCCCGGATCCAGTGCATTATCCTCCAACATTTCTGCCACCTACAATCAGATCCCACCACCAAAAAGATATTTCCCTCCCCACCCCTACCGACTTTCTGTAGGGATCATTGATTCCGTGGTTCCCTTGTCAGCTCTACACTACCCACCAATTCCTCCACCACATCCGGTACCATTCCCTGCAACTGCAGGAGGTGCTACACCTACCCCCACACCTCCCCTCTCACCTCCGTCCAAGGCCCCAAACAATCCTTCCAGAACCAGCAGAGATTCACCTGCACTTCATCCAACCTTATGTATTGCATCTGCTGCCCCTGATGTGATCTCCTCTATATCGGGGAAACCAAACACAGAATTGGGGACCGGTTCGTGAAGCATCAGTGCTCTGCACGCAACAACCAACCCAAGCTTCTGGTTGCCATCCATTTTAATTCCCCCGCCAACTCCCCTGACAACATGTCCATCCTTGGCCTCCTTCACTGTCAGAGTGAGGTCAAGTGTAAACTGGAGGAACAACATCTGATACTTCACGCTGGAAGCTTACAGTGCAAGGGCCTTAACATTGACTTCACCAGCTTCAAAATTCCTTCACCTCCAGCCTTATCCCATGTCCAGCCCCTGCCCCTCCTGTCCATCTTCACACTCACATATCTAGTCTACCTTTCCCATGGACTGATCACAATAACCCCCAACCTGCATCCACCTATCACCATCTCTCCTACCCTTCCTCCAGCCCACCCCCTTTCTCTATTTTTTTCAGGGGTCCCCCCCACTTCCCCGCCCTCAGTCCTGACAAAGGGTCTCGGCCCAAAACTTTGACTTCCTACTCCTCAGATGCTATCTGACCTGCTGTGCTTTTCAAGCCTCACACCTATAGACTCTGGTTTGTAGCATCTGCAGTCCTTATTGTCTCCAAGGATGAGTCATTGAACTTGAACTTGATCTCTCCACATTTTTATTACATCTTGTGACTCACACATATACTTTGAAACCTTTTGTTCAACCTGTTGCTCAAGTCCATTGTTTTCTATCATCTCCTTTGCTTTACTGTGCTTCACTGTTTATAAATTCTTTTGACTCCTTGCACTTCTTTGTCATCTACTATACTTGCTGGGGCAATTCTCTTTATGTCAGAACCTTAGCAGCGACTTCTTTGTGCTTTGTCCTGGTAAAGAAAAGGAGCCAACAGCCAGGTTTCTCGTAACATTTATCAGGTTTCACAGAGAGGTTTTACAAAAGCATATGCCCAGAAAATAAAAGTGAAACAACATAATTTTCCAAAATGTCAATTGGAAGAAATGTTGCTGGACAGGTTTTTCCACCCCTCCCTTCTCTATTCACACACGCAATTGTGTTTCATTTCATCTGAGCTAAAGTAATTATGCCCACAGCATTTTGCATGTACGTTTGATTGACTAGGCATATTGAAAGAAAACTCCAGCCAAAGGCAGAAAGATAAGATTTAAAAGAAATAAAACAAAAAGGGTTTTTGAGATCTAATATTCCTAGGTAATGTTCCAGCCAATACATCAGAAGAACTGTTTCAGAGATAGTAGGAACTGCAGATGCTGGAGAATCTGAGATAACACGGTGTAGAGCTGGATGAACACAGCAGGCCAAGCAGCATCAGAGGAGCAGGAAGGCTGACATTTCGGGCCTAGACCCTTCTTCAGAAATGGGGGAGGGGAAGAGGGTTCTGAAATAAATAGGGAGAGAGGGGAAGGCGGATAGAAGATGGATAGAGGAGAACATAGGTGGAGAGGAGACAGACAGATCATAGAGGCGGGGATGGAGCCAGTAAAGGTGAGTGTAGGTGGGGAGGTAGGGAGGAGATAGGTCAATCTAGGGAGGATGGACAGGTCAAGGGGGCGGGATGAGTTTAGTAGGTAGGAGATGGGGTTGGGGCTTGAGGTGGGAGGAGGGGATAGGTGGGAGGAAGGACAGGTTAGGAAGGCGGGGGCGAGCTGAGCTGGTTATGGGATGCAGTAGAGGAAGGGGAGATTTTGAAGCTTGTGAAGTCCACATTGATACCACTGGGCCACAGGATTCCCAAGCAGAATATGAATTGCTGTTCCTGCAACCTTCAGGTAGCATCGTTGTGGCACTGCAGGAGGCCCAGAATGGACATGTCGTCTGCGGAATGGGAGGGGGAGTTGAAATGGTTCGCGACTGGGAGGTGCAGTTGTTTAGTGCGAACCGAGCGTAGGTGTTCTGCAAGCGGTCCCCAAGCCGCCGCTTGGTTTCTCCGATGTAGAGGAGGCCACAATGGGCCCTCGTCCTCACGTACCACCCCACCAACCTCCGGATCCAATGCATCGTCCTCTGACACTTCCACCATCTGCAATCCAACCCCACCAACAAAGACATTTTTCCCTCCCCACCCTTATATGCCTTCTGGATGGACCACTCTCTCTGTGACTCCCTTGTCCGCTCCACACTCCCCTTCAGCCCCAACACACCCGGCACTTTTCCCTGCAACAGCAAGAAGTGCTACACCTACCCCTACACCTCCCCCCTCATCCCCATCCCAGGCCCCAAGAAGACCTTCCACATCAAACAGATGTTCACCCGCACATCTGCTAATGTGGTATACTGCATCTGCTGCTCCCATTGTGGCCTCCTCTACATTGGGGAAACCAAGCGGAGGCTTGGGGACCGCTTGCAGAACACCTACGCTCGGTTCGCACTAAACAACTGCACCTCCCAGTCACGAACCATTTCAACTCCCGCTCCCATTCCGCAGACGACATGTCCATCCTGGGCCTCCTGCAGTGCCACAACGATGCTACCCGAAGGTTGCAGGAACAGCAACTCATATTCCGCTCAGGAAGCCTGCAGCCCAGTGGTATCAATGTGGACTTCACAAGCTTCAAAATCTCTCCTCCCCCTACCGCATCCCAAAACCGGCCCAGCTCATCCCCGCCTCCCTAACCTGTCCTTCCTCCCACCTATCCATTCCTCCCACCTCAAGCCCCACCCCCATCTCCTACCTACTAACCTCATCCCGCCCCCTTGACCTGTCCATCCTCCCTAGATTGACCTATCTCCTCCCTACCTCCCCACCTACACTCACCTTTACTGGCTCCATCCCCGCCTCTTTGACTTGTCTGTCTCCTCTCCACCTATCTTCTCCTCCATCCATCTTCTATCCGCCTCCCCCTCTCTCCCTATTTATTTCAGAACCCCGTTCCCCTCCCCCGTTTCTGAAGAAGGGTCTAGGCCCGAAACGTCAGCTTTCCTGCTCCTCTGATGCTGCTTGGCCTGCTGTGTTCATCCAGCTCTACACCTTGTTATGTCAGAACAACTATTATTTTCTTCTTTCATAGCATTTACATTTAAAATAATAATGTTCAGATAAGGCATGCACTTCTCACCATAAATTTTATGCCAGCCCACCCATATATTAGACACATAATGTCAAAGGCACACAGCAGATCAGGCAGCATCAGGGGAGCAGGAGAGTCGATGTTTCCGGTCGGTCCTGATGAAGGGTCCTGAACCGAAACATCAACTCTCCTGCTCCTCTGATGCTGCCTGACCTGTTGTGTTCCTCCAGTTCGACACTGTGTTGTCTCTGACTCAGCAACTGCAGTTCTTGCTACGTCCTCTATTAGATAGATGAACTATACATGATAGATTCAGTGATTGTACCCATGTTGGATAAAAATTTCAGAATTAGGAAACATAAGGAATTGCCATTAATGAATCCTTGGGTGGATACTCATCACAGGTTCCCTTCCCCTTAGTTTTGTTGCTTCTCACTTTGGTATTTCTGCTTAGCCATCCAGTTTTTATGTTTTATTTCAGATCACCAAAGGATCATGTTATTAGAAAATTAGGCAAAAATGGAAAGCTAGAACACATGGGGAGTCTACTTGCGACGACCTTCTTAATCCAACACGATGTGTGATTGTAAGCCCATGAGATGCAGCAGTAGAAGTGTACCATTCAGCCCATCGTGTTTGCTAGTTAACTTTCCTGACTTATTGCCATCACTTTTGATTCCCTTAATGATTAGAAATTTGTCTACTCCAGCTCTGAATATACTTAATTATGCAGTCTTGGCTAATAGTATAATATCAGATTTTGTGTCCAATAAACTAATCTGATTAAAACTGGCCTCCAGTTGCCTTTAAAACTGTGCATACAACTGGAGGGTCTGTGCCATAGAAAGTGGTTGAGGCCAAAACATTGAATCTTTTCAAGAAGGAAACAGATATAGTTCTTACAACTGAATGAGTCAATGGGTATGGATTTAAAGTGGGAACAGAGTACTTAATTGGATGATGACCCATGATCATATTGAATCACAGAGAAGGGTCAAATGGCCAAATAACCTATTCCTACTCCACTTTCTAAGATTCTATGTTTTTAGGTTATGGCTGCTATGATTTATCTGGCAACTCACTTTTAGTGCTCGGAAAGATCTTTCTTATTTCTACTTGTCAATCATAACATTTTGTCTCACTCAGAGATAGTAAGAACTGCCGATGCTGGAGTCAGAGATAACACAGTGTGGAGCTTGAAGGAACACAGCAGGCCAGGCAGCATCAGAGGAGCAGGAAAGTTGATATTTTGGGTTGGGACCCTTCTTCAGAAATGGGGGACGGGGAAGGGAGCTCTGAAATAGAGAGAGGAGGGGTGGGGCTGGGGAAAGTAGGTGGGATGGTGATAGGTGAGTGCAGGTAGGCACTGGTGGGGATCAGTCAGTGAGGTAGGAGGAGCAGATAGGTGGGAGAGAAGATGGACAGGTTGTGTCAGGTCAAGGAGGCAGGGATGAGAGGGAGGGTTGATCATGGGATGAGGCTGGAGGTGGGGAGATTTTGAAACTGGTAAAGTCCACATTGAGACCATTGGGCTGTAGGCTCCCAAGGCGGAATATGAGGTGCTGCTCCTCCAGTTTGCGGGTGGTGTCATTGTGACACTGGAGGAGGCCCAGGATGGACATGTCGCCCAGGGAGTGAAAGGGGGAGTTAAGATGGTTCGCAACTGGAAGGTGTTGTCGTTTGTGCTCTACAAAGCAGTCTCCGAGCCTTCGATTGGTCTCACTGATGTAGGGGAGGCAACATTGGGAGCAGTGGATGCAATAGAACACATTGACAGATGTGCAGGTGAACCTCTGTCTGATGTGAAAGGTGTTTTTGGTTCCTTGGATGGAGGTGAGGGGAGAGATGTAGGGGCAGGTGTAGCACTTTTTGCGGTTGGAGGGAAAGGTGCCGTGGGTGGTGGGGCTAGTGGGGAGTGTGGAGCGGATGAGGGAGTCACAGAGAGAGCAGTCCCTATGAAAGGCAGATAGGGGTAGGGAGGGAAATATATCTTTGGTTGTGGCATCAGATTGCAGGTGGTGGAAGTGGCGGAGAATTATACATTGAATCCGGAGGTTAGTGGGGTGTTATGTGAGGACAAGGGCGATTCTGTCTTTGTTTTTGTTGCGGGGAGGGGGTGTGAGGGCAGAGATGCGGGAAATGCAAAAGATACAGTTGAGGGCATTTTTGACCACCGAAGGGGGGTTGTTGCGGTCCTTGAAACAAGAGGACATCTGGAATGTTCGGGAGTGGAATGCCTCATCTTGGGAGCAGACGCAGTGGAGGCGGAGGAATTGGGAGTAGGGGATTGCATTCTTGCAGGAAGGTGGGTGGGAGGAGGTGTATTCCAGGTAGCTGTGTAACATTTTGTCTGTTTGTATTACTTAATAATGCTCTAAATATCGAATTGGTTCCTTTGTAAGGATGAGAATTTATGCAGCCTGATCATTAGTACATACTTTTTAGCCATCTACAGACAAGAAAGTTAATGACAATATCCAGCAGTTTTCTTTGGCAGTACTTTCTCAGACTATAACCTCTGTCACCTGGTGCAACACCCAGCAGCACCACTACTTGCATATTCTCTTCATTTGGCAATAGATAGTTGTTATCCTGGAACTCCCTACCCAACAACATGAGTGTGCTTACAGACAGGCTGCAGAGGTTTAAGGAGACAGCTCCCCTCCAGCTTAGGATAGAACTCCTACAGTGGGAAAGTAGGCCATTTGGCCCATTGAGTCATACTGACTCTCTGAAGGGCATCCTACCCAATCCCTGTAACCCTGCATTTCACATGGCTAATCCACTCAACCTACACATCCCTAGCTACTACAGGCAATTTAAGCATGATCAATCTATCTAACCTGCACATTTTTGGACTGTGGGAGAAACCAAAGCACTCTAAGGAAACCTATGCAGACACAGGGAGAATGTGCAAACTCCACACAGACAGTTGCCTGAGGCTGGAATTGAACCTGGGTCTCTGGCACTGTGAGGCAGCAGTGCTAACCACTGAGCCACTATACTGTCCCAAACCACTTTCCTTACATCACTATTTTAATTTGTAGGTGTTGGGTTCACTCTTCTTCAACAACCAATTCTGGTTACACATATCATGGGGCAGTATAGTGCACTGCTGTCTCACAGCACCAAGGACCTAGGTTCAATTCTACCCTCAGGCAACTGTCTGTGTGGAGTTTGCACATTGTTCCCATGTCCACATGGGTTAACTTCAGTTTCCTCCCAGTCCAAAGATGTGCAGGCTCAGTGGATTGGCCATTTTAAATTGCCTGAAGTGTGCAGGCAATATAAGGATTGCCTATATAGATTAGGTGGGTTATTGGGGAATGGGTCAGTGTGGACTTGTTGGGCCTGTTTCCACACTGTCAGAATTCTATGACATCACATTTTCACAATCTTGTTCTAAATCTCTTGAGAGACTGGAGAAGCTGGGGTGTTGCTATTAGACCAAAGAGGATTGAGACGTTAAACTGTAGTGTTCAGAATTACAGTATGGGTAGATGCTGACAAACTTTCCATTGAAGGATTGAGGACAAATATTTTGCTCTGAGCTAATGTCATTTAAAATTAAAGTAATAGCTACACCCATTGACTGTTTTGAGATATTGCTGTGTACAAATTAGCTGCTACTGTTTACATTTGTAATGACTGTAAATGACTGTACTCCAAAGGTAATTAATTGCTTGAGAAATGAATTGGGACATCTGAGGACATGATAAGGAGATATGTAAAGCAAATCTGGCAAGAGACATATATTTGCATAGGCTTCTCCAGGCAGTTAGGGGTTTGTAATAAATACTGGCCTTGCCAGTGGTTCTGACTTCCCATGAATATATAATCCACAATTTTCAATATTTTTGCACAGCCCCAATACATAATTTGTAACGTAATTGAATTGCTGTATTAAAATTATACTTTGACATGTTATCCCTTCCAGGATAATTACAAGTACTGAAATGCTCTTCAAATTGAAATGGAGTAGTTAATTGCATACTAAAGTGCAAAATGCTGGTTAGCCAATCAAATCCAGGTGAAAAGTATTCTGGACAATCACTCACCCCACCTGTTCTGGAGATCACAACCTCCAACTTCATCAAACTCCAACCCCGACCAACCGCCTCTACGATCACTTCAAAATTCACAAACAGGACTGCCCTACTATATTCATTGGCATGTTGTGCTCCACAGGAATGATCCTATCTTTCTCTATTTTTTTCTTCCCTGTTTTTAATTTCATATGCAAGTCTTCTAACACCCTATGCCATCCTAACATATCCTCATTTTCTGGTCCTAATTGTCTTCTCGACCTAACTGTCCATACATCCCCATTCTCTGCACTTTGGTCTCACAACAGGATGCCCTTACTATTAACAGAATTTACTATTTCTCTAATAAGCAAAATGCAATGACTCCACATCCATCCTCAGCCTAGTTGGACATATTCTTACATGTAACAAATTCTCCTTTAACCCAACTCACTTTTTCTACATATAAGCTGTTGCCAAGGAAAGTGATAATGGCCATCGTCATAAAGTCATAGAGCTGTACAACATGGAAACAGCCACATCCACGCTGACTAGATATCCTAAATAAATCTAGTCCCATTTGCCAGTATTTGGCCCATGTCCCTCTAAACCCTTCCTATTCATACACCCATCCGGATGCCTTTTAAATATTGTAATTGTACCAGTCCCCACCACTTCCTGTGGCAGCTCATTCCACTTATGCGTGAATAAGTTCCCCTTAAGTCCCTTTTAAATCTTTCCCCTCCTACCTTACATCTGTGCCCTCTAGTTTTGGAGGGAAAAGACCTTGTCTATTTATTCTAAACATGCCCTTCATGATTTTATAAACCTGTATAAGGTTACCACTCAGCTTCTGACGCTCCAGGAAAAATAGCCCCAGTCTATTCAGCCTCTCCATATAGCTCAAACACTCCAACCTTGGCAACATCCTTGTTAATCTTTTCTGAACCCTTTCAAGTTTCCCAACATCCTTCCCCTAGCAGGGAGACCAAAATTGCATGCAGTATTCCAATAGTGGCCTAACCAATGTCCTGACAGCTGCGACATGATCTCCCAGCTGACCAATAAAGGCAAGCATACTAAACACTTATCATATCCTATCTACCTGCGATTCCACTTTCAAGGAACTATGAACCTCCACTTCAAGGTCTCTTTGCTCAGCAACACTTCCCATTAAGTGTATAAGTGCTGCCCTGATTTGCCTTTCCAAAATGCAGCACCTCACTTTTACCTAAATTAAACTCCATCTGCCACACCTCAGTCCATTGGCCCGTCTGATCATCATCCTGTTGTACTCTGAGGTAACCTTCTTCACTGTCCAGTACAGCTTCAATTTTGGTGTCATCAGCAAACTTACTAACCATATCTCCTGTGTTCACATCCAAACCATTTATAGGAAAATGTAACTAGGCAGGAGTCTGACCTGCAGCCATATGGATCACTGAATCGCACTCCCACCTTTCGAAGATGTTGGATGATGTGTCTTGTTTCCAGTTATAGAGTCATACAGCACAGAACAGGCCCTTTGGCCCAACCTGTCCATGCTGACCAGGTTTCCTAAACTGAACTCTTCCCATTTGCCTGCATTTGGCCCATATCTCTCTAAACTTTTCCTACTAATATACCTGTCCAAATGTCTTTTAAATGTTGTAATTCTATCCGCCTCTACCACTTTGTCTGGCAGCTTGTTCCATATAATCACCACCCTCCCTTCCTCAAATTCCTTGCCTGTGTTTCTGAAAATAGGTTATCAACCAATATTCGCTGCAAGGCCACCAATTCCCACAGCTAATTTTGATTGCCTTTCTTCCAATCCAATTTCCTGGAAAGACTATATTCCAATCTCCCAGTTTCTGTCCGTTCTCACAATGCCACTGTCCACACCATAACTTTGATACATCCTCCTTTATCCTTATCTTGGCATTTCTCCTGTCATGGTCAGTAGGGCCCAGGACTGGGTCTGTTTCAATTCCTCCATATCTGATCTCATTCCTTCCTTTACCACACATTAGATTGTTTCTTCCCCTTACCTCCCACCTCACCACAGCTTCTACATTCAATGAATTATCCTCTGCCATTTCCACCACATCCAGAATGGCATTCTGACAAACAAAGTCATCCATTTCCCTCTCCTTTCAGCATTCCAAGGAAATTGTCCTCTCTCTGACATTTTGGTCCATTCCTCAATCATCCTGTCATCTTCCCTTCCCATTGTATTTTCCCAACATCTGCCCTTTAATCTCTGTCCTCTTCTCCTAAGGCCTGAAACATTCTTTCCACGTGAAACTGAGTTGTATTTCTAAGATTGTTTTTCGCTTGTTTTTACCTTATTTGTATAATGTGCATTTTCTTTTCAATTTAATATTCAGTATTGACTGTTTAAAATGCAGTTCCCTCCACATTAGGGAGACCAACGTGGATTTGGTGACAAAGGAGTGTATGTTCCGATGCACAATGCTGGAAGCCGTTTACTTGTGTGTGGGGTTGCCAGTAGACTCCATGCATATGAACAGCAGTGATAATACACCAACTGGAGTTTGATCAGTAATTCAAAGAGGTGCTATATATCTTCCCTGTTTTTGTATTGCAGTCCCAGTTCCAGTGTCTTCCTTTGCTGCATTTAAGGCATTAGATGGAGTACTGTACATGCATACACGGAATTAGCGTGTATTTTCAGATTGCAACAGTGATCCAATGGGGAGATATATTGGGGAGAGGGCTGAATGTCAGTTCAAGGGGCCTTTGGGCAGAGGGCTGAGGGTCACGTCCATGGGTCAATGGGCAGAGAGGTGGGGGTCAGATCTAGAGCCTAAATTTTAGTTGTCCCATGATCAGTCTGTCATGTATCCAACAAGCAGGCACTTTGATGGCAGACAATATGTCGTTCACTTGATTCAAACTTTGAAGTGCACACTGAGTTAGAAACCAGAAACATGGCTGCACTGTAAAAACAATGGAAGATATGCAGAATGTTTCTAAATTTCTGATCAGATGGAGCATTATCTCTATTATGAGGAGGCAATGGTCTAGTGGTATCATCGCTGGACTGTTAATCCAAAGACCCAGATAACGTTCTGGGGACTTGGGTTTGAATCCAGCCATAGCAGATGGTGGAATTTGAATTCAATAAAGATCTGGAAATAAGAATCTAATGATGACCATGACCCCATTGTTGATTATTGGGAAAAACCCATCTGGTTCACTAATGTGTAGAGCTGGATGAACACAGCAGGCCAAGCAGCATCAGAGGAGCAGGAAAGCTGATGTTTTGGGTCGAGACCCTTCTTTAGAAATGGGGGAGAGGAGAGGGATTCTGAAATAAATAGAGGGAAAGGAGGAGGCAGAGAGAAGATGGATAAGGGAGAAGATAGGTGAAGAAGAGACAGACAGGTCAAGGAGGTGGGGTTGGAATCTCTCCATGATTCCCTTGTCCGCTCCACACTCCCCACCAGCCCCAACACACCCGGCACTTTTCCCTGCAAACACAGGAAGTGCTACACCTGCCCCTACACTTCCCCCCTCACCCCCATCCCAGGCCCTAAGAAGACCTTCCACATCAAACAGATGTTCATCTGCATATCTGCTAATGTGGTATACTGTATCCACTGTTCCCGTTGTGGCCTGCTCTACATCGGGGAAACCAAGTGGTCCCTTGTGGACTGCTTTGTGGAACACCTGCGCTTGGTTCACACCAAACAACTGCACCTCCCAGTCGCGAACCATTTCGACTCCCCCTGCCACTCCTTGGATGACATGTCCATCCTGGGCCTCCTGCAGTGCCACAACGATGCCACCCGAAGGTTGCAGGAACAGCATCTCATATTTCACTTGGGAACCCTGCAGCCCAATGGTATAAATATGGACTTTACAAGATTCAAAATCTCCCCTCCCCGACCGCATCCCAAAACCAGCCCAGCTCGTACCCACCTCCCTAACCTGTCCTCCCACCTATCCGTTCCTCCCACCTCAAGCCCCACCCCCATCTCCTACCTACTAGCCTCATCCCGCCTCCTTGACCTGTCCGTTCTCCCTGGACCGACCTATCGCCTCCCTAACTCCCCACCTACACTCACCTTTACTGGCTCCAACCCCGCCTCCTTGACCTGTCTGTCTCCTTTCCACCTATCCTCTCCTCTATCCATCTTCTATCCGCCTCCCCCTCTCTCCATATTTATTTCAGAACCCCCTTCCCCTCCCCCATTTCTGAAGAAGGGTCTAGACCCGAAACGTCAGCTTTCCTGCTCCTCTGAGTCTGCTTGGCCTGCTGTGTTCATCCAGCTCTACACCTTGTTATCTCAAATCATTACAATGCTTCTTTTTGTTGTTTCTGGGCAGAAGTGAGTGGTGACAATTTTGCGATTATACTTTTGCAGTTACGCCCCCTCTAGATTGATTTATTGTTCCAATTGTTCCATTACCATGTCCTTTCCCTTGCACCATCACCCCTTTTTAATGTCCAACCCTTCATGCTCATATATAAATACTTTGTCTTTTGTTGTGTCCACCACTCTTTGCCTTGCTTAAAACTTGTTACATTGCAAACTTTTTGTAGTTTTTTTTAAGACATTCGTGGTTCAGAAACACTTAGCTTTGTTTCTCTCAACACAGATACCTCCCGCGCTGTTGAAATTTTCCACCATTTCCTGCCTTATTTTCAGTCTGGGGAGCAATTAGCTGAGGAACAGTGCTTTGAATGTGTTTCAGAGATGGTAGGAACTGCAGATGCTGGAGAATCTGAGATAACAAGGTGTGGAGCGGGATGAACACAGCAGGTCAAGCGGCTGCTTGGCCTGCTGTGTTCATCCAGCTCTACACCTTGTTACCCCGTGCTTTGAAAGTGATTGGTCAGTAGGACTCCAAATTGATCCTTCATCCTTGTTAAATGAATCATAGAATCCCTACACTGCAGAAAGAAACCATTTGGCCAATTGAGTCTGCACCAACCCTCCAGCAAGCATCCCTTCCAGATGCTGTAAACCCGCATTTACTATGGCTGATCCACATCTCTGGATACTATGGAACAATTCGGCATGGCCAGCCAACCAGCACATCTTTGGACTGTGGGAGGAAACTGGAGCATCCGACAGAAAGCCACAGAGACATGCGGAGAACTTGCAAACTGGATACAGTCACCCAAGGGTGGAATCGAACCCAGGTGCCTGGTGCTGAGGCAGTACTGCTAACCACTGAGTCACCGTGCATACAGTGCAGTGAGTTGACTGGATCAAACATTTAATGTTATAACTATTCAAAGTAAAATTCATCAAAAGCTCACCAGCGGAGTGGGAGTAAGACCTGACAAGAGAATTTCAGGGACTATCTAGACTGTGATTATCAGGGGAAGACCATGAATATTGTTGGCTCAGCCATGGTCTCATTGAATGATGGGGCAGACTGGGTGGATGGCCTATTTCTGCTCCCACGCCTTATGATCCTTAAAGGATAAAATTGCTTCTAATTAATCAAACGGACAGAATTATTTTTGTTTTCCATTTGTTCTTTCGTGCATTTAAACAATGTCGGAGGCTTTTTCGATCATAGATCTTCAACACATCATTGTACAAACATACAAATCACTGCAAACTATTGAAAAATCTCAGGATCTAGCACTGAAGCTGTTATATGATTGACTCCAACGAATACTATTCAATGATTGTCAAAAACGAAACATTATCTGGCTGTTTAAACATTTCGCTGCAATGTGAGCAAACTGAATGCGCGCTGCCCCAAAGGTGGAGACAAATGCACTTGTTCAAAATGTTAAATAAAACGATGTTTACAGTTTCCAACAAGTAATTCTTACCATTCCCGTTGCAGGGCTGTGAGCTACAGGGCAGCTGAACCACTGCAAGTAATAGAATGAAGAGCCACATTTTTTTCCCAGCTTGGGTCAATTCTTCTCTTCAACGTTCTTTCTACCAAAACGCTAGAAAATAAGAGGCAGCAACGTGTGGATCGAGTTAACAGATGTCATAGTTATGTTGGGGGTGAGACTTTTTTTGCTGGTTGAGCATGTATATTGCTTGGACAGAGGCGGAGTTATGACGCTTTCTGTGTCTCCTTTTGTTCACATCTTATCCCCGAGCTATTTCTTTCAGTAGGTGTCAAACCGGTATATTTTGTTTGCATGTTTTATCTTAATGTGTTTCGTTTCCTTGTACAAGTTAAACCGTGGTCAGATTTACTCACCGATCCTCTTTACTCATTTCGAGTTCCATAATTTGTGACTTTGAGCTGTCATTGTTACCATTCAGAAATGTGGCTAATTCAATAGCTTCGCTTTTTACCAAACTCGGTTTCCACTGTTAGTGGCAGACATCATCAATAAGATGTGCAGAGGGGGAAAAAAAGGGGAAGAGGAAAGAGTCGGATATTTCATGAATCCTAATTAGCATCGTGAGATGTATTTCGAATTTCAAAGCTTTGAACATTTATTATCTTACGTCAGAAACCTAACTAAACCAAGCACACAAATATTGTGGCTAAAAGAACAGGCATCACCTTGCTGCAATAAATCAGCCATGAAATGTCCACTCAGTGAATGAATGGAGCTTCCGCAATGTTCATGGAGTCCAGAACCATCCAGACTGATTGATCTGCACCCCATGCACCACCTTAAATATTTCGCCATTAGTGCAACCTGGTGAAATATCAATACTATCCACAAGATACACTGCCAGCTAAATTATTCACAGTACCTCCCAGATCAGCGATTTCTGTCAGCTAGAAGAAAGGAAATGTACACATGGGGACATCGTCACCTCCAAGATCCCCTCCAAATCACCCACCCATTCTGATTTTGGGATATATCATGGTACCTTTATAATTGCAAAATGCTAAAATTTGTACCAAAGCCGCCTTGTGAGAGTACATTCACCATGGGGACTACAATTCAAGAAGACAGCTCATCATCACGTTCCTAATGGCAAGTTGGGACGAACTATAACATTTGTTTTACCAGTGATGCCCAAAGCCTGTGTATAAATAAATATGCCCTAAAGCATGGCAAGGTCACTGATAATTTAACAAAATGCAGAATGGGAACGTAGGAACAGGAGTAGGCCATTCAGTCCATCAAGCCTAGTCCACCATCTAGATGGTGTCTGATCATCTGTCTTTGCTGTTCTCCTGCACTCATCTCATATCCCCTCATGTAGTTAGTCTCTAGAAACCTATCAATCTGTATCTTGAACATACTCAAAGTCTGATCTTCCACAACACTTCAAGGGGGAGAATTCCAAACATTTATCATTCCCTGAATAAAGAAGTTCCTGCTCATCTAAGCCCTAAGTGACCTGTCATTTATTTTAGGATACTGCACCTGGAACACCAACTCAAGGAAACATCCTTTCTACATCTACCTTATCTAGCCCTCTAGGAGATTTGTAAATTTCGATGAAATCACCTCTCATTCTTCTAAATTCCATTGAAGACAAGCCTAGTCTCCTCAGTCTGTTCTCATTAGAGAGTTTGCTGTCCCAGCTATCAATTTAGCCAACACTATCCCAGTCTTAACTTTTGTTAGATACGGGAACAAATCTTAGCACATGATATTCCAAATCCAGTCTCACCAAGACTATGCACAATTGACTAAACAAATTTTTACTCATGTACACAAATCTTATCACAATAAGTGCCGATATACCATTTGTCTTCCCAATTGTTTTCCATACCTGTGTGTTAATTTTCAGTGAATTGTGCAGAAGGACATACATGTTCTTGCTCACAACAATTCTTCCCAAACTCTCAGCAATAAAGAAATACACAGAAATTCCTCTGTCCAAAGTAAAACTCACATGTTTCAATCTGCCATGTTATTGCCCATTCCCTTCGCCTATCCAATTCCCTATCAAGTCACTTTATCTTTTCAACAAATGTTTCCATCTAGTTTTGCATTATCTACGAACTTGGGCTCAAGCACTCATCCTTATGCTTCAGCTGCCGCCTTGAGAATAATCGATTTATTCCTCTATTTTTTCCATGAATCGATCCTTTATCCATGCCAGTTTAATACCCATGAGCTATAATATTGTTTATAAATTCCTACATGGGACATCATCAAAAGCCTTCTGAAAATACAAATACACCACATCCAATAGTTTCACCTTTTCTACTGCGCTACTAGCATCCTCAAAAAAATCAAGCATGATTTTCCCTTCAATTAAGTGTCCAGTTATTACGTCCTTTATAATAGATTCTCGTATTTCCTCCACTAGTGACAACAGACACAGGTCTATCGTGTCTTAACTAATATTCTGCCTTCTTCCTTCATTAATAGTGGGGTGACATTTGCAACTTTCCAATTTGCATGCAGTCTTCCAGCACTTATAGAATTATGAAAGATGACCACAAATATATTTATTCATTCTATCGTCAACTCTTCTGACTCTTTGGGATGCAAACAACTGACTTCTGAACATTTGATTACTTTCACTATGACTAAGTTCCCCAGTACTACTTTCATTTGCCAATAATAGTTTCTCATTTTCACTAATACCTTGGCTCACTGTTATTTCTGAGAGATTTATTCTATCTTCCTCTGTGAGGATGACAAAAATTAATGAGTTAGCTTCTCTGCCATTTCCCTCTTTGCAATTACAAATTCTTCTGTAATAGATCCTCATTTGTTTCTGTTAATGGCCTCCCTTTTACTCACATAGAATAATAGAACCCCTGCAGTGTGGAAAGAAACCATTTGTCTCATCGAGTCTGCACCATTGCTGTAAACAATATCACCAAAGAAGATTTTACAGTCCATTTTTATGTTTCTCGTTATTTCACATCCATGCTCTATTCTTCCTTTATCATGTTTGTAGTCCTTGTGTGCTAACATCTGAAACTTTTCCAATCCTTAGTCTTACTACATTTTGGCCAATATTATGTAGCTCCTGCTATGATCTAATATAATTCTTAGTTGCCTTTCTTACCCACCTTTCACCCAATTTTCCTGCTGAGTTTTTATGCCTTAGAGGAATATATGTTTATTACAAAACCGTACATTGATTCTGTAAACACTAGTCATTGCTTCTCTTCCACCATACATTTCAATGTATTTTCTCAATCCATCACAGTTAGCTTTCCCCTCACACCTATGTTCCTTTGTTTAAACTTAAGACCTATCTTCACATTGAACTGTATCATTTCAAAGTTAATTGAAAATCCCATCGTATTATGGTGAATCTTCCCAGAAGATTTTCTGCAACAACATTATTAATTTTCCCCTTCTCAAAACATAATAATAAATCTGAAATAACTCATTTCCTAATTGGTTGCTTGACATAACTGTCTGGAAAACCATTCTGTTTACCTTTCAGGAATTCATCCACTACAGCATTGGTGGTCATTAAATTTACCAGTCTAAATCTAGATTGATGTTAACCATGACTGATTGCATTACCCCTGTTAGATGTAGCTCTAATCTCCTGATTCATACCATCCATTTATACCAATATGTTGGTGGCCTATAAACAAGTCTACCAAGCTCCATCCAAACATTTTATATGTCCTGTTTTTTCTATCTTCTTTGTACAGGTTCCACATATCCAGAACCAGTCAAAATGTTCCTGAGATCTAATGTGCCTGTTTTATTTTGTTTTTGCAGTAATACTTTCATTCATGCAATATTAGTATTTCTATAACCACTAGCACGTGGTACTGGGAGTAACCCTAAAGTTACTGCCTTAAACATTCTATTTTTCAATCATTTTCCTGGCTTCCTTACCTCTGCTTTCATATGCTCATCCCTATTTGTACTTATATCATTGGTACAAATGTAGACCATGACCTTTGGCTGTGCTCACTCCCTGAAAAAAATGTATCTGGCAATGTTTTGGTGACATCCTTAACTCTGATACCAGACAGGCAACATACCATCCTGATGTCATGTCCATGGCTGCAGAAACATTCATCCATTCCTTTAATTATTGATCTCTTACTAATATGATCTTTCCACCCTTCTTCACTGCTAAACATGCAGCTGAGCTGGTTGATGTACCACAACTTTGACTCCCAAGGCTTTTTATGCATATATTAGAAAAAAGTGAGTAGCAAGGGAAGAAGTAGGCTCCCTCAAGGACAAAGGAAGGAAGTTATGCATGGAGCCACAGGAAGTGGGAGAGATCCTAAATGAGTACTTTGTATCGGTATTCACCAAGGAGAAGGACTTGACTGATGTTGAGGTCAGGGATGAGTGTATGCATACTCTAGAGAATATTAAAGGAGGACGTTCTGGGTACCCTAGATTGCATTAAGGTAGACAAGTCCCCAGGGCCAGATGGGATCTATCCCAGGTTGCTGTGAGAGGCAAGGGAAGAAATAGCTGGGGCATTAGCAGATATCTTCACATCGTCCTTGACCACAGGCGAGGTTCCAGAGGACTAGAGATTAACTAATGTTCCCTTGTTTAAAAAAGGAAGTAGGGATAATCCAGGAAATTATAGGCCAGTGAGACTGATATCTGTGGTGGGGAAGCTCTTGGAGAAGATACTGAGGGACAGGATAGAAGAATATTTGGAAGAAAATGGACTAATTAGGGACTGGCAGCATGGTTTCGTGCGGGGAAGGTCATATCTCACCAACCTGATCGAATTTTTTGAAGATGTGAAAAAGATAATTGATGAGGGAAGAGCTGTGTATGTAGTTTACATGAACTTTAGTAAGGCATTTGATAAAGTCCACATGACAGATTGGTACAAAAACTAAACTCGCATGGGATTCAGGGTGGGTTGGCTAGATGGATACAAAACTGGCTTGGTCATAGAAGATGGAGGGTAGCGGTGGAAGGGTGTTTTTAAGAATGGAGACCAGTAACTAGTGGTGTTCCACAAGGATCAGTCTTAGGTCCTTTGCTGTTTGTAGTATATATAAATGATCTGGAGGAAAATGTGGATGATCTGATTAGTAAGTTTGCAGATGACATGAAAATTGGTGGAACTGCTGATAGTGCCAACAATTGTGAAAGGATAGAACAGGATACAGATAGAGTGGTGACTTGGGCACAGAAATGGCAGATGGAGTTTAATCAAGACAAATGCGAGGTGATGCATTTTGGAGGATCAAATTTAGGTGTGAATTATACTGTTAATGGCAGAACCCTCTGGAACTTTAACATACAAATGGATCTGGGCGTGCAGGCCCACAGTTCCCTAAAAGTGGCAACACAGGTGGCCAAAGTGATTAAGAAGGCATTTGGCATGCTTGCCTCCATCGGCTGGTGCATGGAGTACAAGAGTTGGCAAAACATGTTGCTGCTATATAAAACCCTTGTTAGGCTGCATTTGGAGTACTGTGTGCAGTTTTGAGTTGAGGCTGAGGTTGGATCACCTATGATTATATTGAATGGCACCCGAGGCTCCGGAAGCTGAATTGTTTATTCCTGTCAGGGAAGGCCAGAGCTGATGCATCTATGCACGTTTCACTCAATACAACAGATTGAGATCATCAGGCAGGGCTCTCAGAAACCCTTTCTGCTCACTCCCAACCAAAACAAATTTATTTCAAGTCAGCTAGCTAACAATTGCATTCCCACCCTTTCTGCCTCAGAAAGATTAATTATACCATTGGCCAAAACCAATGGAACTAAAGACTGACATGTCTGATGGCCCGCTTCCTAGGATCTTGAAAGAACTGACTGTAGAGATAGTGGATGCATTGTAATCTTCTTTATTGCAAAGGGTGGAATATAAAAGTAAAGGAGATTTGTTGCAATTTTACATAACTTTGGTAAGAATACAACAGTGTAGTGTTGGTCTCCTTACTTACAGAGGTTTATACTTGCACTGGAAAGAGTTAAGAGAATATTTGCACATTCCTGGAATGAAGGGATTGTCAGACAAGGAAAGGTCCCCTGGGTTAGACTATAATCATTGAGCTTAACAATATGAGAGGTGATCTAATTGAAATGTATGTGAATTTAAGGGGTTTGATAGGGTAGATGCTGAGAGGATGCTTCCCCTGGTCCAGGAATCTAGAACTAGCGGCCACGGATTACAAATAAGGGGCCTCCCATTTAAGGCAGAGATAAAGGGGAATTTCTTAAAGGGTTGTTAATCTTTGGGATTCTATTCTACAGAGTGCAGTGGAGTCTAGGTCATCTAATATATTCAAGGCTAAATTAGAACTCCGTTTTCTCTAAAAGGGAAGGAATAGTTATAAGGGGAATGTGTGAAAGTGGACTTGCAACAACAATCAGATCAGCTACAATGTTATTGAATGGGGGAGAAGACTGAGTAAGTCAATTGGTTTATTCCTGCCCTTATTTCTTAAGGTGTTGTGCTCTAATAACCTGAATGTTACTTTCCATGTGAAGGGGTGTTTCAACAAAATGAAACCAAACAAAATGAAAGTTTTAAATGAAGTGTTTCACTCATTATAAACATAAGCACAATGCCACTAACATTGCTATCTCAACCTAAATGAATCTACTCATGGTATTATTATGTTTTTCTCGTCCACTTCCCCTTATTCTTACATGAATCGTGTTTTGACAGTTGAGTTGAGCTGGAAGCAGGTTGCTCCAAAGACTATCTCATCTTCATGTATGCGGGAGAAGACTGGTCATTGGGCATGAGGCAAAATTGTGCAGCTATGTCTGAGATAGTGTGATACTCTAAACTTCATAACTTCATAGACTGAAAGAATCAGCAATAACTTTTTCTGGAATAAACTAGTTATTGAGATGGAAGAGACAAGGAAAAACTATTACAAAAGAATTAAAAGCAACATCCGAATTAACTATTCCTGGGAAGAAGGGACATAAAGAAACTGTTTCCTGGGAGACAGGACAAACAACAGCTTGATAATCCACTGTCACTTGACAAATGCACAATTAAGACTGCCTGCAGAAGGAATGTTCTGAAGTAAAGGGGTTAATAGCAGGAAAAGCTGTGTTTTTAACAGACAGCTAAGTCCAAATATAACAAGGAACAGGGGAGCTACTTCTGGTAAGAAGACAAGATACAGACGTGAGGTCTCCAGAAGTGTGATCAATGTTAAAGATGAATGAATCTAAAGAATCATCAGTGATATCACATCACAAACTTGAAAGAGAGAAAATTGTATAAGAACCTAACACCTGAACAATTCAGTGGCAGAAATTTGAAGAACAACACTGCCCAAGGATCCGACCCTGGACACTTCCAGAGACGGACACTGTTGGTTGGAATCCTGACCAAGTTCCACCATTAATCAGGTGATAGCCAAGTTAGGTTGTAAGGGTTAACTTGCTTACTTGAGGTGTCTTACTTTGGTTGTTACATGCAATAAAGTTTAAATCATTGTTTCTATACTTGACTGTCTGTGAGATTTCTTAATGTGTACTCAACTTGAAAGTAACTTGTGGTGACTTGCCCATAACAATTTGCATCCCTGATTGGGCTCGATAAGAAGTGACTTTAAATTGCTCTGAAGTTGAACCTACCAGCCTGTATTCTCAGAAATCCTGCCTGAACCTAAATTAAGAGGCAGTTAACCACGTGACAGCTTGGAATTCAAATGGTTAAATGAGGATAGAGGTGACAATTTTCACATTTAATCAGAGCATTTTAATTTTGTAATAATGAATTTGGCATTGGAGCTTAGCTTTGAAATCATGGCAATCAATCTGAATGTGAAATCTTTGTAAGGAATATTTGAATAAGAAATTCATAAGTGCATAGATTATTGGGAAGCTTGTGATGTTATGAGCCTCGGGGTAGGGTTAGTCAGCAAGTCCGTGGGAAAGCACATACCCAAAGAGGATGGGCTAGCAGGAATGTGTTATCTTTTTACAGGAATTTTATGGCATTAAGTATATGTTAAAACAGAGAAATGCTGAGATAAATTGAAGTCAGAAGATGCAAGATAAAGCAGAAATTTGATACCCTACAGGTTGTCAGTCCGGAAAAGGCAGTCAGAAAACACACAATGAAACAGAAAGATTAAATCCCTAGTGATTGCCATCAAGAGAGGATAATTTACCTGGCAAATGATCAAAGTCAACTTGAGGCAGTGAAAAGAAATGACGAGAAGGCACAGGGACAACTTTAGGAGTCAGAAATTAAAACTCAGGAACTAGAAAGTAAATGTAAAAATCTCCAGGGACCAGTTAAAGTCCTGCATCAAGTACAGCTTGAACGACATGTGCAGAATGTTGACCATTGTAAATGCCAACAAGAAATTAATGTCTTGCAGTTCCAGGTTTCCAGCCAGAGAGGGTTTCTCTGTGTTTTGGGACCCAGACAGAGATTGGGGAATGAAAGGAGTGATCTTGGTTGGGGATTGGTTGAGGATGAAACCGCATGCTATTCAGATCAGGACAGGGAATATGATTATAATCCTGACCCCGGTGCCACTCTGCTACATTCAGTTAAAGGTTTCCTCTATCCATCTATACAGGTTTGGTACAAGCCCAAAATAAAGATAAAGATTTAATGAAAATCCAAGTGGCACAAGTGAGAATACAGGCAATTGACCAGTAATTGGGCCATAAACCAGGTGTTTCGAAAAGTGAGACAAACAAATGGCAGAATTTGAAAGTAGGTAGATTACAGATGTGGGTAAATTCTACAGTCAGCCACGATAAGGGCTAAGATCTATCTCCTGGTGTATCAGAAAGTGTGACATGCTTTTCTGACATCTCTAGAGGGCCTGGATTGGGAATTTAGTGAAGACTGGGCCCACAACCCAATTGATTCCCACATAAATTCATCTATACATGCAGCGCAGAAAAGGCCCTTCGGCCCATTGAGTCTGCACTGACATAACTACCACGAAAAACGTGCTAATCTCAATGTCCATCACAAGTGGAAAATGAGGTGTTGTTCCTCCAGCTTGCGCTGGGCTTCACTGGAACACTATAGCAAGCCAGATACAGAGATGTTGGCCAGAGAGCAGGGTGGTGCATTGAAGTGGCAGGTAGTTCAGGGTCTTTTTTGCGAGCAGAACGTAGATGTTCTGCGAAGCGGTCGCCAAGTCTACGCTTCGTTTCCCCAATGTAGAGGAGACCACATTGTGAGCAGCGAATGCAGTAGACTAGATTCTCGGAAGTGCAAGTGAAATGTTGCTTCACCTGGAAGGTATGTTTGGGCCCTTGGATAGTAGGGTGGGAGGAGGTAAATGGGCAGGTGTTGCACCTTCGCCGGTTACAGGGGTGAACAAGAAACTTTTTCTTTTCCTTTCAGGCATCAAGGCCCACAAGATGCACCAACTCAAAAATACCCATGGCTTTCTGGAACCTACCTCACCTCCCCTTCCCTCTGACTTTATCCCCTCCCCCAACCCCCCCACCACCTGTCGGGTATTCACCATCCCTCCTAACCTTCCGCTCTCTGATGCTGAACACTCTGTAGTCAGCAAAGGCCTCAGCTTTGTCCTTTTGCGTTCCCACCTTAACGAATTTCGGGCACGACATGACGCCGAATTGTTCTTCCGCTGTCTTCACCTCCGTGCTCATTTCTTTGGACAAGAGTCCTCTACCCATCTCACAGACCCCTTTGCCCAACTCCAACACTGTCCCAGCACCTGGACCCCTCCCTCCGGCCTTTTACCTGCACTCGATCTTTTCATTGAGAACTGTCAACGTGACATCAGTCGCCTCAATTTCACTGCCCCTCTCAACAAATCCAACCTATCTTCCTCCGAACTGACCGCACTCCGTGCACTCAGATCTAACCTTAACTTTGTCATTTAGCCTGCCAATTCGGGTGGTGCTGTTGTTGTCTGGCATACTGACCTCTACCTTCCAGAGGCTGAGCACCAGCTCTCAGATACCTCCTCCTACTTTCCCCTGGACCATGACCCCACCATGGCACATCAGGCCATTGTATCCACTACGGTTATGGATCTCATTTCATCCGGTGACCTCCCCCCATCCGCTTCCAAGCTAATCGTCCCCCAACCCCGCACAGCTCGTTTCTACCTCCTGCCAAAAATCCACAAACAGGACAGTCCAGGGTAGACCCACTGTTTCAGCCTGCTCATGCCCCACAGAACTCATCTCTTCCTACCTTGACTCAGTCTTCTCCCCACTGGTCCAATCCCTACCCACATACATCCATGATTCATCTGACACCTTATGCCAGTTTCAAAGCTTCCAGTTTACCAGCTCCAGCCACCTCCTCTTTACCATGGACATGCAATCCCTTTACACATCCATTCCCCACCAGGAGGGTCATAGGGCTCTCTGTTTCTTCCTGGAGCAAAGACTTGAACTATCCCCACCCACCACCACCCTCCTCCGCTTGGCTGAGCTTGTCCTCACCCTCAACAACTTCTCTTTCAACTCCTCTCATTTTCTTCAGGTAAGAGGGGTTGCCATGGGTACCTGCATGGGCCCTAGTTATGCCTGTCTCTTCGTGGGGTACGTAGAGCATTCCTTTTTCCAGTCCTATTCTGGCCCCCACCTACAACTTTTTCTCCGGTACATTGATGATACCATCGGTGTTGCTTCCCTCTCTCGTCTAGAAGTGGAAAACTTCATCAATTTTGCCTCCAATTTCACCCTGCCCTCACTTTCACCTGGTCTATCTCTGACTCCTCCCTTCCCTTCCTCGACATTTCGGTTTCCATTTCTGGGGATAGACTAGCCACTAATATCCATTACAAATCTATCGACTCCCACAGCTACCTGGACTATACATCCTCACACCCGACTTCCTGTAAAGACTCCATCCCATTCTCTCAGTTCCTCCGCCTCCGTCGCGTATATTCAGATGAGGCCAACTTCAACAAGGGAGCCTCCGAAATGTCCACATTCTTCCTCAACCAAGGATTCCCCAGCTCTGTTGTCGACACGGCCCTCAATCGGGTCCGACCCATCTCCCGCACTTCAGCCCTCACCCCTTCTCTTCCCTCCCGCAACAGTGATAGGGTTCCCCTTATTCTCACCTACCATCCCACCAGCATACACATCCAGAAGATGATCAGACGCCATTTCCGCCACCTCCAGCAAGATGCCACCACCAGATACATATTCCCCTCCCCTCCCTTGTCCGCCTTCCGCAGGGGCCGTTCCCTCCGGGATACCCTGGTCCATACTTCCTTCACCCCCAACACCTCCCCACAGCCCTACGGCACCTTCCCCTGTAACCGGTGAAGGTGCAACACCTGCGCATTTACCTCCTCCCTCCCCAGTATCCAAGGGCCCAAACATACTTTCCAGGTGAAGCAACACTTCACCTGCACTTCCCAGAATCTAGTCTACTGCATTCGCTGCTCACAATGTGGTCTCCTCTACATTGGAGAAACAAAGTGTAGACTTGGTGACCGCTTCGCAGAACATCTACGTTCTGCTCGCAAAAAAGACCTTGAACTACCTGTTGCCTGCCTCTTCAATGCACCACCCTGCTCTCTGCCCAACATCTGTCTCCAGCTTGCTACAGTGTTCCAGTGAAGCCCAACACAAGCTGGGGGAACAACACCTCATCTTCCAATTGGGCACCCTACAGCTCTCCGGACTCAATATTGAGTTCAATAATTTTAGGGCTAAACTCTCCCATGTCCCAGCCCCCCACCCCACATACCAGGCCTTGTTACCACATAGCCTGCCATTACACACCCCCTGTTGTTAGTCACTAACAGTCCCCATTAACAACTATTCACCCTCCCAGCCTGTTCGTTAGCAACTCCTTTGTCTGTCCAACTGTCTTTCTCTCTCTTTGGCCTCTGTCTTATCATTTACTCGCTACCCCACCCACCTCCCTATTTTCTGCATATAAACTGACGTTTTCCCAGCCACCATCAATTCTGAAGAAGGGTCACCGGACCTGAAATGTTAGCTCTGTTCTCTCCTCCACAGAAGTTCCCAGTTCTGATCCTTGTGGTACACCACTGGACACCGGCCTCCAGTCACTTAAACAGCCTTCTACCACTACCCTTTTGTGTCTGTTACTAAGCCAGTTTATGATCCATCTCACCCAGTTTTCCTCCATTCCTTGTGCTATAACCTTCTTAATCAATCTCCCATGTGGGACCTTCTCAAAAGCTTTGCTAAAATCCATATAAACTGTATCAACTGAACTTCACTCATCCACACACTTGACCAAATTTTTCAAAAAATTCCAACAAATTTGTTAGACATGACCTCCCTCTGACAAAGCCATGCTGACTATCCCTAATTAACCCATGCCTTTCCAAGTGAGTTTTCATTCAGTCCTTCAGAATTTTCTCCAATAGTTTTCCTGCCACTGCCATGAGACTCACCAGATTGTAATTTCCTAGTTTGTGTCTACCACCCCTGTAAAAAAATTGGAATCTTATTAGCTGTCATCCAGTCCTCTGGCACTTACCCCGTTACCAGAGAGGACTTAAAAATTTGTGTCAGACCCCCTGCAGTTTTCTGCCTTACCTCCTAAAGCAGCCTGGGATGCAATTAATCCAGGCTAGTGGATATGGCTGTTGCTAAGCCCGACAAAGCCTCCAATACCTCACCATTTCCTATGTCAAACTGTGGAAGCTCCTCACAGTCCCTTTTCCTGAATTCTGTACATACATTCTCCTTTTCCACAGTGAAGACAAGAGGGAAGTATTCATTCAACACCCTTCCAATATTCTGCAGCTTCACGCACAGGTTGCCCCTTGGACCCTAATGGGTCCAGGTTAATAATATTCTATATTCCTGTAAGGAATCTTAGAAAGAGATAGTGTTCGGAGGAATAAAACTAAATTTGAACCTTAGTCCTTTGTTCGTCTGATAAAGTAAGAGCACCAAGGTAAATGTGTTTTTGGAGTAATAAATTGGTCAAAGTGTCTGAGTAGAATATTTCACAGACAACAAGCCTGATGAGTACAAAGTTTGGAAGACCAACATTCACATTAAAGATCTCTTTAAACTCATGAACTGTAAGCACAAAAACTACCTTGATCTTTTGTTTCTGAACTTTATGAAGCTGATGATTGGAATTGAATTGCTGACCTGATTTTTACAACTGAAATACAGAGTCAGCAGGGGTCCAGAGCCCAGTGGAAATGGACACGGTGTGTATACATAATCAAACATGACACGTGCAGACCGACAGCATTGGGAGACATCTCCACCCAAAATTTCATGCAGTTTTACATGCAACTTAGAAGTCAAGTTTATTGGTGCTGATAATTTGCACAGGACTGTGGATCACTCTCACACCTACAACAGAAGCTATTGAAAACTCTGTAGAGTGCTCTTTAGGACAAAGGAGGACCCAGAGGAGGGATAGTTATGTGAATTGGGTTGTATGAAAATGTCCCTCATGAATCGACACCAGTTATTGTGAATCTCTCAGGTATTAATTACCATCACATATCCCAAACCTTTACCTAGCATTTAGAAGGAATTGGTCACGGGATTGTTTAAATCAAGAGGGTGACACAATTGAGGAGAAAAGCAGGAAATGCAGAAGTTTGATGGGAGATATTGCAGGCATTTATGGTGCAGACGTTCCTACAGTTAATGGCCTAGACATCAGTGTTATAATTGATCAATTAAATCGATTAATTTCTCAAGTTAAAGGTATACTGGGTCCAATGAATGATAACACTAAATTTTGTAGTCAGGCAGGGGATACCACGAGCAGTGCTGCATTACAGATCATTAACAGCTTAGAACCACATGTCAGCATGATTAACAGGCTAATAAAGGAAACAGGAAAGAGTGGTCAACATCAAATAAAGGTAGCTTTGCATAATATAAACAGCAATTGGATGTTAGATGCCCTGCAAAGGGAACATTTGGAAGAAATAAAAGGGATTTTAAGAAAGGCTTACAGGTTATTGTTAAAGTTCAGCGCAAAAGTCAGAGCATCAAGACAGATCTTAACATAATTAAGGGGCATTTTTGGTGGGATGACATCTGCAGCTGGGGACATGTGGAAATCTAAACACCGCTGTGTGTGTTCACATTATTTCACAACTTGTTGCAGTTCTGTTAAGGATGATAATCTTAAAGCCGCAGTGAGTAAATTGCATGTTTATTACTCTATTTTTGTTTTGTGCATGTTTATTATTCTTCTGATTTATTTACTGATCTTTATTCTGCAATTTATTTATTGATTATTGGTTTGCATACATCTGTACCACTTAATGAAATGATACATTGTGCATGGGGTAGCAACTCAGTTTGGGTATGGACTCATATGGTGGAAAGTGGCTAATCTGGCATTTGCTCATTTTATTAAAAGCAAAGGGCAAAGAGGAGGGCCTGTGATACTATAAAACTTCACAACTTTAATAACTTCATGGGTTGAAAGAATCAGCTGTAACTCTTGGGAACAAACTACTTCTTGAGATGAAAGGAACAAGGAGAAATTATTATAAAGGAATTAAAAGCAACATGAGAATTAGCCATCCCTGGGAAGAAGGAAACAAACTGTTTCCTGGGAGAGAAGAGATAACAACAGCTTGATAATCTGCTGCCTTGTGATTTGAAGGAATTCAAATTTACTTATACATATTAATCAATTAAAACCTTCTAATTGATTAAAGATTTAATAGCATCTTAGGTTTGTTTAGTACATCCTCATCAATGGTGTGAACCTTTGACCTTTTACTTATAAATTCTGTGTCAGATATTACCTCTCTTACTAACACCTGAAGAAGGATTGAGGCTCCGAAAGCTTGTGTTTTCAAATAAACCTGTTTGTCTATAAGCTGGTGTTGTGTGAATTCTATTTTATTCCCCCTATTCCAACACCGGCACCTCCACATTATGACAAATGAGTAATTAAGATTGCCTGCAGAAGGAATGTTCTGAAGTAAAGGGGTTAATAGCAGGAAAAGCTGTGTTTTACACAAACAGCTAAGTCCAAATGTAACATGGAATGGGGGGCTACTTCTGATGAAACGGCAAGCTACAGACTTGAGGTTTCCAGAAGTGAAATCAATGTCGGGGAAGAAAGAATCAAAAGAATCATCAATGATGACAGACTACAAAATTGAAAGAAAACTGTATAAAAATGCAACACCAGAACAATTCAGTGGCAGAACTTATTACTGCAGATTATTACTGGACAAGGATTCAAACCCTGGACACTTCCAGAGACAGACACTGTTGGTTGGAATTCTGGCCAAGTTCCACCATTAATTAGGTAATTGGGTTGTGAAGTTTAACTTGTTTACATGAGGGGTCTAACTTTGGTTGCTAAATGCAATAAAGTTTAAATCATTGTTTCAGTACTTGACTGTCTGTGAGATTTCTTAGTAAGTAGACCAATTAAAACTAACCTGTGGAGATTTACCCACAACAATAGGGAAGCAAAGTTTGAGAGGAGAGGTTTTTGAGAAGTTGTCTTATTATGTGTCCCTTCTCCATCTAACTGCTTACTGCCTACCCTAACCCTTCGGTTAGCCAAAAGTGGGATAGCACTTGTTTGTACATTAGAGTGCATTGTGTCACCAGTGGAAGACACTACTCCGTCCTGTGTAAAGTAACTGTTCATATGCAGGCCACTGAGCGGGACTAGCTTGGAGTTGGTTACCTGCTGTGTCTCATTTCCTTCTAAAGTAGCAACTCTTTCTATGATTGTGGACTTGAATGTGTTTTTCTCAAACATTATGTCTCTAATACACTGAAATCTCTCCAAGAGTGTGCATTGCCTCTGGAAATCCAGCAGACGTACGCACATTTTCTATAGCCGATCTTGAAACTCCATTTTTGTGGATTGTTGTGTATTTGTGTATGTATGGTGAACTGTCACTTTAAGAGTCCAATCACATGATGTAATAATGATGTCATTGGCCATTTTGGGCAGGAAAACTGCCTTCTGTAACCCTGCTGCTTGTCGAGTGAACATCTCCATCATAAAACTACTGTTGTTTAATACTTCGGTCTCCTGAACTTTCTTGAAACTAAACATGGGTGGCTCGCTTTCCTACCATAGCCACCCTGGTACTCAGCAACTGAATCCACTTGAGGATATCTTAGAATTTTCTTCACCCTCCACTGCTCACCCTTCCCCAGAATTGATTTCTGGTCACATGCGAAGTGCGTCTTGCTGTATAACATTCTATCTATCAGTATTGTACCTGCCCTGGTGAAGACCATAAGATCATTAGATGTAGGAGCAGAATTAGGCCATTCAGCTCATCAAGTCTCTCCACAACTTTTGATCTTCTTACTAATCAAAAACCTATCTATCTCTGTCTTAAATACACTCAATGACTTAGCCTCCACAGTCTTGAGCGACAACGAGTTCCACAGATTCACCATCCTCTAACTGATTCCTCCTCTTCTCAGTTCTAAAGTGTCCTCCCTTCACTCTGAAATTGTCCCCTTGAGTCCTAGTCTCTTGTTTTAGTAGAAGCATCTTCTTCACATCCATTCTTTCCAGGCTTCTCAGTATTCTGTAAATTTAAATGAGATTTCCTCCCCGTATCCTCCGATTCTCCATGCAGTCTGAGTCTTCAAGTGCTCTTCATATGACAATCCCTTCATTCTCGGGATCATTCTTATGAACCTCCTTTGAATCCTTTCCAATGCCAGCACATCCTTCCACAGATGCAGGGTCCAAAACTGGTTGCCATATTCCAAATGTGGTCTGACTAGAGCCTTATCCAGCCTCAGCAGCACATCCTGTCTCTTGTATTCTAGCCCTCTCAAACTATATACTAATATTACATTTGTCTTCCTAAGTGCCAACTGAACCTGCATGTTAACCTTAAAAGAATCCTGATCTTGGACTCCTAAGTGCCTTTGTGCTTCAGATTACTGAAACCTTTCCCAAATTAGAAAATAGTCTATACCCTTCTTCTTCCTACTGAAGTGCACAACCTCACACTTTCCCACATTGTCTTCCATTGCCATTTCTTTGCCCACGGTCCTAACCTGTCCAAGTCCTTCTGCAGCCTCCTGGTTTCCTCAATACTACCAGTCCCTCCACCTATCTTTGTGTCACCTGCAAACTTAGTAACCATACCTTCAGTTCCTTTGTCCTGATGCATATGACTCTTATGATGGTGCATTCCCAGAGTGCTGCTCCACTTCTGAGGACTCCTTGGACTGCTCCTCATCATCTCCGTCATCATTCATGAGGAACCTAGGGAAGAAAAGATACAATCTCAACATCATGACATTTCAGTTACTGGTAACATCAACCCAGCATGGGTGACTGTTCAGTGCTAATTAGTAATGCGTCATCATGGCTGCTGTTGGACTAACTCTCACACCAGTTCAGTCCTTCAAAATTTTACTTTGAGGCTCAGGGAACACTGTGACTTGCATGCTTCTCCGAGGTTGCTATGAAAACAGGGACACATATGCATCTACACAAGATATTTAATGGCTCTTAGCCTCCATCCTTAGCACCCTCTCACTGACTTCCAGGATGCCAGCCTGTTTATGGATCATCATTAGACTCTTAATCCTAGATTTGTTTTTAATATTGAATTTAAATTCCACCATCTGCCATGGCAGGATTTGAAACTAGGTCTCCAGGACATTAGCTGTGTCTCTGGATTAATACTCTAATGATAATACCACTAGGCCATTGCCTCCCCTATTATACATCATTTTTTTTTGATGATATCTCACACTGGCTTCAAATTGCAATTCATTGGCAGTACATTCATTGCTCAAGAATGCACATCCTAAATCTTGGCCTCAATCAATCAGGAGAATGATATTTTCTGTAATTGATTCCCTCCTTGCCACGTTAGTGATTCTCATGAGAACAAGGCACTTAAAGGAGGAGCATGAGAGTTCCATTTCACAAATACGTTCCTTAGCTAGTAATGAAAGACAATACTTCACAGCTGTCATATTGTCACATTAAAACATAATTATGAATGGACATGGTGGCTTACTAACAGAATTCGAATCCCAATGTTGAATTAAAACTTTGGTTATACAATTTAGGATTGGATAATACTGTGCACCTCAGAGTGCCTTATGGAGGTGTAACAATGAGCTCTTTGGGAAGCCTCCATGCTGTTGTGTGAGGGCATAACATGAGGCTTAATTGTGATGGATTTGAAGAATGAGGAGTTGTTTCAATAGACATGTTATCTTTTTGGCATTCCTCTCAAATGATCTGCTCATGAATGTCACATGGCAGCCACTGTGGTTAAGGTGCTGGGTATCACAGTTGAAGGATCCCTGGTATCAGAGGTTACCAGCAGTCAAGAGACTGTAGCTTATGAGAGATGAGCAATGCTTGGCGATTACAAATGTTTTCATCTGGGGATGTCTGAAGAGGCCATTCATCTCTGCCACGGGTGTGACTTAACCAGGTAACCAAGTCCAACAACAAAATTTATACTACAGCAAATCCTTTAACAGTGCAATTAAAATATATTTGCAAAGGTGAAAGATTATGGAGAATGATGTTTTGTCCATGCCACGTATGTGCCCTTAGTAACTTATTATTCTTTTGCTTCCTGCTATTATCTAAGTTCAGTCCTGAAAATCAGGTTGATTGCCTGGTGATCCAGCTCACCAATTGCTCGTCCAGAGCTCCATCCTGGCACCTGGGACCAACATCTCTGGGCATTCTCCATGGGCAGTGGCCACACACACACACACACACAGACACACACACACACACACACACACAGACACACACACACACACACACACACACACACACACACACACACACACACACACACACACATGTACTAGCCTCTCTGCATCATGATAACACATCTTGGATCCACTTACAGTACATTTCTACATTCCAGTGCTGCACTTTGGAGTGTATTGGAATATTGTTGCCAGGATACTTTGCACACAGGAATGGGCCCTATCCCCGTGATTTAAACAGGGAGCTTTATAGAGTGCCTCAGTTGCTCTCTTAGCACTCACTCACTTTGTGCCAACCTCAGTTGTCACAGCATACCTGCCTTGTATTAACGTTTACCATTTTGTCCCCTCAGCCATGCCATAAAGACTCGCAGTACTTCCTGTCTTGCTTTGCTGCTTAACACAGACACAAAGCCAGGCAGCTGGTCATAGTTATCTGCAGTCTCCAGTCAAGGGGCTAGGTATGCTTGCTGTATGGCATTTGCTATGTCACTCTCACACCTACTGCTCGCACCAGTAAAATCTGTGACCAACACACTGCATGTGCTTCAATAAAATGGTCATGTATCACAGTCTAAGAGGAGTAGCCACCAGTCACACCAAGGGGTATGTTGTCAGTCAGGGGTCCTGGCACAGTTAGACAAGGGCATTGAGTGATCATAGTCCAGAGGCTTGGGGCATTCAGGAAAGTGGTATATATCATTACAATCCAGCATATTGCCACAGTCAGTCCTGTAGGCCCATTGCAAACATTCAGGGGATTTGCGGAAATTCATTCAGGGACCTGGATGGAGATCTGGGGTCTGGTCAGTCATCAGTCGGGACTGTCCATCCAAGTCATGCAGGAGAGTGGGTTGTGGTCAGTGGAATTGAAAATGAAGGGTGTAAGGATTCTGCCTTGCGATCAGTAATCTGCTGGTTTTTCGTGGGTTTGAATCAACCCCAGATCCCTGGTTCTGACGCTAGACTTAATTTATGAATGTGAAATGAAGAAGGCAGTAGACAAATGTTTCAAGGCAAAGAATCTCTGCATTTATTAAATGCATAGTTGAGTATGTCACAAGAAATAATAATAAATGGAAATAACACAAGGATGAGTAAATTACGCTGATAAAAAGGCAAATTCAAAACACTGAGTCTGACACTATCAGTTATTAACTTAACACAGGCTAATTACTATTAGAAACTAAACAGTGGTTTCAAACACAGACACTTTAATCAGACTTGCTGACCTTGTGTTTCCCTGTACTGTCACCAACCCACCTTCCCCTCCCAGCTAGCTAGCGTACTTAGGATCTCGAGGAAATTGGCTCACCACTGGGGATAAACACAATTTTGAAATACAGCTGGCCGTTCCCACTTGCTGTAACCAGTGCTTTGCTGAAGACTTCAGACAGTGTTCAGTCTGGTTTGAGAACTTGGGTTTTCTTTAGTTTGTGGTGGTTTTGTGAGCCGGTTTGCACTTCAGGATGTGTCTGAGGCCTTGCCAGTTATGTCACTCATTTTCGGGAGTCATTGGTCATCAGATCTGTTGGCCATGGTCGGTTACCATTGGTTCCCCTGGCACAGAACGGGCCTGTGTCAGTAGAATTCAGGGAGATAGCTGTGCAGATAGTTCTAGGGGAGAGTAGCTGTCTGGGATCCCTCTTCTGGAGATGGCTGTGGGGATGACTCTCTTTCTCGGTTCAGGGCTAGCAGTGACACAGACTGTGTGCTCCCTTATCACCTCTCAAATCTGTGTTATCCATGTGTTTTCGTTGCCCCCTTTGAGGTGAATTGGCGCTCTGATAGTTTAGAGTAGGTGTAAATGTATTTTGATTAAGTGGAATGTCCAGTATCTCTGTGAATGAATATTAATTGAAGTTGAATGCCTTGATATCTGTAAAGGTTCCATAATGGATTTCTGAAGAAGGGTCTAGGCCCGAAACGTCAGCCTTCCTGCTCCTCTGATGCTGCTTGGCCTGCTGTGTTTATCCAGCTCTACACCTTGTTATCTAAGGTTCCGTAATGTCTGGATTAGAAGTTAGTTTCTTAGGTCTGGTTAATTGTTCTTTTAGAGTGGATTTGTGAATTGGATTTTCGGGCTGAACAATGGTTCCAAGCAGCTATCTCTGTGTCTGTGTAATTTTCCCAGAGCACAGCCCAGCTGCCTTTTCTTTAACTTTTAAAAGTTATTTGCATAGTCCAGGATTTTGGTCTAGTATTTTAGGATATGGGGATTTTTGTTCAATGCTACAAGGGGCATTTACTATGGGGTCACTGTTATGGTAGGCAAGTGGGCAAACTCAGTGCTGGAATATAGACGGGTAAAGGATGATGAAAGGGGAAATTCAATATTTAAGGATGGGTGAGTGATAGAACATAGGATACTGCAGGAGGGAGAGTTCTTGATAGTCACCACCATTGTGGCCTCGATTGGGTGAGGA
>JAHRHZ010000017.1:27204872-27220172 GCA_024137785.1 Ginglymostoma cirratum | reverse complement strand
GAGAGTTCTTGATAGTCACCACCATTGTGGCCTCGATTGGGTGAGGACTTTGGGGCATGATAGTAGGCAGGACTAATCTGTAGGTGTCTGTATAACTCCTGGTGGTGTGTAGGAATATCATAGAATCATAGAATCCCTACAGTGTGGAAACAGGCCCTTTGGCCCAACAAGTCCACACTGAACTTCAGAGCATCCTACCCAGACCCATCCCCCTATAACCCATCCAGTCTACACCTCCCTGAGCAACATGGGCAATTTAGCATGGCTAATCCACCTAGCCTGCACATCTTTGGACTGTGGGAGGAAACTGGAGCACCTGGAGGAAACCCGCACAGACACAGGGAGAATGTGCAAACTCCACACAGACAGTCACCTGAGGCTGGAATTGAACCCAGGTCCCTGGCACTGTGAGGCAGCAGTGCTAACCACTGTGCCACCGTGCCACTGTGCCACCCACATGTGAGGGAATATGTGAGGGACCAGTAATGATGGGTTGTTCATGGAGTGCCAGGAGAAAGGGACATGGTTCAGGGACATTCTTGATTACCAGGTTCAGCCTGAGACTGGGGTCACCGCACCTGAAGCGTTAAATCTGTATTTTCCTTCACAGATGCTGTCAGACCTGCTGAGCTTTTCCAGCAACTTTGTTTTTGTTTCAACTTGAGACTTGCTGTACCAAGCAAGACCTGTATTTCTTTCCATATTCACTTGACTCCTAAATACAAACTGGAAACGGGCAGTGACCACATGAGGAGTGAGTAAAATCAATGTTTTTTATTTCAGTTCCAACATGCAGGCTGCACCAGTGAGCAACCAGAGGCACTTCAAGTGGTAAGTGCATCAATCATGTACTTCATAATAGTCAGACCCAAACTACTAAATTATACAGAGAGAGTGAGATTTCTGCTGCTTGCTGTGGATAGTGATATTGCAGATAGATTTTCTCAACTTTTTTCTCAGGCCAACCTGACTTCTGTGCCTGCTTTCAATTGAAGAATAGAATCCATAAGCCTATTTTGATAATGATACTTGTTACAATCAAGAGATTTGAGTTTCTACTTAAACAATAAGTGTGAATGATCACTAGAAAGCTAAACTACCTATTATCTGCAGATTTGTGATTCAGACATCCTTGCAGAGATTTTTTTAAAAAAATTTACTCACGGGACATGGTTGTCCTGGCTGGCCGACATTTATTGCCTGTCCCAAAGTACCTTGAGATGGTGTGGTGAACCACCTTCTTGAGCTGTTGCAGCCCACGTATGATAGGTAGATCCGTAATGCTGTTAGAGAAGGAATTCCAAGATTTTGAACCAGCAACGGTAATATATTTCCAAGTCGTGATGGTGAGTGACTTGGAGGTGGTGCTTCCATGTATCTGCTGTCCTTGTCCTTCTAGGTGGAAGTGGTCATGGGTTTGGAAGGTGCTGATTAAAAATCTTTGTCAAATTTCTGTAGTGCATTTTGTAAATGCTGCTCCTAAACGTCAGTGATGGAGTAAGTGAATTTTGGAGATTTGGGTGCCAATGAAGCAGGCTGACCTCGGAATTGTCTCAGCAAGACACTCAGTTGTAACAATCCCTTCCACAAACAAGCGTAAGGATCTCATAAGGATCTCATTTTCTGATGAAGGGTTTAGGCCCGAAACGTCAAGTTTTCCTGCTCCTATGATGCTGCTTGACCTGCTGTGTTCATCCAGCCCCAAGCTTGTTATCTCGGATTCTCCAGCATCTGCAGTACCTTTTATCTAAGGATCTCATGGAATTCTTTGTCAATAAAATTGACATATCTGATCAGCTGCCCATGGTACAACCCACACCTCCACTTTACTTCCTACTTTAATGCCCTTCCAAAAGGTAGGGTCAGAGCTGCTGCTGGGTTGGAGAGAGGGTTTCATTAAGATGGTGTAGTTTGGGAACTCTGATGCCTTCCATCTCTGCACAGATTCCCTTTTCCTCATTCATACAGTCTGGGCATCACTAGCCAGGCTGTGGCCAAGTCAGACATTTATTCCCCATTGCTAACTGCCATTGAGAAGGCAGTGGTGGATTGCCTTCTTGAGGTTTAGAGGGTGCTCATACTGCTATTAGGAAGGCAGTTCCAGAATTTTGACACAGTAACAAGGCATATAACTATATATCTAGGCCATTCTGGAAGGAAGTGAGGAAGCAATTCACAAAGATATAGTTGGGAAATTTATTTGCTCCCCCTGCACTTAAGCAAAGAGCATATTCGTAACTGACTTGATGCCCACATGGGTGGCTGATTGTGAAATGCTGCAGTGGTCACTGGCTATGAGCTGGAATGAGCTAGCAATGCGCTAGCCACTGTCACGTTAGGTGCTATTGACGTGACATGGATCTTGAGACTACAATGCCAGATCTTGTTGCACCATAGATCACTGTGCAATTTTCCCCTTACCTGACACAATATACTTCCTTGCCTGGATGTCTGAGTCAGGACAGCCAAAGAGACATACCCTTCTAAAGCAGCCATCTCCACCCTCCAATTTACCTGGGTGTTGGCCACTATACTAGATAGATAACCCCCAGTTCATCATTTTTATGCTGATATGTCATAATTATAGCCAGCTTCTGACCCCTTTTTTATAAGCTTCTCTGCTTTGCCATATTATACAGCATGTAATTGCACCTAATTATGCAGGCATACAGCACAGAAACAGACCCTTAGGTCTAACCCGTCCATGCTGATCAAGTTTCTCAAACTAAACCAATCCCCCTTCCCTGCATTTGGCCCATATCCCTCTAAATGTTTCCTATTCATGTACCTAAATGGTTGTAATTGTACCTGCATTTACCATTTCCTCTGGCAGTGCAACAGCCCTCTGTGTGAAAAAGTTGCACCTCAAGTCCCTTTTAAATCTTTCTCCACTCACCTTAAAAATATGCCACCTCGCTTTGAACCCCCACTCTCGGGAAAATACCTTTGCTATTGTGCTTGTGGACTTGCTATGCCACATTTTTATCCTTTTTGACGAGTGTGATAAGTTTACAGACCTCTCCAATGGCCTTCTGTTAGCTTTGCAACTTTTGCACAAAGTTATAAGTCATACAAGTCAGGTTCTGAAAATGACATTAATGAAAATCATCTCAGATTACAAGCAGCTGCATTTTTTGAATGTGCTGTAAAATCTGCAAAGTGCACGAGTGAAATCCACTTCACCCCTGTTCCCACCCCAGCTGAAATGTTTGATACAGACATAGGGCTGGGACATCTGGATCCAAGGGACAACTGCCATTTTGGATAAGAAATGGGAGTCTCCATCACTCCACAAAAATCTGGGCCTGGGTCAAAGGTAGTTATAAAGATTAAGATTGCTAAATTTGTATTAGGTATTGAATATGGATCTCAAGGGATATGTAATATGGCAGTTATATTCTATCCTGGACTCATCTCAGCACTAAGCAGAAGTAGCAAGTTTTTCTATTTTTACCCACAGTATGAACTGTTACACCTCCCCCTAATTTGTGGTGATATGCTTCATCCTTCCCCAACTCAAAACAATCACCCCATCTTCTCTCCTCTTCTTTTAAATGCTCCGCCCCAAGCTTCTGCCTTTGGGTCAAAACATGAATAAAAAAGGCCATGTAAAGTGAAGGAGATTACCTCAGAGTACAGTGGGATCTTGATCAGATGGGTCAATGGGCTGAGGGCTGACAGATGGAGTTTAATTTAGATAACTGTGAGGTACTGCATTTTGGGGAAGGCAAATCAGGGCAGGCCATATGCCCTTAATGGTAAGATCCTGGGGAGTGTTGCTAAACAAAGAGACCTTGGAGTGCAGGTTCTTAGCTCCATGAAAGTAGGGTCTCAGGTAGACAGGATAGAAGAGAAGGTATTTTGGTGTGCTTGCCTTTATTAGTCAGTGCATTGAATATAAGAGTTGGCAGACCGTGTTGTGGCTATACAGGACATTGGTTTGGCCATTGTTGGACTGTTGCATGCAATTCTGGTCACCCTGCTATAGGAAGGAAGTTGCAAAACTTGAAAGGGATCAGAAAAGATTTACAAGGATGTTGTCAGGGTTGGAGGGTTTGAGCTATAGGGAGAGGCTGAATAGACTGGAGCTATTTTCATTGCCACGGAGCGCAGTGGAGGCCAGGACGTTAAGTGTCTTCAAGGCAGAGATTGATAAATTCTTGATCTCGCAAGGAATTAAGGGCTATGGGGGGAGTGCGGGTAAGTGGAGTTGAAATGCCCATCAGCCATGATTAAATGGCAGAGTGGATTCGATGGGCCGAATGGCCTTACTTCCACTCCTATGTCTTATGGTCTTATGGTCTTATTTTCCCTGGAGCATCGGAGGCTGGCGAGTGACCTTACGGAGGTTTGTAAAATAATGACAGGCATGGATACAATAAATAGACAAGGTATTTTCCGAGAGGTGGGAAGTCCAAAACTAGACGGAATAGGTTTAAGGTGAGAGGGGTAAGATTTAAAAGGGAGCTAAGGGCAACTTTTTCACGCAGAGGGTGGTGCATATATGGAATGAGCTGCCAGAAGAAGTGGTGGAGGCTGATATAATTACAACATTTAAAAGTTATCTGGATGGGTATATGAATGGGAAGGGTTTAGAGGGGTATGGGCCAAGTGCTGGCAAATGGGTCTAGATTTATTTAGGACATCTGGTCGGCATGGACGAGTTGGACCAAAGGGTTTGCTTCCATGCTGTATATCTCTATGACTCTATATGAGTTTCCAAACTGAAAGTCAATAATTGATGAAGGGTGTAAACCTGAAACATCAACTTTCCTGCTCCACTGATGCTGCCTGACCCTGCTGTGTTTCTGTATTGACAGAATTGTCATTAAATGCCATTTCAAATGTAGATTTGAATAACTGAACTAAACTGTCTCTCACAATCAAGAACAAAATGAAAATTAAGTACTGACACCAATACAAAAAAAATTAACAATATAGTTATCACATACATCATAACATTTAAAAGACATTTGGATAAGTACATGAATAGGAAAGGTTTGGGGGGATATGTGCCAAACGCGGGCAGGTGGGACAAGTTTAGTTTGGGAACATGGCCTAGTTGGACTGAAGGATCTGTTTCCATGCTGTATGACTCTATGACTACGCAATTTTAGAAATAGAATGTGAAACTCACACAGTAACTATAAACCTAGCCGATAAACAACAATCATCTGATTGAAGTTTTGGCATTGCATTGTAGTAATACCTAAATATGTTTATCATAATATTTTTTATGTGTAAAAGCATTTGTGGTTTCCAGTAACTGCACCATATAAATGTAAGATTCAAGTTTAGCTGGTTTGATTGATTTTCGAGATCACGACTACAAAGGTTTCAATTCTCTTAAAGTAAGGAGGGTGGAGACAGGAAATATTTGAATGCCCTGGGGATGAATCTTACGTCCTTTTGGCTGAATTTGAGTTAGACTTTTTTAAATTCACTCGTAGGACATTGGTGTTGCTGGCAGGACAGCATTTATTTCCTGTTCCTACTTGTCCTTGAGAAGGTGGGTGAAATAACTCCACAGAGGCCAGTGTGCTGTCACAATGTCACCCTTTATTTACATGTAGAGAGTCCTTGACATCGATCCAGTTCACTCAGAGCCAGCTCTCGGCATGAACAGGGGTCTGAAACTCCTGTTTATATCTGTCAGGCAGGGCTCCCAAATTGCACCAGATTAACAGCCCCAGTCAGGGAGCTCACATTCCATGAGGTACACCTGGTTGACATCATTACAATCATTACATCCCTCCTCCTCTGAGTCCAAGGACATAAGCCAGTTTTTTTTTTTGTAGCTCGTTCTGGGGCATTTTGACACTGGGTCAGGTTCCTCCAACATGGCCTCTGATACGGACAGCGTGTAATGCACGGTAGCTCACCTCTTGTGCCTGGAAAGTCTCAGAAGAAATTCATTCTCTTCTTCAAGCGGCAAAGGCATCGAGGCGGTGACATACGCCATATTGATGTCAGATTCCGAGGTCTCTTCAACACCTCCTGGAGAACTCATGGGTATGGAACAGTCAGAAAGGCTGCTGAGGAGCCGGGCACATGTCACTCCTGCACCGTTTGCAAGTTTGCAGCTTTTATATGGCCCACACCCTTGTTCAACACCATCACACCTACTTGAACTTTATATGTTACTGATCCTGACCTCAAATCAACCATTGCCTCTTACCCACGCAGGGCAGTTCCTGTGTTCCTACAACAAACTTCATTCCCTGAACTAAATTATTTCTCTCGCTTAGTAGAGTCTTGCATCTGGCATTGGTGCTCCTATGTCGTTTCATCCCCAACCCTCCCCCAAGGTCCAGAAAGATCAGATTTAACTTGGTGCTGAATCTCCTCTCCATTAGCAACTCTATTGAAGGTATCCCTGTAGTTGTATGAGGGGTAGCCCTATAATCAAATACCAGGACAGTTTGGTATCTACTGAAGCTATAGTCTGTTTCTTTCCGCCAGACGATTGGATGATGGATGGCACGGAGCTGTCCTTATGTGTCGAATACCATTCAAATTTAGGAAATACTCAAATTCCCAGCTGCTCAATGATGGCCCATCATCTGTGACCAATGCTTCCAGGAGTCCCTGTATTGCAAAGGATGCATACAGTTTTTCTATCATTGTCCCTGTGTTTGGCAAAAGAACTCCACGCACATCCACCCACTTTGAGTGGGCATCCTCAATGACTCAGAAAGTTGAGTGCATGAAAGGATCTGTATGGTCGACCTGTAACCCAACAATTTCCATGAATGTTGGAGAACTGCTGTTGGTAATTCTGGGAACTGTCCCACCTACAAGATTAGGTCTGCATCCAATACTGGCCACTAGACATAACTTTTTGCCACCATCTGCATTTTAGAAACCCCTGTATGACCCTAATGGAGTTCATCTAGTATCTGGTCATGACATTTGTTCGGGATAATCACTCTTGCTCCCCACATGCTGTCCTCTACTGGGATCTGGTCTCTCCAGGTCCAAAAAGGTTTCAGTTCTGGTTGTGACGGCCCTTTGTTTCCCCAACACCACCAGCTGTTTCAGTTTTGACAGGACTGGATCTTTCTGTGTCAAAACTTTGATATTGTCAACTGTGACTGGAAGTGTGTCCAAAATATTTAAAAACTTATGGACTCTTGCATTGGCAGTACCACCAGTGGTGTGTCTGCCAACGGGAGGAGGCTCAATGTATTTGCATTTACTACTTAGCCTCCCAAACAGTGTTCAGACTTGTAGATATACACATTTAGGATTAGAGCCCACTGCTGAGTTCAGCGTGAAGCTACAGGTGGCACTGCCTTGTCCTCTTTAAGTAGACCTAGCAGGAGTTTGTGGTCCATTATGATCATAAATTTCTGTCCCTAATGGTATTGATGGAACTTCCTGACCTCACATATGACTGCCAAACCTTCCTGCTCTGTCTGGGTGTATTTACGCTGTGCATTAGCCAAACTCCTGAATGCATATTCTGTTGGGCGTTCCTCTCCATTGGGCCACCTATGAGTTCATACCTAATGTCGTATGGGGAGGCATCGAATGTGGATCCACAATGCCATTAGGGAGGGAATTCTGGGATTTTGACACAGCAACAGTGAAGGTACAGTGATATATTTCCAAGTCAGGATGGAGAATGGCTCGGAGAGGAACTTGCATCTGGCAGTGTTCTTATATATCTGCTACTCTTGTCCTTCCAGATAGAAGTGGTCATGGGTTTGGAAGGTGCTGCCTGAGGTGAATTCCTGCAGTGCATCATGTAGATAGTACACACTGCTGCTACTGAGCGTTTGGTTGGCAGGAGTGGATACTTGTGGATGTGGAGTCAACCAAATGGGCTGCTTTGTCCTGGATGGTGTCAAGCTTTTTGAGTGTTGTTGGAGCTGCATCCATCCAGGCAAGTGGGGAGTATTCCATCACACTCCTGACTTGTGCCTTGTAGATGGCGAATAGGCTTTAGGGAGTAACTCGAGTTACTCACCGCAGTATTCTTTGCCTCTTCTGTATTTTGACCTGCTCTTATAGCCACTGTGGCAAGCTCAGTTGAATTTCTGATCACTGGTTACCACTAAGGTGTTGTTAGTAGGGAATTCAGTGATGGTAACATCATTAAACAGCAAGAGATAGTGGTTAGTTTGTCTCTTGTTGGAGATGGTCGTTGCCTGGTATTTGTGAGGTGTGAATGTTACTTACCACTCGTCAGCCCAAGATAACATAAGATCAGATAAGACATAGGAGTAGAAATAGGCCATTTGGCCTACTGAGTCTGTGTTACTATTTGATCAGGGCTGATACATTTCTAAACACCATTCTCCTGCCCTTGCACCATAACGCTTGATCCTTTGACTAAGCAACAACCTATCTATCTCTGTCTTAAAGACACTCAAATACTTGGCCAACAGAATCTTCTGCAGCACAAGCTGCACAGATTCACCACTCTCTGACTGAGAAAATTCCTGTACATCTTGGTTCTAAAGGATTGACCCTTCACTCTGACACTGTGCCCTCGGATTTGTCTCTCCTACCGTTGGGAACATCTTCTCCATGTCCACTCTATCCAGTCTTCTCAGTATTCTGTAAGTTTTGCCCCTCATCCTTCTAACATCCAAATAGATCACCTCCACTGGTTCCCTTTTATCTAACTTGTTCATTACGTCCTCAATGAATTCTAACAGATTTGTCAGGCATGAACTCTTTCTGACAAATCCATGAGCATTACTTTATCACACACTTCAAGTTCCAACTTCCCCAGCACCTCTTCCTTATTGATGGCCACTGCTCACCTCTGTCCTGACCCTTTTGAAGTTCTGACATGTTGCTGGTGTCTTCCACTGTGAAAACTGATGCAAAGTATCTATTCAGTTCCTCTGCCGTTTCTTTGTCCTCCATTACTACTTCTCCAGCCTCATTTTCCAGAGGTCCAATGTCTATCCTTGTCTCTTCTCTTACCTTTAATATGTTTAAAGAAGTCTTGGAGTCTTCTTTTAAATTACTAGTTAGCTTACCCTCATATTTCATCTTCTCCACCTTATTGCTTTTTCAGTTATCCTCTGCTAATTTTTAAAATCTTTTGGCTTCAAACTAGTCTTCATCACATTGTATGCTTTTTCTTTAGCTTTTATGCTCTCCTTGACTTTCAGTCTCATCCTCCCCTTAGTATGTTTCTTCTTCCTTGGGATGAATTTCTGCTGTGCCTCCCAAATTACTTCCAGAAATGCCTGCCATTTCTGTGCTGCCATCTTCCCTGCCAGGCTCCTGTGCCAATTAGCTCTGACCAGCTCTCCCATCATGTCTTTTAGTTACTTTTATGCAATTATAATACCATCTGATTTCAGCTTCTCCCTGTCAAACCTCAGGGTGAATTCTATCATATGATGGTCAATGTCCCCTTGGGGTTCCTTCACCTTAAGCTCTCTTATCAAGTCTGCTCATGCCTACCTACTCCCTTTCCCACCCCAGACCTTGGCATATGAACTAAACATGCCTGGTGTTATCATTCTCATCACACCCCATTTGATGCCAGGCTGCGACAGAAGGTGATTCCCCATTACACCTTTCCTAGCCATGCTTTGCAGTCTGGCCTCTTTTAAAATCCTGCTGCCCACTGTCACAAGTGTCTTGCCCAGAAACCCACTGCACCCAGTCTTGTAGCTAATGTACTGAAGATCCATGCCATGGCTTCAGCTGTTCCTTCACTCCCACACCCCAACTCCCTTCCCCATTTCCCCTTAGTTTCTGAGGACAGACCTGATGGATTGACTATGCACCATCCCCATGATTGTCCTGACTGATTAGCTCCAGGCAATATGGTCCCAGACCCCTAATTGATGCCTATACAACCCCTGGATGGGTTTAGCCCTACCACCACACTGGTCTGCATGGTGCCAGTTGACTGTCATGGCCCACTCCCTGGACTGCACAGGCATGGACCCTCTGACCAAGACACCCCTGACCAGATGCCAGACTCTCACCAATCCCCAGGTCTAGTATGGGAGGCTGCCTTTGACTTTCTGTCCCAGGACTCCCTGACTGATTGGTGTCTCTAAGGACTTCATTGAGGACTAGTCCTTAAGCGTTGGATCCATGATTGCGTGCTTACCGATATGCAGCATGTTTGCCACATAAGCTGCTGGTACATGGAGCAAGTATGAAATTGATGCAGCACACTGGCATACAGCAAGATGTGCGCTAACTTGACTGAGGACTGCTGACCAGCCAAAAAAACTGCCTGCTTGTGTGAGTTCACTAACAGCCACGGCATGTTAACTCAAGGCAAGGCAAGGCAGAGATGCACAAAGAGAGAAATCATTCATTCAGCAAGCAATCATCTGTGAGCTGCAGACTAGCCCAGAGTGTGAGCTGGGTGCCTATCCCTGTGGACACAGTGCTCCTGCTACTACCTTTCAAACCAAGTTGCTAGTCAGTCCTGCAATGCAAGTGTGTGTTTCCAGATTGCACTGCCATTGAATATTAGAAGTGCCAGAATATTTGAGATGGGCTAACAGATGTCAGATTCCAACATTCATCGAGGATTAAGTGCAGCTGGTGTCCATGTCTTGCCCTGAGCTGTGGTTTGGTCACAGACAGTATGGAAATGGTTCAGTGGAAGCACTGAACTGAACCTGCCAGGTACATGCTCTGATTTCCATGTCAAGTTGACCCGATGCCTGCGTTGTTTGGTAAGATGCTAGTGTGAGTCTTCATGAGCTGAGTTGTGCTGTTAGCAAAGTGTTTAATAAGCATTACTCCTGATCAATTGGTGTCGCTGCTGTCTGGTGAGAATCTCACTGTGCCTCTTGTAAAAAAAAAAGCAAAAAACATGGAGCGAGATGATCTCAACATTAAGATAGGCCTTGCCGCACTTGTCCCCCAATTCTACCACACATCTCAGCATACCCCATGCTGCTCTGACGCCTGTAAGATTTGGCCCCTAATTTTTATCCTTTGACCCAAACTAGAAAATGTGTGAATGCCAAATGCTGACATGGAATTGATTGCCCATAACAAATAGTCAAAAAGCCTAAACTCACTTGACAGACTTATATGTAACGATGACTAGTTGGCAAGTTTAGGTAGTACCTCCTTTCAAGAATCTGCATCTCTTTAGAGGGAGGACAAAATCTATTCAAAACCATCAAATAGTCCTCTAAAGACTTACAATGCTTCTAAAAATGCTAAGGCCACAGCCTTTAAGTCTTTCTGTTATAAATAAAGATCAAATTATCAGTTGTCCAGATTGAAAGTAGAATAGGAGATGCTATAATTGTATAGTCAAAGATAAAAAGAAAATGGATCAATGTTTTATTGGAGCTATTCATTGTCATCACTTAGCGCTGGTCCGGTTGTAAAAAGGGAAACAGAACATTGATGGGTAGTTGATTTAAAAAAAATTTCTTCCCCTTTTGACAGCTGTATTTGTTCTAAAATGTTCTCTGAGTTTAGTCAGACCTGAATGTTGATTCAAATAAACGTGAAAGTGGAACTTTAGTACATTTTGAAGGAAGCCATTCATGTCATTATGATTCTTCCCAATTTCCCAGCATGCTAGTTTCCCAATGTCACCGACAAAAGTGAAGCTTAAACGTTCTTCCTCTCGACCATTCTGCCTTACTTTTTGTAAAAGGGATTTGTTCAGGGAATCTAATTCTTTCACAGGCCATTGGTCCACCCCAAACAATGCTGAGAACAGTTCTGAGGAAAGGTCATTCCATCCAAAACGTTAATTCTGATTTCTCTCCACAGATGCTGCCAGGCCTGCTGAGCTTTTCCAGCAATTTCTGTTTTTGTATCACAGGTTTGATTCTTGTCATGCCTGACGTCATCACAAAGGCCCCATTTCTTCAACCCTGCTCCTCACCTGAGTTTTGGTGATTCACAAGTTAAACAATCACCATTATCTCTGTCTCTCTCTCTCTCTAATGAGGGAGTTGGACTATGGTGACCTTGCATTTACCTATGAATTAAAGAATAAACAATGTAAAGTTCAATGCATTACAGCAGCATCCAGCTAAGGAGCAACAATAATTGCACATTACCACTCAGCATCTGGACATTCAGGAAATTCGTGCTGTTGTTCCTGATAAAGTTTGAATATCACCTTGTAAAGCAAACATGGGTTCTGTTGCAGCCTCATTCAGCAACCCAATAAAACAGTCTTGCCAGTATTTTACTGTCATATCAAAAGTAGTGACTTTTAAATCTGAAGGTTCTGTATCTATTTGAAATGTGTAAAATGGGCATCCAATGGTCGATTAAGGTGACCGTATTGATTAGGGCCTCTCAGTAAGCACCCAGGGTATGCATCTGAAATTGGTTTGGGCTACTGCACGTGAAAATCGGGGAACCAATTCCTTTACCAGATTGGTTTGCAAGTCACCACAGTGGTCAGCATGCATACTGCAAATAGTTTCTTTGGGCAAGCACTTAAAGGGGCCATTGTAAGATGCCACCATAAGGTAAGTTGAATATTTTATTTCCCCCATTATACAATTAGGGGGGATAGGACTGCTCCTTTAGTCAAAAATATGAACTGCTGGCCACCACTGCACCACTGCTGCAGTTATATCCACTCCATCTCCACCGATACTGGCCTTGTGTACCCCTCCTCCCACCTCCTCTCTTCCCACCCAACCCCTCACTGCCACCAAAAGAAAATCATCTTTTTGTAGCAAACCACTAAAATTGTTGTCAAAAGCAGTTTTAGGCTGAAGTTATCCTCACTTTTACTTGCCTCAACCAATCCTACCAACAACTTAGTTTCTCAATTCTCATTCTACAGTGCTATTGTTGAGATAGAAGAGTTATCTTGTGAACAAAGGTTGGACAGATTAGCCCTGTATCTATTGGAGTTTAGAAAAATGTGAGGGGATCTAGTTGAAAATTGCAAACAAGCATAAATGCTGTCAGAATGTTTCATCCTGTAGAAGGACACGGTTTCAAAATAAGGGGTCACTTATTTAAGACAGAGAGGAGGAGATTTTTTTTTCTCTCACATTGATGTGAATCTTTGGAATTCTCTGCCCAGAGAGTGGTGGAGGCAGAGCCATTGAATATTTTCAACGCAAAGGTCGATAGATTCTTGACTAATGAGGGAGTCAAAGGCTTTCTGGCATAGTTGAAATAGAATTGCAACTATAATCAGTTCAGCCATAACTTTAATAAATGATGGAGTAGACTTGAGGGCAGCATGTTATGCTCACGCCCTAATTTATATGTTTGTACGTTTATGAGCAAAAAACCAGAAATGTCAAGGTTGCAACACTGAATTTCATATTTAAAATGGATTGGGTTTCTTCTAACTGAAAATTGACAGCTTCTACCTGGTTAGTTTGTAGGAAGAATGCGAAAGGAGTTGATTTGGGAATGATGGGATTGATTTCAGGGTTGTTAAACAACAGTAAAATCTTGTAACACAACTTGAAAAACAAACTGTTATATTTTCAGTGACATAAAGGCACTGGAAATATCATTCAACTTTAGGATAAAACAGAGAACTGCAGACGCTGGAGCTCTGAAGCAAACAAAGACAGAAGTTACTGGAGAAACTCAGTAGGTCTTGCAGCAACTGTGAACAGAAGGCAAAGTTGATGTTTTGATTCCTTTGACCCTTTTTCTGAATTAGAAGCGGCTAGGACAAGGTGGCATTTATGTTGATAATGGGGTGGGGGGGGGTGGTGGTGTGAAGCAGTGAGTGGATAGGTAGAGAGGATGCCCAGAGAGAGGGGGAAGTAAAAGGGGGATTGTTGATAAAAAGGCTGGTAAAATAGAGATGCCGGTTAGGTGATAAAGGGGACTATGAATAGTACTATAAAGAAAGCAACCCATTTCATGACAGGACCTGGGGTTGTGGGGATTGATAATAGACAAGGAATGAGGTGTTGATGCCCTCAAATTGAAATTGACTGTGTCAAGACTCAAAATTGAGTTTAACCATTTCAGAGCATACCAGGACTCAATATTAAGTTTAACTAGTTCTGCTCAATCTGGAGAAGGATCACAGGACTCAAAATGTTAATTCTGTCATCTCTTTCACAGTTGCTGCCAGACCTACTGAGTTTATCCATAAGTTTCTGTTCCAGTTTCTAGGCTTGCATAACTTGACATAAATTCCAGCGAACCAGAATTTGCCTCAATATATTTAATTTTTCTGTCAAATAGGATTAAATTTGTTCAGGTAAAACAAGTCAGTGAGTGAACAGAAAATCTGTAGAACCAGGTTCTAAGATCATCTGCAATAACTTCAGTCAGATAAAACACTGTGAATATAAAGCTCTAAAGGTCATTCTGTACTTAGTCATTCCTTTACTTAAATTAGTGAAGCCAGTTTTTCTAATTTAGCGTGCTTTTTTAGAGAATATGTGTGTAAAAGGCTTAATCTAAAGATCCGGAATCAAGATGTTTGATTTTTTTACCATTTTGTGTTGCATAACCTTAACTTCCGAGATTAAATCAGCTGTCAGGCATTCACAGTTTGACAGATGAGCTGGTCTTTTTGAGCCTTCCCCTACCTCCGACTTTACCTCCTGTGTGTCCTCAAGATTTTAATAAGGTCTATTTGTCACTGAATTTGTCATGCTCAATATAGGAATTGGAAAAATAATTTTTGTTTCTGTGGCTCAGCTCTTTTCATTTTGCTTTAGTTCCTCAGTTTGGCATTGGCTTCACATGTTTTATATTTATAATCTGAAATCGTAGCTAAAATCCATTTGATCCAAGTCTTTTCATGGCACTACCTAACAAAATTCTATCGATCTCTCTCGTAAGCCCAAGCCTTTTCATCAATGACCTTGCTTCTATTGTAGGAGTGTTCACTGATGATTGCACACTGTGCAGCACCATTTGCGACTCCTCAGGTACTGAAGTTGTCCATACTCAAACCAGCAGAAGCAAAAACTGGATAATATTCAGGTTAGACCTGGTAAGTGGCACATAACATTTGCATCATACAAGTGCGAGGTAATGTCCATCTCCGAGACAGATTATCTAATAATCATGCCTTGATATTCAATTTTGTTACCATTACTGAATTCCCCCACTTTCACCATCCTGGGGGTTACCATCAGAATCTGAAATGGATTACCTTTTAAATTCAGTGGCCACAAGAACAAGTCAGAACCTAGGAATACTGCAGTGAATAATTCACCTCACAACTCCCCAAAGCCTGTCCACCATTCACAAGCCACAATTCAGGAGTGTGATGGAATACTCCCAACTTGTCTGGGTGAGTGATAAAAGGTACTGCAGATGCTGGAGAATCCGAGATAACAAGCATGGGGCTGGATGAACACAGCAGGTCAAGCAGCATCATAG
>JAHRHZ010000017.1:27190530-27204472 GCA_024137785.1 Ginglymostoma cirratum | reverse complement strand
CTATGATGCTGCTTGACCTGCTGTGTTCATCCAGCCCCATGCTTGTTGTCTGGATGAGTGCTGCTCCAACAACACTCAAAAAGCTTAACACTGTCCAGGACCCTATATCAAGGACTGGTCTCCTTGTATACCAGCTGCTGAAGGTAAACACAGAGATATAGAGGGTGGTAAAGAAGGCAAATGGTATGTTGGTCTTCATGGCGAGAGGAATCATGTACAGGACAGGGATGTCTTGCTGCAATTATACAGGGCATTGGTGAGACTACATCAGGAATATTGCATGCAATTTTGCTCTCCTTTTCTGAGGAGGATGTTTTTGCGACAGAAGGAATGCAGCAAAGGTTTACCAAATTGATTTCTTGGATGGTGAGACTGATGTATGAGGAGACGTTGAATCAATCAGGATCATAATCGCCGGAGTTCAGGAAAATGAGGGGGAATCTATGGACAGAGTTGATGTCCAAGATCCTTGCCTTAGTGGGAAAGGATTGTGATCTCTTGTGGTGATGTAGAAACCTCCATGTCCTGGGAACCAAGTGAGATTTATTTTCTAAAGCTGTGCTGCTCCTCCATTACTACAGCTGTGAATGTATTCTTAATGTGCTTGAACATTGATCCCTATTTCGTAACTTATTCTCTCTTGTCGCCTGCAGGTATGCCATCAAGAGAGTGGCCCCACAAGACATCTCTTCCGCTGCTAAGGAAGAAGCCACAGATCCCTTGGGGGTTGCACTGTCTTCTGGCTATGGCACCCATGACCTGCTCAGACACTGACACCTTTGTGGGCACTTTAACTAGATTAGAGCCACAGCCAAATGCAGGGGAGCACATCACTGCTATTTCTCTGCAGCTGATCAAGGAAGAAATGCTTCACTGGGGTTATTGCCATTAGCATTGAACAATGTTCACAAGGAAACCCATCCTGCATTGCTTTGGCTGATATTGCTCTGCTGTAGGATATCAAAGGAGCCATTCAGTCAAAGGGCATCCTTATCATCACAGTGGTACAGCTCTCCTGTTGTCCATCACATTGCCTTGTTACACCATCCTGAAGAGATTTCAAGGATTAAGCAGCATTCTATGGCTGTACAGTACTGGTATGAAGCCCCAGCCATGACCCCCAAATCAAAGGTCCACACTATGTCATTCATTGGCCCCAGTGGAAGGAGGTGTTGCATTCTAGATATGCTGAACCGCATCACATGATGTTCTGACCTCCGCCTCTGCACAGTGCATAGCGCCACTGCCTCTCTCTCACCTGCACAGTTATCAATGCAAAGCAGGTGACTGTCGCTCCCCTATATCTTCACTGCATTGTGAAGGCATCCATATCTGCTAGCTTCACAATAGGAGTCAACTCCACATGCGCTAGAGGTTGATGCTGATTCTGAGTTTCCAGACCCTTGTGTTCCTCAGCCATTTGTGCAGCAGCTCTCAATGCAGCGGCCACAAGGATAACCATAAATTCTGCACCTGAATCCATTGGCAAAGGGTCCAAAGAGCTTACTTGGGTAATATCAGAAAACAAAGCAGCCCTAGAGTAATGTGTTCATTGAGAAGCCACCACACACAAAAATAGCATTTGAACTGTGTCTCCCAAGCATTGGGACAGGAAGACCTGACAAGGAGACCAGTGGGATATCTCTATATTGGCTCTGCACATCATTGTCTTGATTCAGACGTCTATTGCTTTTGGTGTACTGTAGAAGATTGTACATGTTTCAGCAATAATGAAAACCTCTCTCCCCACCCTCAATCCCATCAGTATGAAAGAAAGACATTGTTATTGTGTGGACATTGTATGATCCAAGTTGTAAAGCAAGCAGCTCCTACCTTGCACAGATTATGAGACCTTGGAAGGCAATTAGTCTTTTGGAAAGTAGCATGGATTTTTCCAGACAGCCGAAAATTGCTTGTACTTCCCAAACGTTAATAGGATTGATTTATAATATTGCAGGATGTGGTCAAGAGTGCTTGTTACTATGATTTCTAATTGATACAGTAGGTCACAGTGAGAGGTCCACACAGCATTTTTAATAACTAATGTCTTTCACCTCTACTCTATGGGAGCCTGTTTAATTCTATTGCTCCTTGAAGGGCATAATATTGCAGGAAAGTGAAGCTGTCAGAATGAAGCTCTTACTTCACCCACCCTGGGAGTGATGGGAGCTATTTTCACTTCTATTATGCACTTGCCCTTTGGATGACAATGGAATAAAATAGTGTTCATCCTTGCCAGAGTGAGTCACTGACTCAGCCTCTTGGTCTGCTTGACCTCCCCCATTACCCCAAATTTTCATTTCTTGGTTGCCCTCCCTGTCAAATTCATCAGCTTTCTTGTTCCCACCAAAGCAGTTTATTTATCTTAGCAGCCAACGCCTCACTATATCACCTGAGTCCCAGGTATACGACATCATCATGCTCATTGTAATAGTGCACCAAACACGTCAAAGCCAGGGTGGTGGCGACTGTCAATGCTATCCCTGCATCCTAACCTTTCATGACTCATGGAGTAGAATATCTAGATTCCTCACACATCAGATTTCTGAAGTCCTTCTCCACATAGTAAATACTCTGCTTTTTAATTACTCCTACCCCAGTGAATAATTTCACATTTTCCCATATTATACTCAAAGTGTAGATTCTTCACCACTCACTTAACTGACCTCTATCTGTCTGCAAACTTCCGATGTCTTCTGCACAACATACTTTCTAAGCTGCTGTCTGTGAATTTAGCTACCATGCCTTCACTCCCGTCATCTAAGACATTGTTAGATTCTAAAAATCAAGGCCCCAGCACATACCACTGCAGGACTCCACTTGTCAGAACCTGGAAATCAAAGACTCATTTATGCGTGCTCTCTATTTTCTGGCAGAGAGCCAAAGTTTTATCAATGCTAATATGTTGTTCCCTATACCAGAGCTTTCATTTTCCACAATAAACTTTGATGTGACACCTTATCAAATACCTTCCAGAAATCCAAATACAGTATGTCTATTGGCTCCCTGACATTCACAATGCATGTTACTCCTTCAAAGAATTTCATTAAATTGATCAAACATTTAACAAATGCTTAAACAAAACAATGTCATTCCAATTCCTTGAGCTTTTCTAAGTGTACAGGTTTAGTCTATTTAATGATTGAATCTAACAACTTCCACATGATAGGCTAAGCTAACTAGTCTATACTATTCTGATTGCTGTCTCCCTTCCTTCTTGAATAGAAGGGTTATATTTGCTACTTTCTAGCCTTTGCAGAATCTAGCAAATTTTAGACAATTAACAACAATCCATCAAGCTACTTCATTAGCTTTTTTAATAACCTAGGATAAAGGCCATCTAGATCCAGAATGTTACTAATCTGCAGTTCCATCAGTTTGCTCAATACTTCCCTCATGATAGTAATTTCGCTAAGTTCTTCTTTCACTTCCACTATTATTGGATTTTTTTGTTTACTATATAACAAAGGGAGAAGCAAACTATTTGTTCATATCATTTGCCATTTCCTTATTATTTACAAGAACTCCCCATTCTCACTCTCTTTTATTCACCAGTCTCCTTGGTTGGTTGCAACAAGATCGATTTAAATAGGACCCCTTTCTTGGTGGATTCCTTTCTCCCAGACCCAAATGAATTTATGTTTTAAAAAGACCCAATTTAAACCAGACACTCTTGTAGTAGCAAAGAGTGAATTTGTTAATCATTAAATGCAAGAAGAGTTAGGGAATGCAACAGACATAAACCCAGATTAGATATAAGAGGAGAGTCCAAAAAGTTCAAACAAAATATCCGGATCAGTTTCTGAACTGTTCATGAAGATCAGATAGAATCCCTACAGTGTGGAAGCAGGTCATTCTACCCATCAAGTCCGCACCAACCCTCAGAGGTGCATCCCACCCAGACTCACCCTATCCCTGTAACCCTATATTTCCCATGACTAATCCACCTAGCCTGCACATCTTTGGACACTATAGGCAATTTAGTATGGCCAATACACTTAATCTATACATCTTCAGACCATGGGAGGAAACTGACACAGACACTGGAAGAACATGCAAACTCCACACAGACAGTTGGCCGAGATTGGAATTGAACCTGGGTCCCTGGTACTGTGCTAACCACTAAGCCACTGTTGAGTAGAGGTAGCACTTATTTTCCGACATCCTCGGTTTTGTAGATAGAAATTCCTTTATCCTGATTCCTTTTTATAACTAGTTTGCAGCACTTGGAGTGAGAGTCTTTATCAGAAATTTAGCAGTAAATCGTGGATAATTCTTTATTGTGACCTTCATAACATGTAAGCTTGAATCCAGGATGGTACACAGGAGAATGTTAAGGCCCACTAGTACATTACAATAAAGTTTGAAACTAGCTTGCAGCCCCTGCACCTATGCAATCTTCAAAGAGAAAGGCATAAGAGTGTCTGCAGTTTGGGACATAGTACGAAGGGAGTGGCTTAATGTTGAGGACCAAATCACCAGCCTTTCACTATTTTTGCCATCATGAGTACAGTCTGTTAAAGTTTCCCTGTCAATTTAAATGTACAATGATGGGCTTGACTCAGGATTTTGCCAGTCACTGAAATTAAATCTGCAATTTTTCCATCGCAGTCTTCCTTTTAAAAACAATACATTTTGCAATTAAACGTAAAAATGTCTATAATTTCTTCAGGGATTTTTTGTTTCTGTATCACTTTGTATCATGAATAGAATTAAGTGATACATCTTATTGAAACTGGATATCCATTTATTGTTTTATTTACTGACTTTTCAGCAGAAATTTTTGTCTCCTAACTTATACAAAGTTAGGAAATACCATTTGGCAATGATGTGGTGAAGTTCAAGAGGGTGTCTGGGAGTTCAATGCTGAGGGACATGGGAGCAGAAATAGGCCATTCAACACTTCAAGCCTGCTCCATAATTTTAGATCATGGCTGATCATCCATCTCAGTGCCAATATCCCAGGTAATCCTCATATCCCTTGAAGTCATTTGTAACTGAAAATATTTTGATCACTATCTTGAACAAACTTAATGACTGAGCGCCCCTGACCCTCTGAGGTAGAGAATTCCAAGATTCACCCATCTCAACTCAGTCCTAAATGCCTTATCCCTTATTTTGAGATTGTATGTCCTTGTTATACATCTCAATCCTCTCCTCTGAGCCCGGGGAAACATCCTTTTGTATCTAGTCTTTCTATCCCTTTAAGAATTTAATAAGTTTCAATCAGATGTGGTAAAATTCTTTTAAGTTCCAGGAAATGCAATCTCCATGGGGCATCCCAAATTTAGGTATAAAGCCAACCTGAAACCAACATTCGGTACTTGGAAACTGGATCTCAATACATGGAGAAAAAAAAATTAACTTGAGCTGCCAAAAATGGCAAAGACTTTTACCACCATGTTTTTAAAATTTGATGAATTTGAGAATCAAGTGTCCTGTTAACAGAAGTGAGTCTAGTTCAAAACTAGAGCCATAAAGGTTTAGGGCGCTAGGGCTTTTCTCGTTGGAGAAGGATGAGAGGTGACTTGACAGAGGTGTACAAGATGATGAGAGGCATAGATAGACCAGATAGCCAGAGACTTTTTCCCTGGGCAGAAATGGCTATTATGAGGGGGCATAATTTTAAGGTAATTGGAGGAAGGTAGAGGGGAGATGTCAGAGGTAGGTTCTTTATACAGAGAGTGGTGGGTGCGTGGAATGCACTGCTGGCAGTGGTAGTAGAGTCAGATACATTAGGGATATTTAAGTAACTCTTAGATAGGCACATGGATGATAGTAAAATGTAGGGTATGCAGGGTAGTTTGATCTTAGAGTAGGATAATAGGTTGGCACAACATTGTGGGCTGAAGGGCCTGTAATGTTCTATGTTCTATAATCCATCCCTCTGACATTGGCTTCTTATGGAATACTTGTATTCAATTAAACTGGACTCTTCTTTTAGTGAATGTTTATTTGTCGAAGTGACAGGATAACTGCCCCCACCCCCCATCACTTGTGTGGGTTGTTAAGATGTGCTTGTTGCAGCAAGATCTATCCATATGTGACTTATTTCATATGATATGATAAAAAGTATTTGTCAACCAAAAGTCATCTCCTAAAAGCATACTTTCATTTGATCAGGAATTTCAAACTATTGTTTGTGACTGTATAATGTTAAAGGTCATGGCATTTAATAAGTTGGAACTGGAATGTAAGTAGACATACTAGTTATGGGATTCATGATATTTTTAACAAGACGATTCATGTGAAGTCACACATAGCTAATTTGTTTTCAGCTAAAGGTTATAGGAAGAGAGGCTTTACATCTTTAAAGTTCTTTGAATACTACATAAACATTTAACTACTTCCAATCAATAACAATCAACTAAATCATAGTTCAAAATACAGCGAATATTATTAGTTCCCTCTTGGTCTGAACCTCATTATTTGCAATGTAAGTCAACTGTCCATAAAGCTATGGTGAACAAATGAGACTACTTGCATGCAGTCAGTGATGTCACTGAAGTGTAAATTTACAACAATTTTATGAATAGTTTTTAGTTTATTTTATTCATGGTGAAACCTTAGAATGTCATCTCTCTACCCTCTTTAAAAACATTAGAATCAGGTGTAGGAGTAGACCACACAACCCAGTAAAGCCGTTGCATCATTCAATATAATTAAAGTGGTCTTTGGCTTCAATCCCACTTTCCTCCTGTTCCTATATCCCATCATTCTTGAGTGAACAAAAATCTGCCTGATGCAGTTATAAATATATTCAAACATAGAATATTCATAATCCATTTTCATGGAGAATTCCAAAGATTCACAACAGCTTGTGTGAGGAAATTTCTTCACAACTTAGTCCTAAATGATCACTGATTGTCCTGATGAAATGTTCCTGTATTCTTCCTGTAATCTTTCTGTAAAGAAACAAATTCATTGTCTAACTCGTCAAGCCCTTCAAAAATCTGTATGTTTCAATTAGATAATTCTTTTGTTGATCCTAATCTTGTAAACAAAGAATTTAGACCCAATCTACTCAACCTTTCCTGTTAGGACTAACCAATCATCCCAGGAACCAATCTCATGTACTGCACTGCCTTAAATGTAAAATATTTCTTAAATCTGGAGACTAGAACTTTCTTTCAGGTGTGATCTCCCCAAATCCTTTCACTATCTTAACCAGAGTTCTTTATTCTTGTACTCTAATCTCTGAAAGGCCAACATGCCATTAGTCTTCCAAACTGCTTGCTTTACATGTACACTAACTTACTGAGATTGCACACAAGTGCACCTCCTTCCCTCTGAACATCAACATTGACATGCGCAGAAAATGCTGGAGAAACTCAACAAGTCGGGCTGTATCTGTGGAGAGAGAACAAAGTTAACATTTTGAGTCCAGGTTGACTTTTCCTCATCAGTTCTGAAGCAGTATCATACCAGAATCAGAACACTAATTCTGTTTCTCTCTCCACAGATGTTGCCAGACTTGCTGAGTTTCTCCAATGTTCTCTGGTTTGTTTCAGATTTCCAGCATCTGCAGTATTTTATCTTTATCAACAATTACACGTTTTACATGTCTAATTCTAGGAGATTCTGCTGGAAATATCTTTGAAATTTGCACACACTACAGTGTGCACTGCAGATGTAAAATAATGTCATGTTTATATTTATGTTAATGTTGCTATTTATTCTTATGCTTAAGTATCAAGGATGAGTAAGAAGAACTGACAACATCAAGTTACCCAAGAAAGACCTGAATCTCTCTTAACTGGCAAAACAAAGGCACGCTATAGCATTTCTGCTAGAGCAAGGTCATCTGGATCCTAGGTGCTCCAGGCTTTATGAGGTCAAATAGACAGGGATGGGCCAGAAATAGAATGTCGGGTGTGACAGTGTGTGGTTTCTGTGTACTTGAAGTGATTTACAAAGATAATATCAAATTCACTGACTGGGTTGATTGTGATATTGCTTGAAGAGCTACAAATGCTAAAAAACAAGAAAGAGAATGAAACCGTGTGAACGACAATCATGTGCACTCCAGTAAAAGCATGCTAGAATTAGATTATATACATAGTTATCTGTGACTGCAAGTTGTAGTCTGAACTATTTCATAAACTTCTACGAAATTTTCAAGCTCCTATCCAAGTTATTTACCACACGCTATTCCTGGATTAATTCACCACTCAGCCGATATCTGCTGAAAGATCGGCAACTGGGTACTTTGCCATATTTAAAAGACAACTGAGGACCCGGGGAAGTTTAGCTTCCAAAGCTGCTCTGTTCAGTCGCATACTATAGCATATTTTCAGCACAATGGAAGTCGACAACGATCGTTCTTCAGGCAGTGATTTCCAGCCTCTTCCTCTGCCTGCTGGGAAAGCCCTGAAAATCCTGACCCCTCACCGCTCCCATGCTCTGGTGCTATCTTGAAATGCTGAATATAATGCAAGATTTTACTGCAATTGAGTCCTTCTTGTCACCCTCTGCTACTCCTCCGTTCGCTGCTTGACATTGGCTGGGGGTCTCTGTAGTGGGCTCCAGAATCTCGGTTACAGGCCCGCCTCCACCTTCATCACCACCCCTGCAACCACCACATCTGAGCTAGAGCTTGGGCCTGGCCTCCATATCTCCTGCTCCCTCTCTGATGCTCTTTGCTGGTCATCGGTCGCTGGGATCCTGGCTCTGGGCTCCTCTACTGCCGATCCTGAAGCCTCTGAGACCTCAGAGCCAGAGCTAGCCATGGATCTGGGGCTACGTGGATCCTGGCCCCAATCAATTCTCTCACAGAAAGACCAATCACCTTTTGGTGCTGCTTCTGTTGCTGCCACTATCAGCCATACTCAGGAGGCTGGGTCCACTCACACCCTGCCAAGCATGCTAATAAAGATTTTTAAAGAGAAAAGAAAAAGAGTAAAATGGAAAAGACCAAAAGCAATAAGAAAGAAAAGAAACAAAGAAAGCAGGCTGAAGCAGATGAGCCCTGGGCCAGGAGCCCAAACGCAGCGCTGCTACTCCACCACCATCTGCAGGTCACCAGAGATGCCAAGAGTGAATGCCAAACTAAGCTTGTGACCCAGACCAACCACATGGACACCTGTCATTTGTGGTAAGGTTTGCACGACATAATGGGCTACAAAGTGAGGTCAAACAGAATTGCAGGAAATAGTACGTCCCTACCTGATGAGCTCCATGCATTCTACCCTCGATTTGAAACAATATCACCTGTCCCAACAGCCTTGAATGCACCTGTACCCACAGCCACTACTGCAAGTGTTGAATCAGCCTTCTTGAGAGTGAACCCAAGGAAAGTGACTGGACCAGATTGAGGCCCACCTGTTCACTCAGACCCTGTGCGGACCAACTGGAATGAATATTTGCAGTTATCTTTAACTCTTCCTTACCTGCTTCAAGAAGACCACCAAAATCCCGACCCCAAAGGAAAATCATGTCGCCTGCCTCAATGACCCAGTGGCTTTGACTTCCATAATGACAAAGTGCTTTGAGAGGTTAGTCATGGCCTAGATCAGCTCCTGCCTACTAAAACACCTTGATCCTTTGCAATTCACCTACCACTGCGACAGGTCCACAGCAGATGCCATCTCCCTGCCCTTATGCTCATCCTTAGAACATCTGTATAACAAGGATACCTATATCAGGTTCCAACTTATTGACTATTGTTCCGCCCTCAAGACCATAATCCCAAACAAGCTCGTCTCTACACTCTGAGACCTCAGCTCCCCCGCCCCATAACTGGATCCTTGACTTCCTGACCCACAGATCGCAATCAATAAGAGTAGGCAACAACACCTCCTCCACCATAATCCTCAATACAACAAGGCTGTGTACTCAGCCTCTGACTGTAAAACTTATATACTCATGACTCTGTGGCCAAGTTCTGCCCCAACTCTATTTACAACTTTTCTGATGACATCACTGTTGTAGGTCAGATCCCAAACAATGACAAGACAGAATACAGGAAAGAGATTCAAGTGCTTAGCGGCATGGTATAAAGACAACAATCTCTCCATCAAAGTTAGCAAAATGAAGGAGCTTGTCAGTGACTTAAGGAAGCAGAGTGAAGGGCATGCCCCTATCTGCATCAATGGTGATGAGGTGAAGATGGTCGAGAGCATCAAGTTCCTGGGAGTGACAATCACCAACAATCTGTCCTGGTCCAAAAATATTGATGTGATGGTCAAGAAAGCACAACAATGTCTCTACTTCTTCAGGAGGCTAAGGGAATTTGCCATATCCTCAAGAACTCTTACCAATTTTTATAGATTGCACCAAAGAAAGCTTCCTATCTGGATGCATCACAGTGTGGTATAGCAAATGCTCTTCCCAAGACCACAAGAAACTACAGAGTTGTGAGTACAGCCCAATCCTTCATGCGAATTAATGTCCCATCCATTGGCTGCATCTATACTTCCTGCTGCCCTGGGAAAGCAACCAAAGACTCCTCCCACCCCAATTATACTCTCTTCGACCCTCTTCCGTCAGGCAGAAGATATAAATGTTTGAATACACCTATGGACAGATTCAAGATCAGCTTCTTTCCCGCTCAGACTTTTGAATGGACCTCTCAAATGTTAATTCTGATCACGCTCTCTGCACCTTCTCTGTGGCCGTAACCCTGTGTTCTGACTCTGCTCTGCTATCCTGATGCACTCTGTATAGTAAGATCTTCCTGTATAGCACACAAAACAAAACTTTTCACTGTACTTCGGTGTCTGTGACAACAATCAATCAATCAATCTTGAAAAGACCGGGTGGAAGTGTGTAGAACACTGCAGTACATCAACTTGACTGAGAACTGCTGACTAACAGGGCAAGCTGCCTGGTTGAGGGACTATGTTGAATGGCACGGAAAGGGAGCCAGGCAAGGCATAGCATGGATATTGTGAGTTAGCAGGCAGGGGCTAAGTGACTGAATGCTAGGAGACCAAGCAAGCAACTCTGAGATTCAGCCTGCACTAACTGGTGAACTGTCCATATGTGCTAAGTATCCTTGCAACAACTTTTCAATGCTGCTTGCTGGTGCATCTTACAGTGCACGTCTGTGCTTCATAGATGGCGTGCAAGTGAATTGGACAGGTACCATAATGGTTATTACGGTTCGCAAATGACGATGTTACACCACACCCAGATTACCTTTTCAACGATGAACAAAAGCTACTGAAGACAAAATAGTCGTAACGATCAGCATGAATCTTTTGAAAGACAAATTCCACATTGATAATATCAAAAATGAAAGTTGGAAAACCAGCCACTGTGCAATATTCAAATGAACTCAACAAAAATGAGCACATGGTAGCAGTTGTCACACAAACTGTACACAGCCCTTGCAAAGAAAAACTTCTTTTTCATCTTTGCTTTAAATGGGATAACATTCATTTTTAAACTGTGTCTCGTAGTTCTCGTGTCTCCCGCAACAGGAAACATCATTTCAGAATCCAACCTATTTTGTGGATGCAGAGCAACACTAACAGCATGGGTTTAATTCCCGCATTGGCTGAGATTATCATAAAGGACTGTCCTTCTCATCTACTCCACTTACCTAAGGCAACCCTCAGTTTAATCCACTGCCTGTTGTCTCTGTCTAATGAGAGAGTTGTCCAATGATCCTCTGGGACTTTGATGGCTTTACCCTTATCTTTAGATACCAGCCTGGCAGGTTCGTAATCAAGCTTCATAGACATGTTAATCTTCATAGCACATTGTGATTGATAAAATTAAACCACACAGAACAACAGAACTGTAATTTATTCTGGTGTTAATCTGCAAAATCTGCTGAAACTTTGGGACTGAGAGTTGACCTCACAACCTTCTCACTCAGAGTCAAGCAAGTGTGTGTGATCACTTCGTACTTACAAGCTATCTGGCAATGGCAATTTCTCTCATCAAGAATTAACCTACCTTTGGTGTCAGTATTAAATACATTTTAAATGGAAAATTCTTGAACCTCAGTTGACTGCCTGCTAAAATTAAACTGAGCTTTACAGATACACATTATCCACAGTTTGTGGATGACGCAATGTCATGACTGCCACTCTGTATCATATTTCTAAACCACTCTCAAACTCTTCACTGCATGAAACTCAATCTGTCTTTGACTGTTGCCAAAGCAAAACTCATTATATTAACCCACTTCTGGTCAGCAGCATGTTCCATTTCCTGTATACGTTGAAGGCAAGACACAGAAACATTTTGAGCAATTCTCTTGCCTTAGCAACCATTTTGGGAAGATCCAACATCTGATCAGTTGCACTGGCTCAGCCTGATACAGTCTGCAACAGTAAGGATTTAACAACTAGATCATCACAAGTGAACAGAAGTTCTTGTGTCACTTAAAGTAGTTGCCCTCACACTCCTGCCCTGCAGTGAGACATGGGCTGCATAACAATGAGGCACAACAGCAATACAGAAATTTGGTCAACAGTGCCCTCACCACATCCTCTGGGTTCAATGTAAGCCTGTTGTCCAGTGTCCCTGAAGCCATGTTCACTTGAACTAAGATAAAATCCCAACAAAATCTGTTTGGATGGACAGCACCTTGTGTCCTTTTCCCTCAGCTCTCAAATGTCCAATGTTCCGAAGGAGGACAAAAAAATCCTGCAAAGTCTGAATGCTGTTCTTGAAGCGCAGTTCCATTGAGTTTAATAACTGCATATAGCTGGCTGCCAATCACTCAGAATGACAACAACCTGGTCAACAAGTTGCATCACTCATCAAGTTCCAACTACCTAACAATAAGGCAGAGTGGCATTAAACGAGGATAGAAAAGGAGGCAAATCCTGCACTCTGGACTTCACCGACTCTTGGGATGCCCTGTGGTTCCCTAAAGTTTGTGACTTGACTTGAGCACTTATGTTAAAATATTGCAGCAGTATTGCCTTTTTGTCATGAAGGGTAGATCACTGAGACATGGTTGCTTGGTGACAAAGGCAATGGCAATTTTTCTTATCAATTTACATACTGCACATGACTATTTCCCATCACCCATCCACATGACTGTCACAGCATTACTGCTATGAGGAGAGCATATATTCACCACCATGGCATACTGTGTATGGTACCTGCCGACAGCATTAGGAGTTCAAGAATGAACATTTTGCAGTTCCATTTAACATCCTCAATAAGGTATTCTTGTAAAGCAATGTGCCTCCCAGCACTATGGGGAATCCTGCTATCTCAGCTAAGCTATGTGTCTGCAAATCAATTGGTTTGATCACGAGTCCATGAAAAATCAATTAATGCAGAAAGATGTTCTGATAGAGAAAATTCTGGCATTTCAGCAGAATCAGGTAGGTGAACAAGTTTTATTTTCTGTAACAATTTGAGATTAACATTACCAAGAAATATGGGGTCATTCTAGACACATTGAGATAATAGTTATTATTTCGCAAGTCTTGTTAATGCGTACCCCCAAAAGTTCAATGGTCAGAACTCACTTAAAAGTAAACAAGTATTTGCAGCTATTTCCTGGTTAACACATTCATGAAGACAATTGTGCCTGCTAGGGGATAGTTGTCAAAGAAATGGGTGCCTTGCCTGCTGGCTGGAGAGCTGGTGAGTGGTCCGTGTTACCTCTTCCAGTAAAAGCACACTGAATCACATGCCAGTAAGGAACTGCTGATGGCACTAGCAGGCTGTTTCCTAGAGTCAAGATCCCACGTACCAATGTTCCACCAAGCAAGAGCTTCTAGATAATCAGGGATCAGCAGCTCTTACACTCAGCTAGCCCATGGAAGAAGCCATGGCTGCTGCAAGAAGAGACCTCACCGCACCACCACCCCCACACGCGCACACACACATATACACACAAACACACATGCACACACACACATAAACACACTCATACACACACACGTACACGCACACACATTCACACATACACACACACACAAACGCACATACACACAACACACAGATGCACACACACACATACACATAC
>JAHRHZ010000017.1:27129219-27165946 GCA_024137785.1 Ginglymostoma cirratum | reverse complement strand
TTTCAACCTAAATGCAGTCATATTGGAGCAATGCGGCCCTTCAAGGGACACACAGGTCAGTACAAGATAAGAAGAGACCATGCTCCTTTTTACAATACTACCAACATGGGAACTGTCCAAGGAGCAACGACTAAACAGATTTGGACTTTACTCAATGGAGTTGAGAAGAAGGAGAGGTGATCTCATCAAAACATACAGGATTCTTCAGGGACTTTAAAGGGTAATTGCTGAGAGAATGCTTTCACTCATGGGAGGGTCTGAGACCAGAGGGCATATTCTCAGAATTAAAGGTTGCAAATTTAAGACTGATTTAAGGAGGAATGTCTTCTCTCAGAGGATTGTGACTCTTTCGAACTCCTTACCATGGAGAACTTTCAGGGGTGGAATATTTTTCTTTATTACGGCTGAGATAGTTAGACTCCTCATCAATAGGGGAATCAAAGATCATAAGGAAAAGGCAGGAAAGTGGGCATTAGGAATGTTGGATCTAATGAATGACAGAGCTGGATCTCGTGGCTGAATGGTCCACTTCCATTTCTGTTTCTTATTAACTTTTGCACTTATAGTCTTACACAGTGTTAATGTAGTTAACCAGTCTTAAGTTAACATAACCTGTCATCTTCCTGTCATGTCATAATCTAGATTTCCAATTTAGGAATGTGGCGCCACCTGGTGACCTCCATAGACTAACGATACGAGAAGTGTTGTTCGCATCTTATCAACCCAAAGAAAATCTCAGAAGAAATAAGAGCACCCATCTCTTAACAACACTTGATAATCAGGATTCTATTCCTATTGGCCGTTTCGAAGCTTCTCAATGAATGCTTCCTGTCTTGGGATGAGCATTACAATAATTCCTTGCTCCAGCTTGTTCTAGTTAACATGCACCTGCACATACCTTTCCAGTGTACACATCAAAACGTGGGATATGAAGGTAAAGCCTCTACTAATCATTGGAGATATACGCCACTTCAAGCAATCCATAACCTCAAGTATGTAAATACCAAAAGAACTGTGGATGCTGTAAATCAGGAGCAAAAACAAATTTGCTGGAAAAGCTCTGGCAGCATCCGTGCAGGAAAAAACAGAGTTAACCTTTCGGGTCTGGTAACCCTTCCTGAGAACCTCAAGTATGCCTTCTACACAAATATTTACATAAAATTCTCTGTCTGTGGTCTCCATCCATCTTCCTTTTTCCCCTACTCCTTTCATTGGATGAGGGCGTCGCTGGCCAAGCTGCATTCATTGCCCATCCATAATTGCCTGAAAGGCAGTTGCAAGTCAAACACATTTCTTTGGTTCTGGAGTCACATGTAGGACAGACCAGGTAAGGATGGCAGTTTCCTTCCCTCAAGGACATTAGTGAACCAGATGACTTTTTCCAATAAGCAACAATGGATTCACGGTCATCATTAGACTCTTAGTTCCAGCTATTTATTGAATTCAGTTCCCCCATCTGCCATGGTGGGATTTGAACCTGGATCCCCAGACATTATCTGGATCACTGGATTAACAGTCCAGTGATAATGCCAAACGGCCATCATCTCCCCTCTTGCCCATTCTTTGCTGCCCTTCATAGGTGGTCGTGAGCTATCTTCTTGAACCGCTGCATTGCTCCTGCTGTGGGTGGACCCACAATGCTTATAGAGAGGGAATGACAGAATTTACTATACAACCCTGGTAAGTCCCATTACTGTCAAAATTTACCAGCGCAAACATTTTGAATTCACAACGTATATTGGCCACTATTTTGTCAAAAGAAATTGTTGTCATCTTTACAAACTTTGGAGACTGGAGCTCTGATTGATCTAATCCCTGACATCTTTTAACCTTGCTACAGTGAAATATATTAAATTTTAATATGAAAGTTGCATAACTTTCTGTACCATAAGCAAGAAATAGCTTTTATAAATAACGTTTGATATTCACAATTACCTTGTGTTGTGGAATTGAGAACACTTGTTGAGATTGTCATGTTCTGAGTTGTTGATGATCGAGTGCTGCTCTGTGTAGTTGGTATTTCTTGTGTAACTAACGATGATGCAGAGGTTTGTGATGTATTTGTGAGTGGTTGGAAGGAAGAAGAACTTTCTGTTGTTATCTCTATACTTGAGTTTGCTGTTCCAACAAAAAAAAGAAAATCCATATTGGACAGTGTCATAGTGCATAATGAAGTGAACTAACTTTTCTGAATGAGTGGGAACTTCATACGTAATAACAATTTTATGCATTATTGTAATGGTGGCTCCAACAATAATATCTGGAAAACAATTTTTAATGCCCACATGAAGTGTATGGTTAAGTAGACAGTATAAGGGCAACAATTGTTTATCATTTCTGCAGGAAACCATGCTATGATTGATTTGGTCCCAGTACATGCACCGTAAAACGTCTCATAAAGTAACTTACTACTTGCTGTTGTTGTGAGATTGTTCACTGTTGTTGAGTTTGATGTGGATTCTGTTGGTGATTGCTGTGTGATGTTCTCTGTCGTTGTTACTCCTGGCATGGATAGAGAGGCTGCTGTAGTTGTGAATTGTACAGGAGTAGACGATGTTCCAACAAGAGTAGTCGTGTTAGGAGCAGTTGTTTTAGCTGTGTAAACAAAATCATGTTCATACATTTAAAGAATCTTACTTTGATTCAACATAAATGATAACGTTAAATCTGAGAAATATTTAAACTTCCATATGTGGCATTTTCCTGTACTTAAGGTATTGATGAATTATAAGAGAACAAAATAGAATTGGTTTTAAGTTCTGCCTGAAGTTCATGGGTGAGTAAATTGTCCAGATCTTTGTTCAGCATCGATGCTGGGCATATTGCCACATTCAGCAAAGATTTCTGCACCCAAACCTATCTACTGTTTCAACTGAGATAACAAAGTGTAGAGCTGGATGAACACAGCAGGCCAAGCAGCATCAGAGGAGCAGGAAAGCTGATTTTTTGGGCCTAGACCCTTCTTCATAAATGGGGGAGGGAAAGGGGGTTCTGAAATAAATAGGTAGGGAGAGGTGGTCGGATAGAAGATGGATAGAGGAGAAGATAGGTGGAGAGGAGACAGACAGGTCAAAGAGGCGGGCATGGAGCAACTGGGTCTTTTCATCCTAAATGCAGTTGTATTGGAGCAATGCAGCCCTTCAAGGAGCACACAGGTCGATGAAATACAGTACGAGAAAAAAAGACAGCATACTCCTTTTTACAATATTATCAACTTGGGGATTGTCCAATGAGCAATGATTAAACAGGTTTGACCTTTACTCAATGGAGTTTCGAAGAAAGAGAGGTGACCTCATCGAAACATATAGGATCCTTCAGGGACTTGAAAGGGTAATTGCTGAGAGGATGTTTTCACTCATGGGCGAGTCTAAGACCAGAGGGCATATTCTCAGAATTAAAGGGTGCAAATTTAAGACTGAGTTGCGGCGGAATTTCTTCTCTCAGATGATTGTGCGTCTTTGGAAGTCGTTGCTGCAGAGACCTTTGAGGGGTGGAACACGTGTTTATTTAAAACTGAAATAGTTAGTTTCCTGATCAATAGGGGAATCAAAAGTTATCAGGAAAAGGCAGGAAAGTGGACATGAGGAATGTTGGACTGACCATGCATGTAATGAATGGCAGAGCTGGCTGTCGTGGCTTAATGGTCTAGTCCTGTTTCTGTTTCTTATTAAGTTCTGCTCTTATAGTCTTACCTTGTGTTAATGTAGTTAACCAGTCTTAAGTTAACATAACCTGCCATCTTCCTGTTACATCACAAACGAGATTTTCAACCTGGGAATATGGTGCCGTCACTTAAAACTGGTGACCTCCATAGACTAATGATACCAAAAGGGTTGTTAGCATCTTATCAACTCAAAGAAAATCTCAGAAGAAACAAGTGCACCCATCTGTTAACAACACTTGATAATCAGGATTCTATTCCCACTGGCTGTGTAGAAGCTTCTGTGTGTATCTCAACGAATGCTTCCTATCGTGGGATGAGCATTACAATAATTCCTTGCTGCAGCTTGTTCTATTTAACATGTACCTGCACATACCTTTCCAGTGTACACGTCAAAGCGTGGGATATGAAAGCAAACCACCACTAATCATTGGAGATGCACGCCATTTCAAGCAGTCTAAAACCTCAAGTATGTCTTCTGCATAATTTTTTAGACAGAATTCCCTGTCTATGTTCTCTATCCATCTTCCTTTTGTTCTCTATTCATTTCATGGGATGAGGGCGTTGCTGGCCAAGCTGCATTCATTGCCCATCCCTAATTGCCTAGAGGGCGGTTACGAGTCAAACATATTGCTGTTTTGCACCATAAAACGTCTCATAAAGTAGCTTACTACTTGCTGTTGTTGTGAGATTGTTCCCTGTTGTTGACGTTGATGTGGATTCTGTTGGTGATTGCTGAGTGACATTCTCTGTCGTTGTTACTCCTGGGATGGATGGAGAGGCTGCTGTAGTTGTGAATTGTACAGGAGTAGATGATGTTTCAACAAGAGTAGTCGTGTTAGGAGCAGTTGTTTTAGCTGTGTAAATAAAATCATATTCATGCATTTAAAGAATCTTCCTTATATTCGACATGGATGATAAACGTTAAATCTGAAAAATACTTAAATTTCCAAACTTTGCATCTTCCAGCACTTAATGCATTGTGTGGTGCCACTTTGGCTGTAGTTATAACAGACCAAAATAGAACTGGATTTAAGTTCTGACAGAAATTCAACAGTGATTCAATTGCCTACATCTTCTGGCAGCATAAATGCTGGGCACATTGCCATATCCAGAAATAGTTCTGCTCCCAAAGTTGCCTCATGTTTCAGATCGTTTTTTTAATCTTAAATGCAGTAGTAATAGCGCAGTGCATTCTTTCAAGATGCGCACAAGATCAGAAGAAAGGAAGATAGGTAAGAAGAGGACATGGTCCCTGTTAGCAATATTTCCCAACGTAAGCAGACAATTTCGTAAAGGACTCAAACCTTTCAGTGTTTGAATGATTGGCTGGCTGAGTGAGCGGGTTGGTGAGTGATTCTCTATTGAAAATGAGTAGTCATGGCCAGTTGATACAGGTGGGTAATTGAGTTGGTTTGGAGGGAAGATAACAGCAAAAATGAGTGGTTGGCTCAGGTAGGATGATAAATAGTCAGGTTGGAAACAGGCAAATTGGTTTGGATTTGAAGGATTTTTGTAAAGGAGCATTGGTTTAGTTATGTCAGGGAGATCTTCAGGTGAGAGGGTGAGTAGACTGGTTTCATTGCGGGTAGAATACGCCAGTTGTAGGTGTTTGGATTCGGTCAAGGAATGGGTAGTCAGGTCAAGTCGGGGGGTTAATTTTATTCATTTGTGGTACGTGGATTTTTTTTTGTGGTGTGTGGACGTCGCTGGCTGGCCAGCATTTCTTGCCCATCCCTAGTTGCCTTTGAAAAGGTGGTGGTGAGCTACCTTCTTGAACCGCTGCAGTCCTCCTCCTGTGGATTGACCCATAATGTTATTAGAGAGGGAATTCCAGGATTTTGACCCAGCGACAGTGAAGGAACAATGATATATTTCCAAGCTAGGATGGTGAGTGACTTGGAGGGGAACTTGGAGGTGGTGGTGTTCCCATATATCTGCTGCCCTTGTCCTTCTAGATGGAAGTGGTCATGGGTTTGGAAGGTGCTGTCTGAGGACCTATGGTGAATTTCTGCAGTACATCTTGTAGATAGTACACACTGCTGCTACTGAGCGTCAGTGGTTGAGGGAGTGGATGCTTGTGGATGTAGTGCCAATCAAGCGGGCTGCTTTGTCCTGGATGGAGCCAAGCTTCCTGAGTGTTATTAGGGCTGCACTCATCCAGGCAAGTGGGGAGTATTCCATCACATCCCCGACTTGTGCCTTGTAGATGGCGGATAGGCTTTGAGGAGTCAGGAGGTGAGTTATTCACCGCAGTATTCCTAGCTCCTGGCCTGGTCTTGTAGACACTATGTTTATGCAGTGAGTCCAGTTGAGTTTCTGGTCAATGGTAACCCCCAGGATGTTGATAGTGGGGAATTCAGCGATAGTAACACCATTGAATGTCAAGGGACGGTGATTAGATTGTCTCTTATTGGTGATGATCATAGCCTGGCATTTGTGTGGCGTGAATGTCACTTGCCAATTGTCAGCCCAAGCCTGGATATTGTCCAGATCTTTTTGCATCCGAACATGGACTGCTTCACTATCTGAGGAGTCACGAATGGTGCTGAACATTGTGCAATCATCAGCGAACATCCCCACTTCTGACCTTAGGATGGAGTGACGGTCATTAATGAAGCAGCTGAAGATGATTGGGCCTGGGACACTACCCTGAGGAACTCCTGCAGAGATGCCCTGGAGCTGAGATGACTGACCTCCCATAACCACGACCATCTTCTTAAGTGTCAGGTATGACTCCAACCATCGGAGAGTTTGCCGTCTGACATCCACTGATTCCAGTTTTGCTAGGGCTCCTTGATGCCACACTCAGTTGAATGCAGCCTTGATTATCAAGGGCTGTCACTATCACCTCACCCCTGGAATTCAGCTCCTTTGTCCATGTTTGAACCAAGGCTGTAATGAGATCAGGAGCTGAGTGGCCCTGGCAGAACCCAAACTGGGCGTCACTGAACAGGTTATTTCTGAGCAGGTGCTGCTTGATCGTACTGTTGATGACACCTTCCATCATTTTACTGATGATCGAGAATAGACTGATGGGGCGATAACTGGCCAGGTTGGATTTGTCCTGCTTTTTGTGTACAGGACATACTTAGGCAATTTTCCACATTATCGAGTAGATACCAGTGTTGTAACTGTACTGGAAGAAAGCCATTAATAAACACATAGAACTCGACCCCATATATACTCCACTATGAAGGAAAACCGGAAGTGAGGCAATCCAGCTCAATAGACTCCAGAGTTTAAAAACCACGCGGGAAAACACACCGACGCTTCATCGGAGACTGCACTGATGATGTTACCCAGCATGGTAATGGAAAGCCTGCAGAACAACAAACCAGCTCGACGAGCCGACCAACCTCAACACCCACAACCCGAGCTACAAATCTACTCCAAAACCTTACTGTAACTGGAACAGCTTGGCTAGGGGAGCGGCAAGTTCTGGAGCACAAATCTTCGGTACTATTGCTGAAATGTTGTCAGGGCCCATAGCCTTTGCAGTATCTAGTGTCTCCAATCGTTTCTTGATATCATGTGGAGTGAATAGAATTGGCTGAAGACTAGTATCTATAATGCTGGGGACCATTGGAGGAGGCCGAGATGGATCATCCCCTTGGCACTTCTGGCTGAAGATGGCTACGAATACTTCAACCTTATCTTTTGCATTGATGCGCTGGGGTCTTCCATCACTGAGGATGGGGATATTTGTGGATCCTCCTCCTCCAGTGAGTTGTTTAATTGTCCACCACCATTCATGACTGGATGTGGCAGGACTGCAGAGCTTAGATCTGATCTGTTGGTTATGGGATCACTTAGCTCTGTCTATCACTTGCTGCTTTTGATGTTTGCTGTGCAAGTAGTCATGTTTGGTGGCTTCACCAGTTTGATACGTCATCTTCAGGTATGCCTGGTGCTGCTCGTCAAATGCTCTCCTGCACCCTCCATTGAACCAGTGTTGATCCCCTGGGTTGATGGTAATGGTTGAGTGGGGGATATGCCGGGCCATGAGGTTACAGATTGTACTGGAGTACAATACTGCTGCTTTTGATGGCCCACAGCGCCTCATGGATGCCCAGTCTCGAGTTGCTAGATCTGTGCAAAGTCTGTCTCTTTTAGCACGGTGATAGTGCCACACAACACAATGGAGTTTATTCTCAATGTGAAGGCGGGACTTCGTCTCCATAGGTCTGTGCAATGGCCACTCTTACCGATACTGTCATTGGCAGATGCACCGGCAGCTGGCAGATTAGTAAGGATGAGGTCAAAAATGTTTTTCCCTTTTGTTGGTTCCCTCACCACCTGCCGCAGACCCAGTCTCACAGCTATGTCCTTTAGGACCCGACCAGCTCAATCAGTAGTACGGCTGCTGAAATCCCCCACCAGAGTACACTTTGTGCCCTCGCCATCCTCAGTGCTTCCTTTAAGTGTTGTTCAACATGGAGGAATACTGATTCATCAGCTGAGGGAGGACGGTATGTGGTAATCAGCAGGAGGTTTCCTTGCCCACGTTTAACCTGAAGCCATGAGACTTGATGGGGTCCAAAGTCAATGTTGAGGACTTCTAGAGCAAAATCCTCCCGACTGTATACCACTGCGCTGCCCCCTTTGCTGGGTCTATCCTGCCCGTGAGACAGGACATACCCAAGAATGGTGATGGTGGTGTCTGGGACATTGTAAGGTATGATTCTGTGAGTGTGACTATGTCAGGCTGTTGCTTAACTAGTCTGTGAGACAGCTCTCCCATTTTGGCACTAACCCCCAGATGTTAGTGAGGGGAACTTTGCAGGGTCAACAGGGCAGTTTCAGCCATTGTCTTTTCCGGTGCCTAGGTCGATGCCAGGTGATCCATCCAGTTTCGTTTCTTTGAAACTTTGTAGTGATTGGTACAACTGAATGGCTTGCTAGGCCATTTCAGGGGGCAGTTGAGAGTCAACCACATTGCTGTGGGTCTGGAGTCACATGTCAGCCAGATCAGGTGAGGATGGCAGATTTCCTCCCCTGAGAGACATTAGTGAACCACATGGGCTTTTCTCGACAATCGGTAATGATTTCATGGCAATCAGTATATTATTAATTCCAGACATCTGCCGTGGTGAGATTCGACCCCGGGGTCCCCAGAACATTAGTTGGCTTTCTGGATTAATAGTCTATCGATAATACCACTAGGCCATCGCCTACCCAAGCTTACTCTCAGTGCAAGCATTTATTGCTCATGCCAAGTTGCCCATGAGAGGTAGTAGTGAATTCTATTTTTGAACCATTTGCTCTCCATACACCAACAATGTCATTTTGGAGATCATTCAAAGATTTTCACCCAGTGAAAATGAAGGAACAACAATGCATTTTTAGGTCACCATGATAAGTTGCTCGAAGGGGCACTTGCAAGAGGTGGCTTTACCTGGATCTACTGCTCTTGTTCTCCTAGTTAGTAAAATGGTGGGTTTGGAAGGTACTGTTTAAAGCAATTGATGAATTTCTGCATTAATTCTTGTTGGTGGAAGACATTACAGTGGCTGGGAATCAGTGGTGCAGGGAATGAAAGCTTTGTGGATATATTGGCAATCAAGCAGTGTATTTGGTGCTGGATGGCATTTAGGGTGATTTATGCTTTACAAATGGTGGACAGGCTGTGGACAGTCAGGGCAGCACAGTGGCTCAGTGGTTAGCACTGCTGCCTCACAGCACCAGAGACCCGGGTTTGATTCCACCCTCGGACGACTGTCTGTATGGAGTTTGCACATTCTCCCTGTGTCAGCATGGGTTTCCTCCGGGTGCTCCGGTTTCCCCCCACAGTCCAAAGATATGCAGGCTAGGTAGATTGGCCATGCTAAATTGCTTGTAATGTTTAGGGATGTGTCGCTTAGGTGGGTTATAAGGGAATGGATCTGGTTGGGATGCTCTCAGGGTCAGTGTGGACTTGTTAGCCCAAAGGGCCTGTTTCCACACTGTAAGGATTCTATGAGATGAGTTACTTCTTGCAGTCAGAGACATAGCTTGGCTCTTTAGAGCTGATTGGAATTGGTTCTTGCTCTCCTTCAGAGAAAGTAGATGGTTTGTAAGTCTCTAGTCAGCAGCTAAGGTCTTATTTATACTTGACACAAATTGGTCACAAATTTAATAAAAAATATATGGATGACAAACATAATTAAGTAAATAATATATTAAGAGCCAGCATGAGATCAAAAAGACTTAAAACAGGATGAAATAAATTTGGGAGATACAGAAAATCAGAAGTGTGGTTTCACTGGGCCATAGCCTCAAGCAGACCAAGAGTTGAAAAGCTGCACAGGACAGGTGAGTTTTGAAAATGTTCAAGAGTGACATCACTGGGAGTTTGACCTATGCTTTGCAATTCTCCCATCTCAGTTGCCCCTCATCTAGTGTGTAATGATGGTGTTGCATTATTTTCAATACAAATAAACTCATAAAGATAATTTCTGATTCTCACCAGTTCCTGTTGTGAAGCTACCAGTTGTTGGCATGGATTGGTTCGTAAATAGTTCAGTGGTGTTCTCTTGAATAATTGGTTGTGTTGTACTTGTTGATTCAGATATGAGTTCAACAAATATTGTTGACGTTGCTGTTTGTATTGATGTAGATGTCCCATTAGGAGATTCAATAGGAATTGTTGAAGCTGCAAATGAAAAATATTGAGTCAACCTTAAAATGTAAGGTGATACTAAATGTTACGTGTTCAAATGTTTTGATTAACATCTGAGTAAATGAATAATATCGCAATATCCAATAATATCTTCAACCAGAAGTGTAAAATCGTTGATCCATCTCATGCAGAGTTCCCTAGCATCGCAGACATTAGTCGCTTGATATGATATCAAGAAACAGCTGATGACACTAGACAGCGCAAAGTCCTGGTGGCTTGACAACGTTCATGCTATAATACTGAAGACTCGTGTTCCAGAACTGTCATCACTGCTAGCCAAGCTGTTCCAGGGAATCTACGTGCATCTACTCAAAAATGTGAAGTATTGTCCAGGTATATACTGTCCATAAAAAGCAGGATCCAACCTGGCAAATTTTTTCCCTGTCAATTTATTCTCGATCATCAGTACAGTGATAGAAAATGCTGGTGACAGTCCTATCAGGAAACACTTGCTCATCAAAGTCCACTCAGAAAAAATTCGGTTTGAGTTCTAATGAGTTCTAATAAGACCTTGCTCAATGCATTATTACAGATTTGGTTCAAACCTCATGAAAAGTGATGATTTTCAGAGATGGCATGAGAGCTCCTCCATTTCATATCGGGGCTGTATTTTATAAGTGTGACAGCAAAGAGCCTGAACAAAATTGTAATCAAAGGGAATTGTTAGGAACTCTCCACAGATTGGAGACACGCTTAGCACAAAGAAGGATGGTGGTTATTGAATGATAATAATGACAGAGTCAGCTCATTGCTGCAGGAGTTCCTTAGGTAAGTATTTTGAATCAACTTATTCGGACATATTGTGAGACAATATCTGAGGAGCAAGTAAGTCAATGTTTCAGGCCAAAACCCTTCTCCAGGATGAAGGGTTATGACCCGAAATGTTGACTTTCCTGTTCCTTGGATGCTGTCTGACTTGCTGTGCTTTTCCAGCTCCATTTTATTGATCCTAGTTTCCAGCATCTGCGATCCTTGCTGTCTCCATATTGTAAGACAGTTCAGGCACAGGTGGGAATTTGAGCCAAGACCTTCTGTCCCAGAGAAAGGGACACTACCACTCTGCCACAAGACCCCTAGTTTCTTAGGATAATTTTAATATTTTTCTAATCAGTCAGCCCAGTGATGTTATTGCACACCTCTGGAGTAGATGGTATTTAAACTTAAACTAGACCCAGGCAAACATGATGGAGAAATGGCATGTAAATTTTTATAAATGAGTTTCGGAAAATGAACATTTTCCGCAAAAGAAGATCTCATATTTCACTTTGATGTGCAAATGCATCATTAACAGTGAATTCCCCATCATCAACATCCTGGGGATCTCCATTTACTGTGTAAATAGAAGGGATACATCATGAGCAGATGGAATACACCCCACTTGATAGAGTGAATGCAACTCCATCAATACACAAAGCACTACTTAAAAGATAAAAGCCCATGGTGTTGGAGGTAGTATATTAGCATGGATAAAGGATTGGCTAACTAATGGAAGACAGAGCGTTGGAATAGTGAGGTCATTTTCAGACCTACAACCTGTAACTAGTGGTGTGCCACAGGGATCATGCTGTAATTATTTACAGTATATCTATATTAATGACTTAAATGATGATAGTGAATGTCCTGTAGCAAAGTTTGCAGATGGCATAACAATAGATGGGAATACATGTAGTGAAGAGTCTGTAGAGGGACATAGATAAGGTAAGGAAGTGGGCAAAAACTTGACAAATGGAATATAACATGGGAAAATGTGAGGTTACACACTTTAGCAGGATGAATAGAGGAAGTAATTTAATTAAACTCAGAAAGATTGCAGGAAGTTATTGATCAGAAGGATTTGGGAGTCCTGATCCATGAATTACAAAAAGCCAGCATCCTAGCTCACTAGGTAATCACAAGCTTGTGTTTTCGAATAGACCTGTTGGTCTATAACCATCTGTTATGTGACTCCTGACCTTGCCCACCTCTGTCCAACACCAGCACCTCCACATCATGTCCAAAAAAAGATGTACTACATTGGAGAGTTTGCAGAGAAGGTTCACTAGGCTGATGCCAGTTATGAACGGACTGTCTTATGAGAAAATGCTAAGTAGAATGGGCCTATACTTTTTGGAATATTGAAGAATGCGAAGTGACCTTATTGAAACATACAGGATTCATAAGGGACATGACAGCGTAGGTGTGGAAAGGTTGTTTTGTCTTGTGGGATAGTCTTAAAACCAAAGGGCATAATCTCAGAGTAAGGGGTTACAGATTAAGACAGAAATGAAGAGCAATTTCTGCTCTCAGAGGGTAATGAATTTGTGAAATCTTTACCACAGAAGGCTTTTGAGGCTGGATCATTAAGTATATTAAAGACTGAGGGAGACAGGTTTCTTTTATTACCAAAGGAATCAAGAATTATGGGGAAAAGCAAGAAAATGGAGTTGAGGATTATCAGATCAACTAAAATCAGATGAGGTGGCACAGCAGACTTGATGAGTCAAAACTTACTTCCACTCCTACATTTTCTGTGACTTGTGGTCTTACCATCCCTCCTTGAAATTTATTTGAGGTGTTAATGCCTGCCACCATTAGTTCAAATTTGATTTTCAGTGGCTATTGAGCAAATCTGTCAGGAGTCAAACCCAAGACCCTCTTGAACTGAATGCAATATCAACTGATTGAGTTACTAATCCACAGCATTTGAAAAACCCAAGCCTGTGATTATGTTTTTTTTTGTGGGAACAATGTGATCAAAATTTCACATTCCTAGAGTATTGCATAAGAGACAACATTCTATCATTTGAGTGGTTGTTTAATTTGAGAGGCAATAGCTTTAAAAACATTCCAGAACTTAAGTAACCTGCTGGGAACTCCACCCGAATTTTTGGTTTTTGTACCAGCAATTCTAGGTTTGAAACTGAACATGCACGAAGGGCAACAGTGCTGAAATTCTTGGCTAAATGTTTGGGAGTGGTTTCTCAAAGCCATAACATACACTATGGATGAAACCACCAAAAAACAATTAAAATTAAAGATATAATCCTCCTTGCTTCAAGAAGCATTCTAATTCATCCATGCCAGACAACGGGCAATAAAAATTAGAAAAGTGAAATTGATTCTTAACTCAGCTAGCTCATTTGTGTATTCCTTGTATGTTTTGTGTCAAGATGTGGCACCAGTGTGTTGAAAACTCACACAATGAAAATTCACCTTCTTGTATTTGAAGGGTGAATTCAAAAGGCAAACTTGCAGGTGCTTTATGTTAGCAAAAGGACAAGAAGAAATCCAATAGTGAGTTCTAGGATGTCAAAGGCTGCGCCATTCACTGATGTCTTTCTTGGTGTGTGAGTGAGGTCATGAGAAAGCCCTAATCTTTCCCAGCCATAGAAGAAAGAAATCTGCTGGTAACACCAAGGGTGCATAGCTGGAGATGACAGAGGAGGTTAGCCCGATGCCATGATCTTGGATTCAGCACGGGGAGCTCTCTAATCATCTAACTGTGTCAGGAAAAATAAGTGGGTTTTCACAGTAACCTATATCACATTGTCAAATCTACCATGTCAAGCCTACCCCATCACATTGCTCCTTGTCGCAGGCTTTTTTTGCACACAGACTCATCCTACTCTCTCCATGCACTTCCTAACATTCCTATCCATCATTGCCGCTCAGCATCATTATTATGCCCCTTTGGTCTGAAACGGGTAGGAGGCTGCTTTATGACACACACTGGGGCCATAGATCAGTTGTAAGAGTCTGATGCAGAATTAAGATATAAGTGTGAAATAACTACACGGAGACCAGTATCCCATCTCCAAGTCACCCTTTATTTACATTGGGAGCAGCGGATGCGATAGACCACATTGACGGATGTGCAGGTGAACCTCAGTCTAATGTGAAACGTTTGTTTGGTGCCTTGGATGAAGGTGTGGGGGGAGGTGAAGGGGCAGGTGTAGCACTTCCTGCAGTTGCAGGGAAAGGTGTCAGGGATGGTGGGGCTAGTGGGGAGTGTGGAGCAGACAAGGGAGTCGAGGAGAGAGTGGTCCCTATGGAAGGCAGATAGGGGTGGGGAGGGAAATATATCCTTGGTTGGGGGGTCAGATTGTAGGTGGCAGAAACCTACAATCCAACTACAATTCGACCCCTCAACCAAAGATATATTTCCCTCCCCACCCCTATCTGCCTTTCGTAGGGACTGCTCTCTCCGCGACTCTGCATTCCCAATATGGCCTTCTCTACATCGGTGAGACCAAGCGGAGGCTCGGAGACCGCTTTGTAGATCACCTGCACTCTGCGACAAACGACAACACCTTCCAGTTGCGAATCATTTTAACTCCCCCTCACACTCCCTGGACGACATGTCCATCCTAGGCCTCCTCCAGTGTCACAATGATGCCACCCGCAAACTGGAGGAGCAGCACCTCATATTCTGCCTTGGGAGCCTACAGCCCAATGGTCTCAATGTAGACTTTACCAGTTTCAAAATCTCCCCACCCCCGACCTCATCCCCGCCTCCTTGACCTGGCACAACATGTCCATCTTCTCTCCCACCTAGCTGCTCATCCCACCTCACTGACCAATCCCCACCCTCCCTACTTGCATTCCCCTATCGCCATCTCACCTACCTTCCCAAGCCCACCCCTCCTCTCTCTTTTTATTTCTGACCTCCCTTCCCCCTCCCCCATTTCTGAAGAAGGGTCCTGACCCGAAACATCAACTTTCCTACTCCCCTGATGCTTCCGGGCCTGCTGTGTCCCTCCAGCTCCACACTGTGCTATCTCTGACTCCAGCATCTGCAGTTTTTACTATCTATGGTTCTGTAATGCTCCTTGTGGTTGTATAAAAACACTGTTCGCTGCTTCAGGCTCAGATTCACAACATTTTGTTTCAATTGCCACAACACCAATAGCGACCACTCACAGAATCAGTAATCATGAAGAGTAGTGAAATTTGACACTGGCTACAAATTACAAATTATGAAATTTATATAATTTCCTTTTACCTGATACGGAGTGCAGAATGTGTCAACTCTCTGAATTGCACTGAAGACTAACCAGGTTAAATCACACAACTTACTGCAAAATGTGCTAAAATATAAAGAGCATTATTCAAATTTATTCACATCTAATGCCAAAGAAAAATCGTCCATTGATGTTTGCTGCTCTGAAATACAACATTTTGCATCATTTAACCACAATTACAGTGAGTAAAGATAGCAGATCTCTTTACCTGTTGTATTCTGTCTGTAAATTAATTCACTGATAACCAGCAAAAGAATCCATGCCATTGCCCATCCCATGTTATTGTATACTTCTTTGTATGTTTGCAGACAACGTTACTGCAGCCTGCGTTAACTTCCTTAAAGTATATTACTCACTTGCATTCTGCTTTCAGCATTCAGTTTCTATGAACACTCCTCCCTTTTTTGGAATTTCTCCTAGCTGGAATTTTTTTCTGACGATGTTTCCTTGTTTAAGTTAAGAGTTAGAGGGTTATAGGGGTCATAGAGACATACATACAGCACGGAAGCAGACCCTTCGGTCCAACCAGTCTTTGCCGATCACAATCCCAAACTAAACTTGTTCCACCTGCCTGTGTTTGGTCCATACCCCTCCAAACATTTCTTATTCATGTACTTATCCAAATGTCTCTTAAATGTTGTAACTGTCCACACATCCACCCCTTTTTCAAGGAAGTTTATTCCACACACGAACCACCCTCTGCATAAAAAAAATTGCCCCATGTCTTTTTTAAATCTTTCTCCTCTCACCTTAAAAAATGCCGTCTAGTCTTGAAATCCCTCACCCTAAGGGAAAGACACTTGTCATTCACCCTATCTATATCCCTCATGATTTTATAAACATCTATAAGATCACCCCTCAACCTCCTCTGCTCCAGTGAAAAACTGTCCCAGCCTATCCAGTGTCTCCTCCACACACCCTCCATTCCCAGCAACATCCTGGTAAATCTCTCTTAAATCTCTCCTAACTTCTCACATCTCAGAGGAGATATTTGTTAGCTCCATGTTTTCCAGCCCATGGGTAGATTTCTAATATTTTTGCATAATTATTTACACTGAAAACTGAGGGATAATAGGATTGTACTCATACAGTAATAGAAACAATTAAGCAATCAATTTTTCTAGTTCAATTAAATAGTCTTCCTTCTCCCTGTATAGCTGAATATTCTATTGTGCAATTGTAACAGAGGGTTTGTACACACAGAAGGTACAAGGTCACGAAGCACGGATTCTTTATTCCATTGGCATCATGTCATTACAAACAGGAAGGGAAACTAACAAGGAACAACTTATAGTTTATATGTAGAATGAGGGCTGTGGATTACGCGCAGCTGAAGAATCCTTTTTCTATTTGCTCCCTCACTAAAGGCTTTTTTTTTCTAGGTTCTGCAACTCTGCTGAGTGAGTTGCTTGACTCCACATCATCCACTGGTCTTCAAACCTCAAGCAATTTCCCTCTCTGAACCACATTCTGAGATTGCTCCCAGCTATTGCTTCAACAACATTGATGTGGCCACCCTTGTCCAGCTGCTTCGAAAACTTTGTGGATTCAGGGTCCCACACATCCTGTACCTGATTCCAACCCCTGATATTTGATTTTGAAGAAATATCCTTGAGCTGATTAGATGGATTATCCTATCAGTCTTGTGACTGGTAAATGTCTTTCTCTTCAGCACCTCTCCCTCAATATCTTGGGTGCCATCTTGAATGCCTTAACCTCATGTGATGCTCAGCTTCCCACTCGTTGACTTAGCTGTTCACATTAGGAGTTATGGTGAACCCAAGGAAATTGTCCTTGGGACAGTCTGGGTCTTGTCCAAAGAAGAGGCAGTGTAGAGCATAGCCATGGATGAGTGTGAGGTGCTATTCGAATCACAACCATAAGCGTGAACCAGCTATGAAAGGTAAAAGTGAAAAAGAACTGAAGATCAGAAACAAAAACAGAAACAGAAATTGCTAGAAGAACTCAGCAGGTTTGGCAGCACTTTTTGAGAAAAATCAGAGTTAATGTTTTGGATCCAGTGACATTTCTTTGGGACAGGGTCACCGGACCCAAAATGTCAACTCTGCTTTCTCTCCACAGATGCTGCTAGACCTGCTAAGACTTTCCAGCAATTTCTGTTTTTGTTAACTCTGAAAGGTACTCAGGCTATTTTAGTTTATTCTCAGGAGACAAAGTATGAAGACAGACATATAGAGTACAGTTGAATTGTTCACACTGTTCATGACCCTCCGGATGACAGGCAGTGGTGTAGCTCGGAACAAAACATCACTCTTACAAAGTTTCTACAGGCCCGTTAACTCTATGCTGTGTCTTTGATCACTGTGAATCTGACATGGATCACTGAAATGGACATCTGGTCATCTCTTGTTGACCAAGCATCCCATGCTGGTATGAGGTCCCTTGTCAACTTTGGCCAAAATACACTCCTGACAGTTGCTAAAATAGTCATGAATATCAGCAGCCATCCCGGGGCAGGAACATTATTCTTTTGGTCAGGACTGTCTTCTTTTTTGGTACTTAATGTCCAGTTTGATTATTACAACACTTGACACTTGAGGCTGTTGAGAAGGATGATTTGCTTTACCATTCATTAAGTAGTTAATAGAGGACTCCATCCTCCTCCCCAATCCTCTTCCAGTACCTCACCAGTTCCTGTGCTAGTTTGGACTCCTACCTCAGCTGGCACTGTGTTGGTGGATGTTGGGCCTTCCAGTAACAGATTCTTCAGCTGCGCGTAATCCACAGCCCTCATTCCACATATAAACTATAAGTTGTTCCTTGTTAGTTTCCCTTCCTGTTTGTAATGACATGATGCCAATGGAATAAAGAATCCGTGCTTCATGACCTTGTACCTTTTGTGTGTACAAACCCTCTACATGATGTTTATGTAAATCTGCTGAAGCTGCCTGAGGTCCTCTTCTGTGCTAGGTAGCAAAGGTGAATCCACTCCAGTCTCTGTTGTGTAGACCTGGTTTGCATGTCACTTATAGCTGCTTCAGTGACACTGCTGAATCTTAATCCAAATGTCAGGAATCAGGATCAGGCTATAGCCTTTGAGTTGCGGCATGGCCATGGCATCAGCTGCATTCACCTATAGATGGGTGAAGGTGTGTTCCTTCTGTGGTCAGTCTTAAGGGCATCAGCATTTGCATTATTTTTGCTTAACCTGTACTGGATCAGGAATTTAAACTGCACGAGACCAGTGGCTTATAGAAATAGGCCACATTAAAACCAACAGTCCACATTTCAGATTCCTGAAACAGAAACAGTCATGTTACAGAAACAGAAACAGAAACACAAACATTCTTCTTGTTTAGCTTGAGATGTCAGCTGGGATAGGTGATAATCATTCTTTTCTGTCCTTGAACCATTGATAGAATAGCACTGGAATGAAAGGGGGTTAAAGATCTAGTTGGACAAGAGTAGACGATGGAGGGAATCATTTTAGTGGGACACCTTAACCCTCTCATCCTCTACTCCTACCACCTCCCCATGTCCCACAGAACCTTCCCCTGCAATTGCAGAAGGTGTTACGCCTGCCCATTTACTTCCTCATTGTCCAAGGCCCCAGACTCACTTTCCAGGTGAAGCAATGATTTATTTACACTTCACACAATCTAGTTTACTGTATTCACTGCTGACAATATGGTCTGCTCTATATTGGGAGAAACACAGATTAGGTGACCAATTTGCAGGACACCTATGTTCTGTTCGCAAAAATGACCCTCAGCTTCCTTATGCCTGCCACTTCTACACCACCACGTTCCCTCGCCAACATCTCATCTTTGACTTGCTGCAGTGCTTTAATGAAGCTCCAAGCAAGTTGGAAGAACAGCACCTCATTTTCCACTTAGGGATCCTGCAGCCTTTGGGACTTAATATCAAATTCAATTATTTTAGGGCCTAAGCCCCTTCTCCCATGTCCTTACCCCAACCCCTATAACAGAAGGCCTGACCTCACATGGGCTGCTACCACACACAATGCATTGTCAGCCACTAACAGGCCCCATTTGCAGCTACTCATTCTCCCAAGCTGACCTTTACCCATTCCTTTGTCTGCCCAAGTATCTTTGTTCCTGCTCTGGACTTCATCTCCATTTATCATTTACTCCTTGCCCCAACCCATCTTCAGCATGTATACCAACCTTTTCCTAGCTACAATCAGTTCTGAAGAAGGGTCACTGGGCCTGAAACGTTAACTCTGCTTTCTCTCCACAGAAGCTGCCAGACCTTTTGAAATTTTCCAGATTTTTGTTTCTCCTGTGCTACCTGTCTGGCCCTTGTTGTCAGTCTGGCATTGCCCATTCCCATTCTGTCTTCCTTGGCTGAAACTATGGGGCAGCAACCTCCATAACTGTGCAAACTACACAGCTCATTGCCTCACAGATGCATTGCAGTGCTGCCATCTGCTGTTCAAGTTCAGAAACCTGCAGCTAGAGTTCATTCAGCCAATGAGGTTTCCTGCTTCTGTGATTCTCAATCAATGTGTAAAGAATCTTGAAGCTGTCAATCACACAAAATGCATTGTCAAGAGGACTGAACTGTCCTGCCATATGCTCTATTTGTTACTCCTCACTAAAAATTTTTACAGACACATCATAGAAAGTATACCATCTGGGTGCAGAATGGTATGGTATGGCAACTTCTCTGCCCTGTACAGTAAGAAACTACAGAAGCTTGTGCGCACAGCCCAGACCATTACGGAAGCCAACCTTCCATCCATGAACTCTATTTACAGATCTTGTTGCGAAAAGGCTGCCAACATCATCAAAGACCCATCCCATCCCGGTAATGCTCTCTAACAATATCTTCCATCAGGCAGCAACTTGTACATACGCACCAGCAGGATCAAGAACAGCTTCTTCCCTGCCATTGTTAGACTGATGAATGGACTCTGTCACTTCAAAAATACTGATCTTGCCTAGTGCATGTCCTGCGCAATATAATCTGTATGCCTCTGTCCAAGTCTTTTTCCGCCCTAAGATCTGTATGTCCTTACTTGCTATGATCTGCTTGCACAGCTCACAAATGAAGCTTTTCATTGTATTCAGGTACAATAAATCAATAGACACAATAGTGACAATAAATCAAACCAAATCAAATAAATTTCAACAGTTACTCACCAATTATCACTTCTTGTTGGACTGATGTTGCATTTTAAAAAAAATCACACTCAGTCATTTGTGGTCCTGCTGCTCAGAACTCCTGGGGTTCCTTCAACACCACATACTTTTCATGTCTGGCCGCAGTGCTGCTCTACCCAAACATCCCCCTAAAAGAGTGCAAAAAGCCAATAATACTTAGAAAATAACCAACTGTTGTTCTGTTACTCACTCCTCAATTCTTTTCCAACAGTTGCAGAGAATGCTGGAGAAACCCAGCAGGTCTGGCTGCAAATGGCTACTAGACTTGAGTGGCAAGAAAACTTCAAGAGCAATGTGAAGTGTTTGAAAATTATTTTGCCGCAAAGCTGCTGATGATCGCAGAATGGTTCTGTTTTTACTAACAGGTACAACATGAAGGAGAGTCCCTCACCCAATTTGTGGCTGCCTTGAAGAGATTAGTAGAACATTACAAATTCAAAAGGTTCCCCCAAATACCTTACGGGACTGTTAGTTTGTGGCCTCTAACATGAAGCCTATCAACAGAAACTATTAACAAGGAGAGACCGGAATTTCACGTTACCTTTTGAAATTGCTACTTCAATGGAGGTGGCTGCCAGCGAAGCAACCCAGTTGGCTGACGCTGCCCAAGTACGTCAAAGAGCGGAAACTCAGCGGAGTGTGGTGCCTACTGTAGAATACTGCCAATGTGGCAAGAGTAGCCACAAGGGGCCAATTTGTTGGACTCGAGAAGCGCAGTGCAGCAGGTATAAGTTTCATATTGCCCAAAATTGCCAAGTACAACTCAGCCAAGAGAAGGGGAGTCTAAATGATATGAGTCAGAGGGCAAGGCATAAGGAATATGCCACCAACAAGGGAGTTGACCGAGAGTCAGCCAGGTCTGCAGAAGAAGATGAAGGTCCAGAGTCAGGTGCTGGTTAAAAATCCTGTCAGTGTGGGGTGAAGCTGATCACCTTTGGGTTCAAAGGGTAGACAGTAAAATGGAAAGTGGTTAATGATTAATGGGGTTGTTTAAAATAAAGGGGGCGGGGTGTTATGTATGTAGTTGGGGATGCTGCCCCTGTAAGACAGTTGGTCAAGTGACTTGCGAGGGCAGATTTGGGGCTCGGTCAACAGTCGGTCTGGTGGTATAAGTATCTAAAATAAAGGGTTCTTGTTCAAAATTTTGCCTGTGTTTTCCTTGTGCATAATTAGAACAAAGAACATAGAACAGTACAGCACAGTACAGGCCCTGCGGCCCACGATGTTGTGCCGAACTTTTACCCTAAACCTAAGGTCTATCCAGCCTCCACCACTACCTTATACTATCATCCATACGCCTATCTAATAGCCGCTTAAATGCCTCTAACGAGGCCGACTCCACTACCCTCTTTGGCAATGCATTCCACACCCTTACCACGCTCTCAGTAAAGAACCTCCCTCTGACGTCTCCCCGATATATACCTCCTTACACTTTAAAACTATGTCCCCTCATAAAGCTCCCTCCACCCTAGCAAAACGTCTCTGGCTGTCTACTCTATCTATACCTCTGATCATTTTGTACACCTCTATCAAGTCAAATTCTTGGTTCCAGCGAGTTATAAACTTAACATCATGCTTTCTGCTTCATCCCAGCTCCCACTGTCTCTGCTTTATCCCAGATCCCGCATTCTTTGCTTCAGACCAGCTCCGACACTCCCTGCTTTATCCCAGCTCCTACCGTTTTGTCCCAATTCCACTCTCACTGTTCTGTTCTAGATTTGTCCTCATTATTTTGTTCCAGCTCCTGCTCTCACTTGACCTGAAATTTTAATTCTGTTTGAACTTGTTATTGAAAATATTATTGGACCAAATTTTTCATTTATGGTGTGATTTCAAAATTTTAGCCAAGAGCACTTGGCAATGAACTGAATTACAATGGGACCAGCATCCTCGTGGAGAGTTTGCGAGTGCTCTTGAGGAGGGTTTAAACTAACTTGGCAAGGGAGTTGGATCCAGAGAGAAGGGTTATCGGGGGAAATGAATATGCAAAATTCGAAGAGACTGCAAATGATGCAAAAAAGGAAGGCATAGACATTACAGATCAGTTAAGGCATAAGGGAGTTTGGCAGACTTGGATGGCATTTATTTTAATGCAACGAGTCTGATGAGCAAGGCAGAAGAGTTGAGGGCACAAATTAAAACGTGGAGGTATGATGTAATTGCTGTCACTGAGACATAAGACCATAAGACCATAAGACATAGGAGTGGAAGTAAGGCCATTTGGCCCATCGAGTCCACTCCGCCATTTAATCATGGCTGATGGGCATTTCAACTCCACTTACCCGCACTCTCCCCGTAGCCCTTGATTCCTTGCGAGATCAAGAATTTATCAATCTCTGCCTCTCGTGGTTGAGAGAGGGGCAGGATTGGCAGCTCAGTATTCCAGGGTCTCAGGTCTTCAGATGAGTCAAGGAAAGAGCTATAAGAGGAGGTGGAGCTGTGATATTGATATGGGAATCATTTACCACAGAAAGAGGGAATGACATCTTAGAAGGGTCCTGAAATGAAGCCATATTGGATAATCTGAAAAACTAGAGAAGAGCAGTCATGTTTCTGGCAGTGTACTTTAAGCCCCCTAACAGTGATATAGAAGAGCAGATAAATAGGCAAATTTCTGAGAAGTATAAAAGTAATACCATGATCGTAGGCGGTTTCAACTTCCAAACATTAGTTGGGGTAGTCATGGTCTGAAAGGTTTAGAAAGAAAGGAATTCTTAAAATGAGTGGAATTCCTAAAATGTATCCAGGCAAGCTTTTTAAGCCAGAATGTAGAAGAGGAGATCCTGGACTTAATTTACGTAATAAAGCCAGGCAAGTTTTTAAAATATCAGTGGGGCATCATTTTGCAGACAGCAATCATTTCTCTGATGTATTCAATATTATCATGGAAAAGGACAAGAGTAGGCCTGAAATCAAAGTTATAAACTGCGAGTAGGTTGGTTTTAATAAGTTCAGGTATGATTTGGCTAGAGAGAATTGGAGCAGTTTCTTGTCAGAGTAGCGGGACACATTCAAGAAGGAAGTAGACAGACTACAGAGCCAACATGTTCCAATAAAGGTAAAGGAAAGGACCAACAAATCCTGTGAGCCTGACTGCCGAGGGAGATATGGGTTAGGGTAAAGAGAAAAAGGAAGGCTTATGGCAGATACTAAGGGTTCAGCACAGAAGAAGTCCTAGAAGAGTGCAGAATGTGCAAAGTGGAACTTAAAAAGGAAATTGAAAGAGTAGAAAAGGAGCATGAAAGGATAAAGGCAGGTAAAATAAAGGAAAATCCTAAGGTATTTAATAAGGCTTAAAATTAGATAAATCTTCTGAGGTGGATGAAATGTATCTCAGGCTGTTGAGTGAGGTGAGGGAAGAAGTAGCAGGGTGTTAGCAATAATTTTCAATTCCCCCCTGGCCACAGGGTGGTGTCGAGGGACTGGAGGGCAGCCATTGTGGTACAATTACTCAGAAAGGGAGAAAGGAAAAATCCAGCATTTGATGCAGCTATTTGGACTTCAACAAGGCTTTTGGTAAAATCCCATAGGGGAGACTGATAGCAAAGATAAAAGCCCATGGAATCAAAGAAAATTTGAAAACCTGCATCCAGATTTGGCTGAGTGGCAGGAAGTGGTGCTTGAGGGGTGTTTGTGTGACTAGATGTCTGTGTCCAGTGGGGTTCCCCAGGCATCAGTGTTGGAGCCCTTCGTATTTGTAGTATAAATAAATGATTTAGACTTGAATGTTGGAGGGTTGATCAGTAAGTCTGCAAATGATACAAAAATTGGTGGGGTACTAAGTAGTGAGGAGGACAGCGTTAGGTTACAGGAGGATATAGGTGGGCTAGTCAGAAGGCTTGATCAGTTGTAAATGGAATTCAATCGGGATAAATGTGATGTGATACATTTGGGCAGGGCAAACAAAACAAGGGAATCCATGATGAACAGTAGGACCCTGGGAAGCACTGAGGATCAGAGGGACTTTTGTGTGTATGACCACTGGTCCCTTAAGATAGTGGGACAAGTAGCTAAAGTGGTTAAGAAGCATATGGGATACTTGCTTTTATTAGCCCAAGCATAGATTTTAGACCATAAATCATAGATTCCCTACGGTGTGGAAACAGGCCCTTCGGTCCAACAAGTCCACTCTGACCCTTGGACCCTCCCATCTAGACCCATCCCCCTGTAACCCACCTAATCTACACAACCTTCAACATACGGGCAACTTAGCAAGGCCAATCCACCTAGCCTGCACATCAATGGACTGTGGAAGGAAACCGGAGCACCTGAAGGAAACCCACGTAGACACGGAGAGAATGTGCAAACTCAACACAGACAGTCGCCCGAGGGTGGAATCAAACTCGAGTCCCTGGTGCTGTGAGGCTGTAGTGCTAACTACTGAGCCACCATGCCACCCAAAGAGCAGGGAATATTGTACTGGAACTGTATAAAACTGTATAAAACATTGGTTAGATCACAAGAAGAGTACTGTGTGCAGTTCTGGAATCCATATTATAGCAGGGGTGTGATTGCACTGGAGAAGGTGCAGTTGAGATTGAGGATATTGCCTGGACTGGAGAATTTTAGTTATGAAGAGAGATTGGGTTGACTGGGGTTCTTTTCCTTCGTGCAGAAGAGACTGAGGGAGGCAAAATTTAAAAACGTAAAATTGAGGGTTAGCTAGGGTAGATAAAAGAAACTTTTCCTCTTGGTGGAGGGAAGAATGACCAGGGGCATAGATTTAAGTTACAGTGCAGAAGGTTGAGAGGGACTGTGAGGAGAAGTTTTTTCATCCAGTGGATAGTGGGAATCTGGAACTCACTGTCTGTAGAGGTGGTAGAGGCAGAAGCCCTTGTAACTATTGAGGAACTAGTTAGATGTGCACTTACACTGCCAGGGCATACAAGGATATGAGCCAAGTATTGGAAAATGGGGGAAAAAACTCCTTTCTGAAGAAGGGTCGCAAGACCCAAAACATCAACTCTGGTTTCTCTCCACAGCTGCTGGAAAAACTCAGTAGGGCTAATAGCAATTTCTGTTCTTACAATCAGCACTTGTCACACTAGTTGTGTTGGGGTTTGTAAATGTTCCAGCCAAATCACAGTGACCTTGGTGTGAGGGTGTGCTTGCTGCAATCAATAAAGAAGGGTCAGAAATGGTAGGCATTGCTCATTGGCAAATAGTTCTTGCCAGAAAGACAAACAAAATAGGCTGAGAGATTGAGGTAATTTAAAAGCAATAACCAAATCCAGGGGTTTGGGTTTGAACTGAGAAGTTTGCTGCAGAAACACAGATTGTCACTGCAGTCCTTTTGGCACAAGAAAACAGAGTTTGACATTTCTGACAGGAGATTCTACTGAGGTCTTCTTCAGAAATGGAGAATTGCACTTCCATTCCAACAGTTCTTTGCTAATATAGATCAATCAGAGGAAGACAAACCAGCAGCCAGCTGCAGTATTGCAATGTAATGGTCCTGACAGCTGCTGTCAAAGGTTATGTACAAAAGTAAATCTGATGTTACAGTATTGGAGTATTGTAACTAGGTAGGGATTTGGGGTGACCTTATACATCGAGTGCCATGTACATTGGGCGCCACGCAGGTACAGTGTTAAGGGGTAAGGTATCAGGTGGGTCATCTGCCATGGTGTCGGGTAACTAGGGTGCCAACTGGGGTTGAGATAGTGTGGAAGATGGAACAGGGTATCTGCTGGATAAGGTATTAGCTGGACAGAGTGCCAGCTGGGGTGGGAGTAGGATGCAAGGTGGCCAGGGGCATGTATGTGTTCAATCGAGTTTGGGTAGGCTGGAGAATTGGGATGGTTGTGGGGGTGAAGTTGTGTGTCGGCTCTGGGGGTTTTAGATCGAGCGGGTCTGGTGGGATGTGAATGGTGCCTCTATCCAGTGTGGGAGGGGGAGGTAATTGATATTCAAATTGAGTCCTGTCTGGTGGGCAGAGGGGAATCAGTGCTGAAGTCTGATGGAAGAGGTGTCAGGTTGAGTTGGGTCCACTGGCCTGGGGTTGGTTCAGCTGTGGATCAGGGTGGAAGGTGTCAGTCCCGGGACTGTGTTAGTCCTGGTGACAGGGACAGGTTCTCATGTATGGTGCCTTTGGGTCCTGGGGTAGGTGGGTGTAAGGGATATGGGGGTGTGTGTGACGTAAGTATGGGGTCAGTTTAATAGTTATTCAGGGGTTAGACAACGCATTCAATACTCTAACATTTCCTAAGTAGATACTTTGAATTTCATCAGAACTATGCAAAGTCTTTGATTTTTACAGAGATTTTTTGTAGGATTCCAGGTGTAGAGGAAATAACCAGAAGTAAATTTAATTTCCTGGGCAATTCCTTCTGAGTATGTCTCAATGGAGATGCTGCAGGGCTCCCATGTGCAACATTTATCTAAACTGGCATAATGACTGTCTGGCCAGTGGAAAATCAGCCCTGCAGGATTTAGCCTGTGACTTCTTGGTAAGGAATATTTTATAATAATTTGAGGTGTTTTTGGGTATTTTGGGAGGTAGCCAAGGTTACATTGTAGAAGGATTAATTAGGATTCCAAGTGTGTCATTAAAACTGGCTTTGAGGTTTTTATCACACAGCTCTTCCACACAGCACTTTTGCTGAATGAGCTGCAAATGTTTGTCTTTAGGAATGGTCTCTGAGCCCCACCATCGCTAAAGATGGTGATATTTATATAGTTTCCTCCACCTCTTAGTTGTTTAGTTGTTTACTACCATTCACAGTTGGATGCAGTACCACAGAACTTGGCTCTGATCCATTGATTAGAAAAATAGGAAACAGGAGCAAGGAGCAAGAGTCAATCATTAAGCTTTTTGAACCTGCTCCGTCATTTAATGTGGTCATGACTGATTGTCCAACTCAGAACCCTGCTTTCACTTTCTCCAAATATCTTTGATCCTTATAGCCATAAGAACTATATCTAATCCCTTTTAAAACATTCATTGTTTTGGCCTCAGTCATTTTTAGTGCAGAAAATTTCACAGACTCGCCACTCTCTGTGTGAAGAAATGGCTCCTATCGCAGTCCTAAGCAGCCTAACCTGTATCTTTAGACTATATTCATTTAGCTCTGTTTGTTGCATGCTGTTCCTGCTGTTTCACATGCATGTAGTCCTGTATTGCAGTTTCACCAAGTTGTCATCTCATTTTTATGCATGCCTGGGTGTTGCTCCAGGCATGCCTTCCTACACTCTTCATTGATCCAGGATTGATCTCTGACATGTTTGTAATGGCAAAGTGAAGGAAGTGTCAAGCCTTGATGTACAGGCTGTGGTTGCATGTAATTTTACTGATGATGGTCCACATTGTCTCACAGATACCCTTTTCTAAATTGTCTACACTCTATGCACTTTTACACATTGGCAGTGCAAGACCACTGCATATTGCATATAGGGACTGTGGAATTGAAATGTGGAAAGATAATACTTCATACAACGGACCCTGAAAGATGATGTGACAGGTTTAATAAGAGAATCATTAGAACTCATTTGTTGTATTTACAAGGTTCTCTTAATCAAACAGTGAGGGGAGGAGGATAGACACCTTGGCACTGTGGGTGAGAGTCCAGTTTACCCAGTGATTGACTTTTATTTTGGTTTTTTTGATCAGGACTGATTGTGTGTTTAAGAGTACTCAGTATAATGATGATTTCTTGATTGATTGATTCCCCGGTGAGTGGCTACAAGCTCTGTGATTGGACAATAGAGTTGAAATTTTCAGCCTGTGAGGGCAAGGTGGGCTGAAGCAGATTCATGATGTCAGTGGAGTCGAGTTTGGGCTGGTGTGGTACCCACCGGCGTCAGTGATGGCTGCATCAATGGGGTTTAGCAAGAACTCAGAGGCGTGGGCATCGGTGGAGGTGAGAAATATTCTCTCCCTCTTGCTCTTCCTTCTGTGAGTGGAGGTTAAAAACCTCCCACATAGTTGGTTACACTCTGCAAATTCCCTTCTTGGGAGGAAAAGGGGGAAAATGCCTTCAGAGTTGCTGAAAGGACAAATCTTGAATGAGTGAATGAAAGGTCAAGAAATGGTATGTGCCAAGCTTCATGTACTACCTCAAGAGTTGAAAGGAACCAGAATGGGACTGAAGGAAAAGATCTCATTAATACATGTAATGTCAATGGGTGCCATAACTGCGCTTCACTAACTTTCTTGCGTTCCTTCCCCACTCATAATACTTCTGTCTTTGTGTGTCTGTTTGTACAGATATGACAATTTTTAAAAAGGGTGGAATTTAAGTTTTAGTATATTATAAGTTAGTAATTCATGTTTCTTTTAACAGTTTGCAATAAATAGCTGTTTTCTTGTTAAACGCAGATACCTAATCAATATTCTATTTTCACCCACATTGATTTAAGGGGTCACAATCACAGTTACCTATTATGGTCAGTCAATGATTTGGAGGAATTTTTTGATAGTTTGCTGAAATTTAGATATGGTACATTAAATAATGATGCAAAGAAAGGGAATATATGACTCATATTTGATGAGGATGCTTCACAGATCCCAAATCCAGCTGTAAAATGAAGGAGTAGAAGCTGCACTCTCCAATGTCCCAGATAGCTTGCTGTCTTTCCTGGTGGCCTTTGATGCTCACTGTCTTTGTTCCTCACTCAGGCTGATGTAGGGGAACTCTCGGTCTTTCCTTCAGAAGATAGAGGTCCATTCCCCTGCTTTTGCTTGTACTTCTCTCTCAGCACCTGTCCCTATTGAGGTGCTTTGTTTTGAAGGCTGACCATCTGGATGGACCAGGAGCCAGGCTGAAGCAAACCCAGGAGCAGGGTGTGTCCCTCATGGGAGCGAGGGAATGTGAGAAACCATCGAGAGAGCTGGGACACTGAGATGTGAGTATGGGCCCAGTACTATACCCTGTGGCATGAGCAGTGGTGGCATGGGCAGTGGTTGCATCAGCAAAGTGGGCCAAAGCAGATTCATGGCGTCAGTGGAGTCGGGTTTGGGCTGGTGTGGTACCCACTGGCATCGGTGATGGCTGCATCGATGGGGTCCAGCGAGAACTCAGAGGCGTGGGCATCAGTGGAGGTGGGATGGCACTGAAGATAAGCAACTTTTGCGGCTGAGGCAAAGGGGGACTTGTGCCTAGCCACAAGGGCCATGTCAGAGCACTTAACAAGAGGGACTGTTAAAGTTAAACACTTTTTCTTTATTTCTTTAGTCTTCTACTTTTATATTCTATGTTTTGGTTTATTTTTCTGTGTTTAAAGATGCCATCAGAGAGTGGTGACACAATCCAACGCTTTTCACTATATTTTGTAACAAAATATATGTGATAAATAGATAAATAAATAAATCAAATTAAACCACTGGTCTAAGCCCTCTCAGTCAATGATAATTGGCAACTACCCATGACATTGGATAACCATTGGCCCCTAGCCCACCTCTATTTGAATGTTAGTTTTCATTCTTTCTAAGAACAAACCTTATTTCCAAAACCTTGTACTCATAATAGGGTAGTCTGGCACTTGTTAGATCTTTTGTTTATGGTTTATGGAAGGATAGTTACTAATGTGACACATGGAAGAGCGTTGGTTCATTAGCTGAGGGGTGGAAGTTCATTTGCAGTAATTATTCTTTCCCATATTCGATCTCATGCCTTGAAATTTCATGGGGTTTGGAATCAATATTGAGGACTTCCAAGCTTACTCCCTTTTGTTTCCCTACCGCTTTTCTGCCACCTCTGGTATATACAGACTCATTACAATATTTTAAATTAAAATTACAGAATAATTACATAACTTGTAACCTCGTATTAGTCTATTACAGGCCTCTGTGCTGTCTATTTGTGCACTCTGCCTGCCACAAAATTGCAGTCAAAGGATTATTTTTTCCAAATTTATTTCATTTGGCAACCTGCACACACATATTTTTTTAAATATTCTATTCTGAAACATCTGTGTTCAGGTCTTTTATACCCTGACGGTGGCAAAGCAGGTCCATAGAGTGGTCAAGAAGACCTACGGCATGCTTTCATTCATCGGACGGTGTATTGAGTACAAGAGTTGGCAGGTCATGTTACAGTTGTGTAGGACTTTGGTTCGACCACATTTGGAATACTGCATACAGTTCTGGTCGCCACATTACCAAAAGGATGTGGATGCTTTGGAGAGGGTGCAGAGGAGGTTCACCAGGTATGGAGGGTGCTAGCTATGAAGAGAGGTTGAGTAGATTAGGATTATTTACATTAGAAAGACAAAGGTTGAGGGGGGACCTGATTGAGGTCTACAAAATCATGAGAGGTATAGACTGGGTGGATAGCAAGAAGCTTTTTCCCAGAGTCGGGGACTCAATTACTAGGGGTCACGATTTTAAGGTGAGAGGGGAAAAATTTAAGGGAGATATGCGTGGAAAGTTCTTTACGCAGAGGGTGGTGGATGCTTGGAATGCGTTGCCAGCGGAGGTGATGGAGGCGGGCACGATAGCATCACTTAAGATGTATCTAGACAGATACATGAATGGGCAGGGAGCAGAGGGATACAGATCCTTGGAAAATAGGCGACAGGTTTAGATAGAGGATCTGGATCGGTGCAGGCTTGGAGGGCCGAAGTGCCTGTTCCTGTGCTGTAATTTTCTTTGTTCTTTGTTCCTTGTTCTGTTATCCCATACCTCCACTCCACTGCCAACTTCCCACTGCTTTGTTTTCCATTTGCCTGACTTCATAAGAAACGCGTTGACAATCACTAATTTCAGGTGTCACATGAGAATTAACACACGGATAATCTAAAATCATGAAGCCAGGATTTTTTTATTCCACCAGCGTTAGCTCATTACAAACAGGACGAGAAATTGAAGATAAAGAAGGAATTATTTACACCATGTATATAAAATGACCGTGTGAGTTACATTGGGCTGAGAAATTCCATGCTCTGTCTGCTCCTGCTTTCCCATAACCCTTTCCCCACAAAATCATTCTTTCTTTCCAGCGAGAGTTTGTTCAAATGCTGCGGCTAACCTCCCCCACTGTCGCCACCTGTTGATGGAGATCCTGGCAAACTGCTCAGCTCCCTTGCTCAGTACCCTCCGTCACGTTCACCATCTGCTTCTGGAGGTCCGGTTACAAATAGCTCTAGTACAATCATCTCCAAAAGTTCATGAACATGACAAATCCAAGGTTGCTTACATAATATCATCTTGGTTGCCCAAAAATTGCCCATTTATTTTCTTACTTAGGAATAAATAATCATACAAAGGTAATATAAGTAATTTTACGATAGTGTTCAAAGATGTGTATGTTGGGAATACATACTGAAATTCAAGGAATACTCAAGGAAATTGTCAATATACATCCCCATTGCAAGTGTGAGTTCAAAAAATTCAGGTCAACAAATTGACTACAATCATTGCAATTAAATTTTATATTAATGTATGTCACAATCTCATAATTTTTTTTGTAATATATGACCTACGTAATCAGAAATATATGTTTTGGCCTGTGTTTAAATGTTATGATTATTAGGAAGTGAATGTTATCTCCAAGAGCAAGTGTGAGTTGATCACAGAACTCTCTAATACCGATATTAGGGCCAGCTGCCTCCACCATTTCTCTCAACACCTCAGCGCACCCATCCAAACTTCCTCTAAAGCTCCCCATGGATTTCTCTCCTACCTCCCACATGCCCCTGCTATATTCTTGTCTGGAAAACATATGTCCTGCTCTTGATCCTATTCCAAAACTGCTAACCATTCAACTTTCCTAATTGGCTCCCAGGTTAACCGATATTGTTAACAGTTCTCTACTTGGGCCTTCTCCTAGTTCTTATTTTCTTGGTGTCCCTTGACAATATCATCCAACAGCATAATGTCAGTTTTCACATAATCATTAAAGACATTCAGCTTGAACTCATTAGCACCTCTCTCAGTCACTCCTCTACCCCTACCTGGTCACACTGGTTGTCCAACATCCAGAAGTACAGGAGTAAAACTTTTCACCAATGAATTCTTGGATACATTGAAGGCATTGTCTTTGGTCTGCAGGATGATAGTATCCTTCCCTAAGAGGCAATAGTGAACCTGATGGGTTTTTCCGACAATCGACAACAGATTCATGATCATTGTTGGACTCTTAATTTCTGATTTTTTTTGTTGAATTCAAATTCCAACATCTACCAGGGCAGAACTCGAACCCAGTTCCCCAGAATATTACTTGCATGTCTGGATTAAGTATGGGATTATAAGGATAGGGTCGGAGGGAGGGTCTGGATGGGATGTTCTTAGGAGAGTCGGTGCAGATCCAATGGACCAAATGGCCTCGATCTGCACTGTAAGAGGTTCTATGATTAAGTCGTGGACAAAGAGTATGGAAAGGCTCAGGAATCTAACAGCAGGGAAGGGGCAGTCAATACAAGGCTGATGGTGTTGTGCACAAATGCATGCAGTATACAAAACAAAATAAATGAGCTTGCAGTGCAGAATCCTCATTCAGGATTCTGTTAAGATTAACATGCAAGTTTAGTTAACAGTTCAGAAGGAAAATGCAATATTTGTATTCATTTTAAAAGGTCTAGAATACAAGAGTGGAGAAGTACTACTGAGCGTTACAAGGCTCTGGACAGACTGCATTTGGAATATTGTGAGCAGCTTTGGGCCCTGTATCCAAGGAAGGAAATATTGCTTTTGAAGGAGGTCTAGAAGAGGTTTACGAGAAAGATCCCAGGGACGAGAGGCTTGTCATATTTGGAACACTTGAGACTCTAGGCCTGCACTCAATGAAATTAAGAAGGATTAGCTGAGGGAAACTTACAGAATACTGACAGGCCTGGATACAGTCAACATGAAGAAGCCATTTCCACTAGTTGGAGAGACTAAGACCTGAGGGCACAGCCACAGATTGAAGGGTTGACCCTTTCGATCTGAGATGAGGAGGAATTTCTTCAACGACAGGGTGGTCAATCTCTGGAACTCATTGCAGCAGAGGGCTGTGGAGGCCAAGTCATTGAGTGTCTTTAAGACAGAGAGATAGATTCTTGATTAATAAGAGGGATCAGGGTTCTGGGAAGAAGGGAGTAGAATGGGGTTGAGAAACATCAGCCATGATCAAATGGCAGGGCAGACTCAATGGGCCAAATGGCCTAATTCTGCTTCTATATTTTATGATCTTATGCCCTAACATCTCTTTATGTGGCTCGGGGTTGTATTTTGTTTTCTAGCTCCTCAGTGGTGCATTGGGATATTGTTTAATTTAACAATAATATATAAATGTTAATAATTATATTTACTACAGAAGTAGAGGCAAAAGGTCCTCCAACAAGGTTACAGGAAAGGGAATTCAAATGCCTCTAAATTTAAATTTCTGTCATTCAATCAGATTGGTTTCAAGGAAATTGAAAATAAAAATGTTAATAATTATATTATAGTCTATGATAGCAATTTTACATCAGGGAATAATTTGAAAATCTACTTCCAGGTCTTCTTGACTTAGAGTACGAACATTGTTTGGAGTACCTCTTCAAATATTCTAGCATTACTTTTAGTTAACAATGTGTCTGCTTTAAATTGTTTCGTGTATCTAACAACGCAAATGTTAATAGATGTGGTTTAATGACATTCCCACTTATATTACTAATCAACAATAATTTAATTAGAGCAGAGATGGTCAAGATCGTAAAGGAGACAAATGTAAAATTTAAATTATATGGTACGACAATGAAACGTTCTTGACCCACTTGAACTCTCACACTGTTATTCAGCTTGCGATGTGAAGTGCATTACAGCATAAATTGCAGATTTCACTGATCTCTTCTTATTCCCTCTACTGAAAAGAAATTCAATTTAACACCATTAGTGCAACATAAACCTAATAAATAGAAATGTCATTCTATACAAGGTACATTGAAATTTCAGTTGATATTGATCACCTACAAAAGACAGGTTGTACAATTAGATATTAATTGTATATACTAATATGAACAGATTAGCCGGTAAAGATTATAGGAAAAGAATCCCATCAATAATAATAATTCGTTAATTAAGCCTATCCACACTTTGCTGATTGGTTGGCGTGATCATTTATTGGGCAGAGTCCCCTGCATTTGTATTCTGATAATTGGTTAATTTGGTACATTAAACATGATTTTAACATTTGGACACTAAGTGTATCTAGTCAGACAAATTAATCATAGAATCACACAGTACAAAAGAGGGTCTTTGACCTACCTGCACTAGTCCCATTTTCCTGCAATAAGCCCTTAGCCTTAAATGTTATAGCACTTCAGGTGTTCATTCAAGTACTCTTTTAAAGGTTGTGAGGGTTGCCTGCTTTCCAGTACATTCCCTAGCTCCACCATCCTCTGGTTAAAAAATGTTTTCCTCAAGTGCCCCTCAAATGCCTGTAAACAGTTTAAAATTATGCCCCCTCATTACTGACCCTTTGACTAAGGGGAACAGCTGCTTTGTATTCACCCTGTCCATGTCCCTCGCAATTTTTTACAACCTGAGCTTATCCAGCCTATCTTCATAGCTGAAATGCTCCACCCAGGCAACATCCTGGTCAATCTCCTCTGTACTCATTCCAACGGAATCACATCCTTCCTATTGTGTGGTGACCAGAACTGCATGCAGTATTCTAGCTGGGGCCGGAGCAAAGTTCTGTACGACATCCATATGACCTCATTGCTTTTTTAATTTATGCCATGACTGATAAAGTTAAGCATCCTTATACCTTAACTACCCTATTATCGTGCCCTGCAACCTTCAAAGATCTGTCAACAAGCACCTCACGATTCCTCCATTCCTGTGAGCTTCTTAGTGCCTTGTTAATCATTGAGTATTCCCTTGACTTGTTCCTTCTTCCAAAGTGAATCACCTCACGCTTGTCAAGGTTAAATTCCATCCACCATTGATCTGCACATCCAACCAATCCATTAGTATCCTCCTGTAAGCTCATACCTGTCTCCTCACTGTCAACCACTGAGACAAAGTTTATGTTATGTTGGTGGTGACTTCAAGGCAAGAGTTGATACAAAACATGTGGGAAGGGTCAACAGAGAAAATAAAATAAGATGGGCAATTCTAAACAGTGAAGGTGGGCTCGGAGCATGAGTTCTTAATCACCAACATAGTTTTGCACCTTTCAAATCACAGCAATATGTCCTCCTGTTCTCAGCATTGGCCTCTAATTGACTATGTCTCCATGAGGCATAGGGATAGGCAGAATGTCCATGTAACAATACATGCGTTGTGCTGACTAATCGCCATTTTATTGGTTCACAGATAAACATTATGATCTATCCCCAGTTGCCCAGAGTGTGAAGGTCCAGTGCATTGCAACGTCTCAAGGCATGAACTGACAGCCATGATAGAATCCATCTCAGAGAAACTCAAAGATGGCCTGTGCGCAGCAAAAGTGGACACTTACTGCACTGAAGATGACTTGATGACTTCAAGGGGGTACTTTACTTCCCTGCTTTAGGGCCTTGGCCCCTACCTCTTGTTAGCATCAACCTTGGTTTGATGAAAACAATGAGGTAAACCAGAAATAACTGGTAGAGAAATATCACCTCTATGTAGTTTAACCTCAATAACAGGAATCACCTTACCAAAAAGGATGTGGAAACATCTGCAGGACTGTTCAATACACACTCAGACAAGTGCAGGACACTTGGTTAAGTCAGAAACAGGCCAACATGAGTCATATGCACACCAAAAAAAACTGGAAAAGCTTGTACAATGCTCTGAAATCTCTCCCACAACACCAAACTACTGGTTCACCACCAATCCTCAATGTTGATGGTTAACACTGTTCACAGAAAAAGCCCAAATTTAAGAAAGATGTGCAAATGACTTTATCCACATCTTCCATCAGCCTTCATACATCAATAAAGAAACAATCAACTGGCTACTACAGGTGTCATCAACTGCTTTCTTGATAGGTCTTCCGCTCTGATGGAAATGATTGTAGTGCAAGACTATAAATATGCTTCCGTTGTCCGCCTGTACAAGCAAAATGGATCTTGACACAACAATAGCAGCAGATCACTTCTCTCCATTTCTGGAAAAATCTTCTGTGGAATCTTCTGAACTACTTTGTGCAATATCTTGAACCAGGATCTGCTATCAAAGTCAGTGTAGTTTAAAAAAAGATGAAGGAAATACTGAGATAACAAGGTGTAGAGCTGGATGAACACAGCAGGCCAAGTAGCTTCGGAGGAGCAGGAAAGCTGACGTTTCGGGTCAAGACACTTCTTCAGAAATTTCTGAAGAAGGGTCTCGACCCGAAACGTCAGCCTTCCTGCTCCTCCGATGCTG
>JAHRHZ010000017.1:26846250-26888625 GCA_024137785.1 Ginglymostoma cirratum | reverse complement strand
AAGCAGATGCAGCTCTTGATTGAAATCTAATTGCAACAGCATCAGTGGCAGATTTTCCGGTCAAGTCATGATTTATTGCAAGATTGCAATATGCATGTATTTTCATGACGGTGTTGAATTCAAAACGACATCTATCGGGCTAAACCTCCTACTTGTTGTGTTGCAGAGCGTTTCAAAGGCTGATATGTTGGGTGACATCCATCCATGACTGCAAAAAACTTTGCTTCGCACTCTTGCTTATTTTCCCAAAGCCTTAAACTGACCTGACAATCTATCACACAGGGTGACTATACCTCTGATAATCTGTTAACATTTTTGGAAAATTGACACGAGTAGCATGCAAAAACTTTCCAGTATTTGTAAAATTGGATTTCCGTTGCCATGACAAAGCATCTTATTGAAGGTGGCCATAAATTTGAGCATTGTGTCCTCACTCACTTAGCATTTTTCTGCAGTTTAAGTAATATGTTTGAGAATCAATTAACAGCATGTGTAAAATGGATAAAACAACTTTAAACATCATATTGAGGTATCTTCCATATGCAAAAGAATAAATTGTTTTACTACAAACGGTCCCACAATACTGCCACAAATCAGTCCACAAAGCCCAATGTTCAGAAAACTGAACGCAGAAGCTGATTATGGTGCTCCTGAAATGCACTGAAGTCTCCTTCAAAAATGTCGGAAAACCTTTGTCCAGAGTGCAATTCTAACATCATTCATAGCATAGCATCTATGGAGATAAATCTCTCGTACCATCACAATGCGAACTGTTTGTTGCATTGATGCTGTATCCAGGAAGGCAACTGCATGTGAAGCTTCCAATTGTATTGGCGCAGTTTTGTTCACAATTCGATGTGTTGGTTACACATTCATTGATATCTACAGAAAAAAAGTGAAATATTTTAAAGCTCACTTTTAACAACGTGAGATCATCATTTTGATCATCTACATAAAATGATTTCATCACTTTCTTCCAACTCTTCATGGAAACAACTTTTGTAAATTGACAATGCTATCTTTTAGAATTTCTTTCTATTAAATATGAACTTCGCTTTCTTCAAATCTCAAATGCTCTCTTGGCTCCATTGGCCATGATTGGCCATAAACAGCTGCACAAGTGCTTTTGATTTCGTCACAAGTGCTTCATATGAACATGTACTGCCTTGTGATTGTAATATTGACTATAACCTTATGTTTCTACATTTCACTCTGTTACCTACAATTCTCCAACTACAGTTTAGGCTGAATGACAAGATTGTTTGTTGACAAATTGAAAGGTGAAAAAGCATGGCTTTTGTTGTATGTTGGTCATTACTTCAACCAACAAAAGTTGGTGACTTATTTCTCTCTGTATGCCTTGTATTCTGCTGTGATGAATATCTCTAATTAAAGGCCAGAGACTAAATTAGAGAATCGGTTACTTCATTCAAAAGAAGCTGCTAGGACTTGCCTTCCATCTCCCTACAGTGCCAAAGCATAGGCAGCTCTTGATTGCAATTTAATTGCAACAGCATCAGGGACGGAATTTCTGTGCAATGAAAGATCTACTTGCAACACCAACGCAAGTGATTTTCATGTCTGTGCTGAATTCGTCATGTCATAAAGCATCTCATTGAAGGTGGCCATGAATTGGATCATTGTGCACTCACTAACTTACAATTTTACTCTCCATGTTAATGACAATCAATTAACAGCAGGTTGAAAATGTACTAAACAAATTTAAGACAACAAATTGAAATGTCTACAATATGCATAAGAATAAATTGTTTAACTACAAACGGTCCCACAATACTGCCAAGAAGCCATTCACAAAACCCAATGTGCAGAACACTGAAGGCAGAAGCTGATTATTAAGTCCTTCAAATACACCGAAGTCTCCTTCAAAATTGTTGGAAAAACTTTGTCCAGAGTGCAATTCTAAAATCATTAATAGCGTAGTATCTGTAGAGATAAATCTCTCGTACCATCACAACGCGAACTGTTTGTTGCATTGATGCTGTATCCAGGAAGGCAACTGCATGTGAAGCTTCCAACTGAATTGGCGCAGTTCTGTTCACAATTCGATGTGTTGGTTACACATTCATTGATATCTACAGAAAAATGTGAAAACTTTTAAAGCTCACTTTTGTCAACGTTAGACCCTAATGTTGAAAATCCACATAAAATGATTTTATCACTTTCTTACAACTTTTCATGGAAACAACTTTTGTAAATTTATAATAATATCTTTTATGATGTCTTTCCAGTAAATATGAACTTATCTTTCTTCAAGTCTCAAATACTCTTTTGGTTCCATTGGCCATGATTGGCCATAAACAGTTGCACACGTGCTTTTAATTTCCTCACAAGTGTATTATAGGACCATGTAGTGTCATGGTCTATAGCCTTGAGTTTCTACATTTCCCTCTGTTACCTACAATTCTCCAACTACAGTTTGGGCTGATTGACAAGATTGGTTGATGCCAAGTTAAAAGGTGCAAAAAGCATGAGTTTTGTTGTGTGATGGTCATTACTTAAACCATCAGTTGGTGGTGACATATTTCTCCCTGTACACATTGTATTCTGCTGTCAAAAAAGACTCTAATTATCAAGGCCAGAGATTAATTTTCAGATAATCGGTTACTTCATTCAAAACAAGCTGCCAAGACTAGCCTCCCAACTACCTACAGTGTCAATGCATTGGCAGCTCTTGATTGAAAACTAATTGTAACAACATCAGTAGCAGGATTTCTGTGAAATGAAAGATTTACTTGCAACACACACGCAAGTGCTTCTCATGTCGGTGCTGAATTCATGTATTTGCATCTTATTGAAGGTGGCCATGAACTTGTTCATTGCGTCCCCACTAACTTACAATTTTTCTCCCCATGTTAAATGGTATGTCAAGAGCATCTATTAACACCATGTTGAAAATGTACAAAACAAAATTAAGAAAACAAATTGAGATATCTTCAAAATGTAACAGAATAAATTGTTTGACTACAAGTGGTCCCATAATACTGCCATGAAGCTGTGCACAAAACACTACATGCAGAACATTGAAGGCAAAAGCTGATTATCGTGTTCTTGAAATGCACTGAAATCTCCTTTGAAATTGTTGGAAAAACATTCTGCAGTGTGCAATTCTAAAATCATTAATGGCGAAGCATCTACAAAGATAAATATGTCGTACCATCACAATGCGAACTGTTTGTTGCATTGATGCTGTATCCAGGAAGGCAACTGCATGTGAAGCTTCCAATTGTATTGACGCAGTTTTGTTCACAATTCGATGTGTTGGTTACACATTCATCGATATCTACAGAAAATGGTGAAATCTTTTAAAGCTCACTTCATTCAACATTGGACCACCATCACTTCCTTGCAACTTGTCACGTAAACATCTTCTTAAATTGACAACAACACCATTTGTTAAGTCTTCCCATTAAATATGTACGATGCTTCTACAAGTTTCAATCACACTCTTGGCGTCATTGACTATGATTGGCCATTAACAGCTGTACATATCCATTTGCTATCCTGACAAATGTATCATATTGCAACATAGTGCCACGCAATTTTAATACTTTGACAATACTTTGACTATCTACATTTCACTCTCTTTCCTACAATCCGCCAACTACAGATTGGGCTGAATATCAAGACTGGTTGATGGCAAATTGAAAAGTGAAAATGCATGGGTCTTGTTGTGATTGTCATTACTTAAACCATCAATTGGTGGTGACTTATTTCTCCCTGTACACATTGTATTCTGTTCTTAAAAAAAAACTCTAATTATTGAGGCCAGACATTAATTTTCAGAGAATCGGTTACTTCATTCATGAGAAGCTGCAAAGGCTTGCCTTCCAACTATCTATAGTAGTAAACAACTTCTGTAAATTGACAATAAAATCTTTGTGATATCTTTCTACTAAATATGAACTTATTGTTCTTCAAGTCTCAATTACACTCTTGGTGCCACTGACCATGATTGGCCATGAACAGCTGCACAAATCCATTTGCTTTCCTCACAAGTGTAATATGTGGCCATGGAATGGCATGTGACTGTAACATTGACAATAGCCTTGAGTTTCTACATTTTCCTCTGTTACCGACAATCCTCCAACTACAGTTTGGCCTAATTACAAAATCGGGTGATGCTAAGTTGAGAGGTGCAAAATACATGTCTTTTGTTGCACGTTGGTAATTATTTCAACCGTCGACTACAAGTACCTTTTTTCTCTCTTTACATATTGTATTCTGGTTTCAAAAAAATTAAATGGTCAAGGCAAGAGATTACTCCAGGCAGATTTGGTTTCTTTATGTATAAGGAGTTGTGAAGTCTTGCCTTCCACCTAACCATATTTCCAAGATTTTCGTAGTTCTTGATTTGAATCTAATGGCAACAACATCAGTGCTTAAATATCTGTGCAATTAAAGATTTCCTTCCGTCACAAAGTGATTTTCATGTTGGTGCTGATCCCATGTTGGCAACTGTATATCATGATATCAAAATGCATAAGAATACATTGTTTGACCACAATTGGTCTTGCAACACTGCTATGAAGCAGTCCAACGAAACCCACAAGTGCAGAACATTGAATTGAGAACCACGTTATCTTGTTATTCATACACTCTGAAGTCTCTAAGTTTTTAGAGTAGATTTGTATCTCCAGTTGTGGATGTTGTGGTTGGTTTATTCGTCAAACTGGTTTGTTGTTTTTCCGCAGACATTTTATTACCCTGTTGGGTTACACATCATTGCAGCCTCCGATGAAGCACCATTGTGCTTTCTCACCTGTTATTTAAACTCTGGATCCCATTGAGCTGGATTACCTCACGTCCGGTTTTCCTTCACAGTGGAGTGTATATGGTGTTGAGTTCTATGAGTTTGTTGAAGGCTTTCTTCATGGAGTACCAGGCTTCTAGGAACTTCAACATGCTGAAGCTACTGAACCTATGCCACACCACCCACTTCACTTTTACTGGCCAAATATACGAACAGATCAACAGGACACCCATGGGATCACCTATCTCCGGACTAATAGCCAAAGTGGTGATGCAGAGACTTGAAAGTACGGCCCTTTCGCTAATCCAACCAAAACTATGCATACGCTACGTGGACAACACCTTTGTCATCATTAAACGGACCAAACCAGAGGAGATACACGAACGAATAAACAACACCCTCACCAGAATCAGATTCACCAGAGAAGAGGAGAAGAACAAACAGCTCCCATTCCTGGGCATCATGGTAGAACGCAGGACAAATGGGGAATTCCTAACAAAGGTACACAGGAAAGCCACATACACTGACCAAGTACTGAATTTCAACAGCAACCACCCTAACACACACAAATGAGGTTGCGTGTGAACATTATTTAAACGGGCAACAACACACTGCAACAGTGCAGAGCTACGCTGAGAAGAAGAAGAGTACCTCTTCCAGGGATTCAAAGACAACGGATATCCAAAAAACTGGGTCAGAAGATGCCTATTACACGACGACAACAGGAAGATACTACACATCTTGACACACTCATCATGCCACCTTACATCAGGAGCACATCTGAACTGACCACAAGACTCCTATGACAACTGGGCATCAGAGTAGCACACAAACCCACATCAACCCTATGACAACTCCTCACACGAACGCACTACCCATTATCGACAGGACCAATGTCAGATACAACACGCGCTGCAGAGACTGTGACAAACACTTATTTTGGACTAACAGGAAGGAAATTAACAATCCAAGGTACACGAACATCAATTGGCTACAGAAAGACACAACCAATGCTCACTCATCTCTCTTAACATTGATAAGGAGAACCACCAATTCAACTGGGACAACACCAAGATCCTAGGACAAGCAAAACAGAGAAAAGCACAGGAATTCCTAGAAGCCTGGTACTCCACAAAGAAAACCATCAACAAACACATTGGAGCTCGACCCCATGTACACTCCACTGCGAAGGAAAACCAGAAGTGAGGTAATCCAGCTCAACAGGCTCCAGAGTTCAAATAACAGGCAGGAAAACACAACGGCACTTCATCGGAGGCTGCACTGATGATGTTACCCAGCAGGGTAACAAAACGTCTGCGGAACAACGAACCAGCTCAGCAAGTCAAGCAACCACAACTCTGAAGTCTCTATTGAAACCATTGGAAAAACTGGCTCCAGAATGCACTTCTAAAATCATCATAGAGTAGAATCTGTAGGGATAAATCTGTCGTACCATCACAACGTGAACTGTTTGTTGCATTGATGCTGTAGCCAGGAAGGCAACTGCATGTGAAGCTTCCAACTGTATTGGTGCAGTTTTGTTCACAATTCGATGTGTTGGTTGCACATTCATTGATATCTACAGAAAAAAGTGCAATTTTTTAAAGGTCACCTCATTCGACATTAGACCATCATCGCAACCTTACAACATTTCATGTAAACATCTTCCGTAAATGGACAACAATACCATTTGTTGGTCTTCCTATTAAATATGAACGATGCTTCTACAAGTGTCAATCACACTCTTGGCGTCATTGACTATGATTGGCCATGAGCAGCTGCACACATCCATTTACTATCATCACCAATGTATCATATTGCCATATAGTGCCACGCAATTGTAATACTTTGACAATACTTTTGATTTTCTACATTTCACTCTCTTACCTACAATTCTCCAACTACAGTTTGGTCTGAATGACAAGATTGGTTGATAGCAAATTGAAAGGTGCAAAATGCATGGGTTTTGTTGTGCATTGCTCATTACTTAAACCATCAACTGATGGTGATTTATTTCCCCCTTAATAGATTGTATTCTGCTGTCAAAAAAGATCTCTAATTATCAAGGCCAATGATTATTTTCAGAGAATCGGTTATTTAATTCCTAAGAAGATGCAAAGTATTGCCTTCCAACTACAAAGGTGGCAAAGCAGAGACAGCTCTTGACCGCAATCCAATTGCAACAGCATCAGTGGCAGAGTCTCTGTGCAATTAAAGTTTTCCTTGCACCTCAAAGGGAAGTGGTTTTCATGTTGGTGTTCAATCCATGTGGGCAGCTACCTGGATGAAGCTTCCATTTGTGTTGCTGAAAATTTTTTAACAGCTTCATATGTTGTTTTTACTTTCATCAATGTGTGCAGAAACATAAGCAATGTTTACTTGCTTAATTTCCTTGACGTTTGACAAGTCTTGACAATCTATGACATATGTTGACTATACTTCTTATGCACTCCGTTATGTCAACATCATCAGCAATTTCATACCAACAGCTTGACAAAAACTTTCCACTAAGATCAAAATTTATTTTCCTTCACTGCAAGAAAGAATCTTGGTGAAGATGTCTAATAATTTGTTCAAAATGTTCTCACTACAGTTTTCTCCCCAAGTGAGTCATGAACAATAATTAATGGCATGCTGAAAATATACAAAACAGACTAACGAGTAGAAATTGACAATTGTTCAAAATATATAAGAATAAAATGTTTTATCTCAATTAGTATCATAGTACCGCCATGAACCTGTCGACAAAGCACAAAAGTGCAGCGCATTCAAGTGAGATGCTTACTACCTTCTTGTTCATATGTATAGAAGTCTCTCTTGAAACCATTTGAAATGTATTCCAGAGTGTAATTCTAAAATTATTAATCATGTAGTATCACTGTAAAATAAAATAGTCTTACCATCACAAACCGAACTGTTAGTTGCATTGATGCTGTAGCCAGGAAGGCAACTGCATGTAAAGCTTCCAATTGTATTATTGCAGACTTGTTCACAATCTGATGTATTGGTTGCACATTCATCGATATCTGCAGAAAATAGTGCACCTTTTCAATGCTCACGTTCATCAACTTTAGACCATATATTGGAAATCTACATCAAATGATTTCATCACTTTCTCAGACCTTTGTATGTGAACATCTTCTGTAAATTGATTACAGTATCTTTTGTGACTGCTTTCCATTTAATATAAGCGTTCGGTTCTCCAAGCTTGACTCAGAATTTTGGTGCCATTGGCCATGATTGACCATGAAATGCTGCATATGTCTATTTGCTTTCCTCACAAATGTATAATATGGCTTTCTAGAGCCATTCGATTGTATTAGCGATATTGCTTTTGTTTCTCTACATTTCTTTCTCTTCTCTACCATGCTTCTGCTATAAATTGGGCTCAATGACAAAACTGGATGTTGAGAGACACAAAATACATGGTTTTCGTTGCATGTTGGTAATCATTTAAACCATCAACTACTGATGACTTTCTCCTCCCTATACACGTTATATTCGGTTTTCAAAAAGCTCAAATGTCCAAGGCCAGAGGTTATTTTTGAGGTGGAAAAGCAGATATTGCTGGAACAGCTCAGCATGTCTGGCAGCATCCGTGGAAAGAAATCAGATTTAACATTTTGGGTCAAGTGACCCTTCCTCAGAATGGTCATTACTTATAGGGAATTTGTTTATTCATTGATAAGAAACTCTAAAGTTTTGCCTTCCACCTATTTACATTTACAGAGCATTGGCAGCTTTTGATCAGAATGTAATTGCAATATCAACAGTGGCTGAATATCTATGCTGTTAAAGATTTCCTTGCATCACAAAGGTAAGTGAGTTTCATGTCAGGGCTGAATCTATGTCGACAATTGCCTGGATATCTACTCCATCTGTGGAATACATTGCAATGTTTTCTTCCTTACTTCGCTTGTCATTAGACCATATCTTGACAATTTATGTCACATGTTAACATGACTTCCTTTATGCTCCATCACGTTAACAACTTTTGTAAATTGACAATAATACCTTTTGTTAAATCTTTCTGTTAAATATAAAACATTTTCTTTCAGCTGACTCAGTGCCTTGGTGCCAGTGGCCATAATTTTGAACATTCTCTCCTCACTAAAATATAATTTTTCTGCCCAAGTTAAATGTGATTTACATTTTTTAAATTCTTTTACAGGATGAGGGCATTGCTGGCTAGGCAGCATTCATTGCCTGTCCCCAACTGCCCAGAGTCAACCACATTGCTGTGGGTCTGGAGTCATATATAGGCCAGGTCAGGAAGGATGGCAGTTTCCTTCCCTAAAGGACATCAGTGAACCAGATGGGTTTTTCCAACAATTGACAATAGATTCACAGTCATCATTGGATTCTTAATTCCAGACATTTTATTGAATTCAAATTCCACCATCTGCCATGGCAGGATTTGAACCCAAGTCTCCAGAATGTAATCTGGGTCTCTGGATTAACAGTACAGTGATAATACCACTTGGCCATTGCCTCCCCTATAATTGATTAATAGCATGCTGAAAAAGGACAAGACATGCCTGTGATTCAAAATTGAGAATCCCTCAAATGCAGAATAATTGCTTTCCCAAAACTGGTTCCATTTTCTGCAATGAACATGTCTAAAAAGCACAAAGGTACAAACCATTTTGTTGAGATGCTAATTATTTAGCAATTATGATTATCAATTATTTCTCTATTAATGGACTTGAGATTAGTAGAAAGTATCAATTCTTCACATCTCATAAATTCTGCTCTCTCTCCCATGCCTATACACTTATTTGTCCTTAAGTTTACTGCTCATGGATGGTCACTCAGTATCAACATCTAAGTCAAACTGAGCAGTGTTGAGTGTCCTGTACTATGTGACAGGATCTCTCCTCACACTCCCTTTTTCCAAGTTCTGACACTGTTCACATAATTTTGCTCTCAGCTGATATTATTACTGTTCAAATCAGATTCCAGACTGAAATCAAGGCTCATTTATTGTAAAAGTGAAACCGAAGCCTCTCTCTCTCTGACCATTGTATGCTTCCCTAAGCTTAAATAAACTCCTTGTGACTAGAAATTTTTAACAGACTTTAGAGCACAATAGTTCACGCTCCCACATTGTAAAATCAGTCTCAGCCATTTGAAGGAAAACATGGGAGTGTAGGAAGAAGGTCTTTGATATTCTCCGTTCTGCCAGGGTAAGCACCACCGTATTGTCTCTGCTCTCTCACACTCACTCTGTCTTTGTTATTGTACGCATCCTTCCACCAAATCGCATGCTTTCACCATTGCATGTAGCATCTTTCCTCATTCATTCTTACAGACCCGATCACAACCAACTCCCACCACTTCAACCTACTAACGTGCACGTCCTATCTGTTACCTATTTACTCGCTTGGGATACTTCACCACCTTTCCCCAACCAACAGAAGCACTAACAGTTGTGTTTCCCACTTTCATCTCCTCTGTCCACCTTTTTCTCTCATTCCAGGAGACGACAGTCCATAGTTGGGGAGAAAGAACCAAGCCAGGTGATGGGGTGACAAGGTGTAGAGCTGGATGAACACAGCAGGCCAAGCAGCAACAGAGGAGCAGGAAGGCTGACGGCAGAAGGGTCTAGGCCCAAAATGTCAGCCTTCCTGCTCCTCTGATGCTGCTTGGCCTGCTGTGTTCATCCAGCTCTACACCTTGTTATCTCAGATTGTCCAGCATCTGCAGTTCCTGCTATCTCCAGGTGATGGGGTGTCCTTCTTTCAGTCTATTGTGAGAGTATAGATTTCCTATCACATTTCTTGATGCATCTCTTAAAGACATATTCAGTCACCTTCTTGGATCTGAAAAGCTAATACTAAAGGTGTGGAGTTTCATTGTCCCAGTAGAAAACATTTTACAAAAGCATTTTGGATTCAAGAATCTTTGTGCTATACACCCTGCTAAATCTGTGTGTGCATCTCTGTGTGAGGTCAACAGTGAATACAGCTCATTTGTCTTTGACTGAAAAAACTTTTCTGCCCCATGAACATGAACCAGCTGTGAAAGATTGGCCTTCTTGCTCACAATGAATTGTTCTTGTCAACAAAGAGTTGTTGGAATTTTCATGTAAAGGATGCAGTAATGAATTGCTACCTGTAGTGGTTGGTACAGATGCACCTAAATTGTACAGACCTATACTTGGAGATTGCAATTGATTTTATTCTTGCAATGATTGCTGTAGCTGATAGAAGAAAGTAGGAAAGATATTATAGAATACTATATCTAACGCACTGTGGACTGAGCTATTTTCTGTTCCAGCTGCAATTTAGAATATGACAAGAACTCAATATATTGTCAAAATGGTATGTTTGACAATGATGTCCCTCACATTAATGTTGTTCATCCTATGCTCACATAAACCATGTACCAATATAGACTAAAAATTGTAAGTTTTATGCTTTTGATAAACTATCACGCATCTATAGATTTATTATAGAATAAAATCTATAAATTGTGGGACAAAAATATTTTCTCTTGCTTCCTACCTATTATTGTTGTTGAGAATGAGATTGCTGTAGTTTCAGTTATGAATGGCGGAGTGGTTGTTGGTTCTGGTGTACTTGTTGATGCTATTGTGGTCGTAATATTTGGTGATGTGGTTGTTGATTGTCCGGATGTTGGAGATATCTCAGGACTTGAAGTACTTGATAGAGCTGTAAAAGTAAAACCAAAGTGTAATCCTTGATAATACCATCAGCTGTTTATTACTAATCCTACCTAAATGTCTTGATATTAATTCTAACAAATGTAATATCACTTTAATCAATAAGGAGTACTTGTATAATGGTGTTTTTCAGTGTCATTTTTCTAGCCATGTCTCTGAGACAACAAAACATAACATGTTTGTAATTGAATTGTAAATTATAAATTCATGGGCCCCAGATGCCTCCTCTTCACCATGGATGTATAATCCTTTCACACATCCGTCCACTATCAGGGTGATCTCAGGGCTCTCTACTATTTCCTGGAAAAACTAAATTTCCCCTGTCCATCACCATGCTTCTCTGCCTGGCCAGCCTCATCCTCAATTTTGAGCAATTTCTCTTTCAACTCTTCTCATTTGCTTCAGATCAAAGATGTGGCCATGGGTACCTGCATTGGCCCCAGAAATATCTGTCTGTTTGTGTGATACTTGAAACATTCCTTGTTCTGATGTACTTGGGTCTTTCCCCACAACCACTTTCTCCAGTACAATGATGATATTATTAGTGCGGCTGCCCTGTCTTGTTTGGATTTGGAAGAAATTATCAATTTCGCTTCCAATTTCCACCCTGCTCTCATCTTCACTTAATCCCTCTCTGACACTTCCCTTCCCTTCCTCGACATCTCTGTTTCCATTTCTGGTGATTGGTTGGCCATCAATATTCTTTACAAACCCACCAATTCCCAAGGTTAGCTCAACTATACACCTTAACACACTGCTTCCTGTAAAGACTCCATTCCATTCTTCTGTTTCTCTGTGTCCTTCACATTTCTTCTGACGACACCACCTTCTACAGGGGGAGGCCTCAGAAACCTCCACCTTTTTCCTTAACCGAGGATTCCTTGCTACATTGGTTGACAGGGCTCTCCGCCGAGTCCGACCCATCTCCTGCACTTCAGCCTTCACCTCCTCCCTTCCATTCTCTCCCACAACAATAGGGTCCCTCTTGTCCTCACTTACCGCCCCACCAGCCTCTGCATCCAAAGGACTGTAAGTTGCCTTTTCAGTCACCTTCAATGGGATGCCACAACCAGCCACTTATTGCCCCTCCACTCCCTTGTCAACATTCCAAAGGGACATTCCCTCTGGACACTCTGGTACCCTCGTCCTCCATTCCCACCACCTCCTCACATTCCCACGGCACCTTCCCATGCAATCGCAGAAGGTGTAATTCCTGCCCATTTAACCCCTCCCTCCTCACCATCTGAGGCCACAGACACACCTTCCAGGTGAAGCAGCAACTTACCTGCACTTCATTCAATCTAGTCTGCTGTATTCACTGCTCATGATGTGAAACAAACACAAGCTGTGTGATCATTTTGCAGCACATCTTATGTTCATAGAATCCCCACCGTGTGGAAACAGGCCATTCGGCCCACCAAGTCCACACCAACTCTCTGAACAGCTTCCCACCCAGATGCATACCCCTTCCCTTTCCCTGTAATCCTGAATTTCCCATAGTTAGTCCACCTAACTTACACATCCATAAACACTACGGGCAATTTAGCATGAATAATCGACCTAACCTGCACATCTTTGGACTGTGGGAGGAAACCGGAGCACCTGGATGTAACACATGCAGACATGGGGAGAATGTGCAAATTCCACACAGACAGTTGCCTGAGGGTGGAATTGAACATGGATCCCTGGCGCTGTGAGGCAGCAGTGCTAACCACTGAGCCACTCTGTCCATAAAAATTATCCCAAGCTTCCAGTTGCCAACAACTTCAACACATTACCATGTTCCCACATCAATATTTTGTCTCAGGCCTGCTGCAGTGTTCCAGTAAGCTTCAGCACAGCTCAAGGAACAACATCTCATTTTCCACTTGGAGACCCCGCAGTTTTGAGGACTCAACATCAAGTTCAATAACTTTAGAGCCTGATTATATCCTTGCATTTTTTTTTACCTACCCATAAATCAAGCTGGAACAAAAACCAAAAGAACTGCAGATGCTGTAAATCAGGAACGAAAACAAAGTTGCTGGAAAAGCTCAGCAGGTCTGGCAGCGCCTGCGAAGGAGAAAACAGAGTTAACGTTTCGGGTCCGGTGGCCATTCCTCAAACCGGAACTCCGTCAACGAACACATTGAACTGGACCCGATATGCAAACCACTGAAGAACAAAACCGGAAGTAATGCCAACCACCCAAGCAGACCAAGGCATATAAATAACCAACGGGACAGAACACCAATGTTTCACTGGAGGTGCACTGACGATGTTACTGAGCAGGATAACGAAACATCTACAATCAAACACACTGGGTCAGCAAGCAAGTCTGCAACCTCGTCCACAACCTGAGCTTCAAATCTTCTCAAAAACTACACTAAACCTACACTAGTCCAACATCCCCACACTAGGCCGCTGGTATTGAATGTTATCACACTTTATGTATTCATCCAAGTACTTTTCAAAGTTTGTGAGGTTGCTCACCTCAACTATCCTCCCAGGCAGTGCATTTCAGATTCCCACCATGCTCTAGGTAAAAAGAAGTCCTCAAATCCCCTCTAAACCTCCTGCCTTTCACCGTAAAATTATGCCCCTTTATTACTGAACCTTCAACTAAGGGGAATAGCTGCTTTCTATTTAACCTGTCTATGCCCCTCATAATCTTATAGACCCATATCAGATCCCCTATCAACCTTCTCTGCTCCAAAGAAAACAGCCCAATCTTATCCAGCTTCTCTTCATAGATGAAATGTTCCATCCCAGGCAACATCCTTGTGAATCTGCTCTGCACCTTCTCTAGTGCGGTGTACAGAACTGCACACAGTACTCCAACCGTGGCCTAAGCAACATAACCTCCCGGACTTATAATCTATATCTCCACTGATAAAGGCAAGTGTCCTGTATGCCTTCTTAACCACCCTGTGAATCTGCCCTGCTACCTTCAAGATTTATTGACAAACATCCTAAAATCCCTCTGTTCATCCTAATGTCCTCCTATTCAGTGAATACTCCTTTGTCTTTTACTTCTTCCAAAGTGCATCACCTCACATTTATCAATTTAAATTCCACCCGTCATTGATCTGCCCATCTGACAAACCCATTTATATCTTTCTGCAACATAAGACCATAAGACCAGAGAGTCAACCGCAAGGCCAAGTTTTGTGTTGTCCACAAACTGACTTATCATCCCTCCCACTATATTGTCATCTACATCATTTATAAATATCACAAACAATAATGGACCCAGCACAAATCCCTATGGAACACCACTGGAAAACAGCCTTCAGTCATACAAACCGCCTTTTACCACCACTCTCTGTCTCTTGCCGCCAAACCAATTTGGATTCCAACTTGCCAAGTTACCATGGATCCCACATGGAACTTGTCAAAGACTTTACTGAAGTCCATACAAACTATATCAACTGCATTACCCTCATCTGCACAAGTAATTGTCACTAATGTGAGACTTACTGGTATGTAATTCCCTGGTTTACCTTTACCATCCTTCTTGAAAATTGGAGCCATATTAACTGTCCCCTAGTCCTCTGCACCTCTGTGCTGGTCAGAGAGAAATTAAAAGTTTGGGTCAGGATCCCCGTGATTTTCTCCCTTACCTTCCACAGTAGCTTGGGATACAACTTACTTGCGAGTACCTGGGAATTTTTCCACTTGTAAACCAACACAAATTTCCAATACCACCTCACTCCTGATATCAATCTGGTCAAGAATTTCATAGTCCATCTTCCTGATTTCTGTATTCTTCCCTTCCTGAGTCAAGACAGTTGTGAAGTATTCACTAGACATTTGCCAATGTCCACCAACATCACACTCATTTTTTTTTTTCCTTGCTCCCTAATGGGCCATACTCTTCCCCTGGCTATGTTCTTCCTTTTGATTTATTTCTAGAATAGTCTGAAGAGTTTATGCTGAACACGTTAAATGCATCAACATTATTTTAAAATGTTGCTCATTTAAATAGAAGAATGGACTCCAATGCTAAATTGATGGTATGAGTAAAAAATGAAGTATAGTTGAAAATAATGAGTGCTGTTAAAACATGCACCTTTGTGTGTAAAAGTTTTGCCTTGATGTTGTTACATATTTAATATGTACGAACTTTTGAACTTGCTCGTGTAAATCATTTATACCAAAAGTTGTCTGTGTTACAACTTGCTCTTTTCCAGCACTGTTTTGAATACCATGTTACTCGGGTTTATAACGCATTTTAATCCTACAATTAACTTCAACGCCAATGGGCTACATAGGAAAGAAGGGTCAGACACCTCTGCTCACTTGTCCGATAATCTAACCAGGAGTCTGTGCTGATGGAATGTCAGGTCAAAGCAGCTATGGGCTAGGCTGTGAAGCAGACTATGTTGCAGGTTGATAGATTTTATTTGATTAAAAGTGTCAAGGCTCACAAAAGTGACAGGAAAGACACCAATACTTATCAGAGAGTGGTGAGGAAGATTTTTGCTTGATTTTCAGTGTTATTTTTTGGTGGACAGCACCTCAGCCCACATTTCCCATCAGACCTGTTATTTACATAGCGCAATTTCCTACAACACGACAGTTGTGCTGGAATGCAAATATCGCATTATAGCAGAAACACCAGTTCCCTGTTATTCAGGGTGTAGATGTGGACTCACTTGTTAAAGGCTGAGTGGAACTCTGTGTAGTTGTTGGTTCGGCTGTAGTTGTCAGTCCTGGTGTGGATGGTGTGGTTGTTGATTGTTCAAATGTTGAAAGTGCCTCGGGAGTTGAAGTACTTGATGTAGCTGTAAAATCAAAATCAAAGTATAATCATCAATTATGCCATGAGTTGTTTCTTACCAATACTTCATAAATTCCTTCATTTACATTCTAACCGATGTAATATTGCTATCTCTGACCACGAGGCCATTGTGTAATCGTGTTGTTCAGTGTCATCTTTCAGCTATGTCTTTGAGGTGAGAAGATATCATCTCTTTTTGTTTCTATTATCGATTCTGATGTGAGTTCAATCAATTATAATAAAACTTGGTATAAAACATCAACAACAGGAATGATCTGATTATTACTAAGATTTGCTGTCATTGACCTGATTACTGTTCTTCACATTGTTGTTCACAGATATTTCATGTATATGATAGTTAATACCTGAAAAATTTAACTGACACCAAATGCTAATAAGCACCCTTCTCACTAACATGACCTGCTCCTGTGAGCAGTGATCAAATTTCTCAGTTATTTCTAATTTCTTCCCCGAATGTTATCAGTAGCAGAAATGTACACTTACTCTTACTTTTAGACAATAGTCTTCCAAAGTACGCTAATGCATCTGAGAAATAATTTGAGAGCAATGGACACAATATAAACAAGTATGTTATTAAATTAAGCACTAAACACTAAGCACAGTGCAACAACCTCTGCTAGTTTTACATCTGCACCTATTCTTTCCTAAACAGCTTGTGTGTGCATCCTTCGTCACTTTGTATAATTAACTTAACAAACCAAGATATCAACAAGAATGATTAATGACAGTGATTCTACCGAAGGCAGTCCAAAAGTACCCACTTGCCATGACTCAAGGTAAAGTGTACTGATAGTGTTAGTAACTTTGACATATGTAGCAATGTTATATCATGACTTAAAATCAGGACTATTTTTAAGAATGATGTTGCTCACAGTTATTTTTCCAGCAGTGATTCTGAGGCAATAAAATGTGATATGTTTAAAATTCATTGACGACTTTGGCAGGAATAGAATTATTTTCCCTACCATTAGAATAGAATAGCTGCTACAGAAAAGACTTGGTGCTTATTCATTTCTGATGTCATTAAACTGATTGATGTTCTTAACCTTGCTGTTGACATACATGATTAGGTCCACATGCTGAAACATCTCTTTCAACTGTACTACTCAGAATTCTCTGAGTTTCCTGGTTCTAATATATTTGTTCATGCTGTGGTGGATGTAAGGATTGGTGTGGTAGTTGTCACTTGTACACTTATGTTTCAGCAGGAATAATCAAAGCATTTGACAGACCCTGTGGAATAAAATGATGCTTTCATGTCCAACAGGAAATAAATCGTAACCCTCCTGACTTAATTACATTTTACTAATTCTGGTAGAAACAAAATTGCTTTTTCCCAAACGCATCTCTTTTGCGTGTGTATACTGACACCATTACTTTTCTACAGTTGATCATGAGCCAACTCGACCCAATCTGCTTTTATGTTAATCACAACATCTGCCATGTATTGGAATCTTTTGAATGTCATCAGTAGCAAAGCACTGCGACACCAAATGACAGATGCTTTCTATTTCCTGTTGTTGTCACATTGTTCATTGTTATTCAGGGTGTAGATGTGGACTCACTTGTTAAAGGCTGAGTGGAACTCTGTGTAGTTGTTGGTTCGGGTGTAGTTGTCAGTCCTGGTGTGGATGTTGTGGTTGATGATTGTTCAAATGTTGACAGAATCTCAGGAGGTGGAGTACTTGACGTAGCTGTAAAATCAAAATCAATACATATGCAGTAATGATGCCATGAGTTGTTTCTTACTAGCCGTCTATAAATACCTTCATTTACATTCTGACCAATGTCATATCACTATGTCTGATCATGAGGTCTTTGTGTATTGTGTGCCGTTCAGTGCCATTTATCCAGCTATGACTCACGGGTACGAAGATACCATCTGTTTTTACTTCAATTATAAATTTGGATGTGAAGTTATAAACTCAAAGATGTTTCATGTATACGGCAGTTAATACCTGAAAATTTAAACTGTCACCAAATGATAACGAGTACCCTTCTCATTAAAATTAACTATTCCTGTCAACGGTGAACCAATTTCTCTGTTATTTTGAACTTCTTAGCCAGATAGTATCAGTAACAGAAAATACACTTGTTCTTACTTTTAGACAATAGTCTTCCAAAGGACGCTAATGCTTTTGAAATAAACTTAGGAGGTTTGGAAGCAACTTAAATAAATATGTTAGTAGATTAAGCACTAAATATAAAGCACAAAGCAACGACCTTTTCTGTTTAAGCATCTGAGACTATCCTTTCTTAAACACTTTGTGAGTGCATCCTTCTCCACTTTGTATCAATAACCTAACAAACCAAGTTACCAATAAGAAGGATTAATGACAGTGACTCTACCCAAGGTATTCCAAAAGTATCAATTTGCCATGACAGCAAGCTTCAGGATACTGACAACATTCGTGATTTTGACATACGTAGCAATGTTATGTCACGATTTACAATCCGGACTATTTTTACGAATGATGTTGCTCACTGGCATAATTTTGCCGGTTATGATTCTGTCATAACCAAATATGATATGCTTAAAATTCATTGACAACTTTGGCAGGAATAGAATTATTTCCCCTACCATCAGTATAGAATAGCTGCTACAGGAAAAACCTGGTGAGTATTAATTTCTGTTTACCTTGTACTGATTCATTTTTTTAACCTTGCTATAGACATGCATGATGGGTTTTACATGATGAAACGTCTCTGTCAACTGCCCTTGTCAGAATTATCTGTGTTGCTTGGTTTGAATATACAGGCAGTTGTAAAGATTGTTGTGGCAGTTGTTACTTGCACACTTGAAAGATACCTATCAGCAGGAATAGTCAAAGCATTAGGTGTAGGCTGTGCAAGAAAAGGATGCTACGATTATATGTCCAACAGGAACTAAATCGTAATTGTCCTCTCTTAATTGCATTTTACCAATTCTAGTGGACACTCCATTGCTTTTTCCCAACCGCATATCTTTTGGGTGCATATGTCATCACTGTTACTTTACTACTGTTGATTTTGAGCCAACTAGACCCAATGTGCTTTTACGTTAATCACAATATCTGGCATGTATTGGATTCTGTTGAATATCATCAGCAGCAAAGCCCTGCGACACAAAATGACATGCTTTCTATGTCCTGCCGCTCTCACATTGTTCATTGTTATTCAGGGTGTAGATGTGGACTCACTTGTTAAAGGCTGAGTGGAACTCTGTGTAGTTGTTGGTTCGGGTGTAGTTGTCAGTCCTGGTGTGGATGGTGTGGTTGATGATTGTCCAAATATTGAAAGTGTCTGAGCAGTTGATGTACTTGATGTAGCTGTAAAATCAAAATCAAAGTAGAATCATTAATTATGCCATGAGTTGTTTTTCACTAACACTTCATAAATGTCTTGATTTTGACGAAGGTAATATCACTATATCTAATCATGAGGCCTCTGTATAATGCTGCTGTTCAATGTCATTTTTCCACCTGCGTCTCTGAGGCCCGAAACCACCACCGGCTTGTACTACAATTATAAATTCTGATGTGAGTTCAATTAATTATAATCCCGTCAGTATAAAACATCAGTAACACAAATGATCTGATTGTCACTTTCATTTGTTGTTATGGACCTGATTGTTGTTGTTCAGGTTGTTGTTGGGAATTCACATGTAAATATCAGAGTGGCTATTCATTCTAGAGTTCTCTTCAGAGTCCTTGAGGACACAAAGATTGCTTTTGTAGAATGTACAGCTGTTGAAAGTATTTCAGCAAAAGTAATTGTTAAAATATCTGATATCTTTGTGCAAACAAAATTTAATTTTTGTGGCTTTTAAGATTTGCTTAAACATACTTTTCTGACGTAAGTGGCATGTTGATGAAATCTCACAGATATTTCATGTGTATGACAATTAATACCTGAAAACTTTTACTGACAAATGATACTGAGCACCCTTCTTGATAAAATGAACTGTTCCTGTGAGCAGCGAACCAATTTCCCAGTTGTTTCTAAGTTCTTACCCAAATGGTATCAATAGCAGAAATGTACACTCACCCTAACTTTTAGACAATAGTCTTTCAGGCGTAAAGGGCATACCTAGGGTGATGGTTTTAACCAGGCATTTGTGTGGCACGAATGTTATTTACCACTTGTCAGCCTAAACCTGGATATTGTCCAGATCCTGATGCATGTGAACATGGACTGCTGCAGTATCTGAGGAGTCATGAATGGTGCTGAACATTATGCAATCATTGGCAAACATCTCCACTTCTGAACTTATGTTGGAGGGCAGGTCATTGTTGAAGCAGCGGAAATGTTTAGGCTGAGGAAGCTACCACAAGGAGGTCCTGCAGAGATGTCCTGGACCTGAGGTGACCTACCTCCAACAACCATGACCATCTTCCTGTGTGCTAGGTATGACTCCAACTAGTGAACAGTTTGACCCCTGATACCCATTCCTTTCAGTTTTGCTCGCTCTCCTTAATGCCACACTCAGTCAAATGCACCTTGATGTCCAGGGCTGTCACTCTCACCTCACCCCTGCAATTAGGTTCCTTTGTCCATATTTGAACCAAGGCTGTAATGAGGCAGGAGTTGAGTGGCCCTGGCAAAAAACAAACAGGGCATCACTGAGCGGTTTATTGCTGAGCAGGTGCTGCTGGACTGCATAGTCGATGATACTTTCCATCACTTTACTGATGATTAAAATTAGGCTGATGAGGCAGGCTGATGAAGGGCCCGAAACGTCGAGCTTTCCTGCTCCTATGATGCTGCTTGGCCTGCTGTGTTCATCCAGCCCCACACCTTGTTATCTTGGATTCTCCAGCATCTGCAGTACATTTTATCTCTGATGAGGCAGTAATTGGCTGGGTTGGGTCTGTTCTGCTTTTTATGTGCAGGATATACCTGAGCTATTTTCCACATTGCTGGGAAGGTGCCAGAGTTGGAAGCGTACTGGAACAGCTTGACTCGAGGTGTGGCAACTTCTGGAGCACAAGTCTTTAGTACTTTTGCCAGAATGTTTATCTCATTACTGTTCTTGAGTTTTTTGTTGGAGACTCACTTGTTCATTTTAGAGTGGTTGCTAGTTCTATGTACTTGTGATTGCTGTTGAAGATGTAAAGATCGATATTGTAATTATTCAATGTACAGCCATAGAAAGTGTTTCAGCAAGAGTAATTGTAAAAGTGCTCGATATAGCTATGCAAACAAAATTTAATTTTTGTGCATTACAAGATGTGCTGAAACACACTTGTTCCATGTAACTAGTTAAAATCTGACAGATATGTCTTGCATATAGCAGTTAATACCTGAACAGTTTAACTGACGCCAAATGATAATGAAGATGCTTCTCAATAAAATGAACTGTCCCTAGTAACAGCTAACCGTTTTTACAGTTTTATCTAAGTTGTTGCCCAAATAGTTTCAGCAGCAATAAAGTGCACCTACACTTAAATTTAGACTTTCATCTTCCAAAGGACTTTCATGCATTTGAGATGTAATTTAAGTACTATGTAAGCAAGTTAAATAAGTATGTAAGTAGTTTAAGTATTAAATAGTCATCATCATCAAGAACATCATCATTAATCATTGGCGGTGCCTCGCAGATGAGCATGACCATCTTCCACTCTCAGGGACACTCTGTAGGTGGCTGTACAGAGAGGTGTGGTTTCCACAGGCCCTGTTACACATGGCACAGAAGGTGGTCGCAGGAAGGGATGGGTGTGGCATTGGCGTGGCGGCTTGCTCCTTAAACCTGGCTTCTGCTTTGTCCCCGACAGCAAGTCTCAAGGCCCTTAATGCTTTCCCACATGTTCCTCCATCACATTGGATGGTCTTGGGCCAGCCATTCCCAGGTGTCTGTGGGAATGCTGTAGCTCAGGAAGGCGATGGCCTCATGGTATTATCGCTAGGCTATTAATCCAGAAACCCAGATAGTATTCTGGGGACCCAGGTTCGAATCCTGCCATGGCAGCTGGTGTATTTTAGTTCAATAGAAAAAAATCTGGAATTAAGAATCTACAGCATCAATGTTTATTGTCAGAAAAACCCATCTGGTTCACTAATGTCCCTCGTTGAAAGAAATCTGCCATCCTCACTGGGTCTGGCTGACATGTGACACCAGACCCACTGACTCTCAATTGCCCTCTGAAATGGCCTAGCAAGCAACTCAGTGGTACCAATCGCTACAAAGTCTCAAAGAAATGAAATTGGACGGATCACCTGACATCAACCTAGGCACTGGAAAAGACAACGACAGAAACAGCCCTGTCAACCATGCAAAGTCCTCCTCACAACATCTGGGAGTTAGTGCCAAAACTGGGAGAGCTGTCTAACAGAATAGTTGAGCAACAGCTTGACCTAGCCATACTCACAGAATGCTGCCTTACAGACAATGTCCCAGACACCACCGTCACCATCCCTGGGTATGTCCCGACCAACTGGCAGGACAGACCCAGAAGAGGGGGGCGCCACAGCGGTACAGAGTTGAGAGGGAGTTGCCCGGAAGTCCTCAACATTGACTCCAGATCCCATAAAGTCTCATGGCTTCAGGTTAAACATGGGCAAGAAAACATCCTGCTGATTACCACATACTCTTTCAGCTGATGAATTGGTATTCCTCCATGTTGAACAACACTTAGAGGAAGGACTGAGGATGACAAGGGCACAAAATGTGCTCTGGGTGGGGGATTTCAATGTCCATCAAGAGAGGCTTGGCAGCAGTACTAATGATTGAGCTGGTCGGATCCTAAAGGACATAACTGCTAGACTGGGTCTGCTGCAGGTGGTGAGGAAATCAACAAGAGGGAACAAGATACTTGACCTCATCCTTACCAATCTGCCAGCTGTACCAACTGTATCGGTAAGATTGACAATTGCACAGTCCTTGTGGAGACAAAGTCCCACCTTCACATTGAGAATAACTCCATCATGTTATATGGCACTACCACCATGCTAAATTGGACAGACTTTGAGCAGGCCTAGCATCTCAAGACTGGGCATCCATGAGGCGCTGTGGGCCGTCATCAGCAGCAGAATTGTACTCCAGCACAATCTGTAGCCTCATGGCCCAGCATATCCCCCACTCAACCATTGGTTCAATGGAGAGTGCAAGTGGGCATGCCAGGAGCAGCACCAGGCACACCTGAAGATGAGGTGTCAACCTTTTGAAGCCACCAAACAGGACTACTTCCATGCCAAACAGTGTAAGCAGCAAGTGATAGATAGAGCTAAGCGTTCCCACAACCAACTGATCAGATTTAAGATCTGTAGTCCTGCCACATCCAGTCATGAATGGTGGTGGACAATTAAACAACTCGTCGGAAGAGCAGGCACCAAAAATATCTCCTTCCTAAATGATGGAAGAGCCCAGCACGTCTGTGCAAAAGATAAGGCTGAAGCTTTTGCAGCAATTTTCAGCCAGAAGTGCCGAGTGGATGATCCAGTGGCCCCCAGCATTACAGATACCAGTCTTCAGCCAATTTGATTCACTCCACATGATGTCAAGAAATGGTTGGTGACACTGGATACTGCAAAGGCTACCGGTCCTGACAACACTCCGGCAATATCACTGAAGACCTGTGCTCCAGAACCTGCCGCTCCCCTAGTCAAGCCGCTCCAGTATAGTTACAACACTGGCATCTACTCGACAGTGTGGAAAATTGCCCAAGTACGTCCTGTACAAAAAAAGTAGGACAAATTCCTCCCAGCCAATTACGGTTCCATCAGTCTACTCTTGATCACCAGTAAAGTGATGAATGGTGTCATCAAGAAGGACTAACTCAGCATTAACCTGCTCGTGATGCCCAGTTTGGGTTCTGCTTGGGCCACTCAGCTCCTGAACTCATTACAATCTTGGTTTAAACATGGCCAAAAGAGCTGAATTCCAGAAATGAGATAAGAGTGACAGCCTTTTACATCAAGGCTGCATTCGACCGAGTGTGGCGTCAAGGAGCCCTAGCAAAACTGGAATCAATGGGTAACAGGGGCAAACTCTCCGGTGGTTAGAATCATGCCCAACACATTAAAAGATGTTCGTGGTTGCTGGAGGTCAGTCATCTCAGTTCCAGGACATCTCTGCAGGAGTTCCTCAGGGTAGTCCTTGGCCCAACCACCTTCAGCTGCTTCATCAATGACCTTCCCTCCATCATAAGATCACAAGTGGGGATGTTCACTGATGATTGCATGATGTTCAGCACCATTTTGTAATCAGAATGGCCTTTGTACTTATTTTATCATGTATTCCAGATGATGAAGCAACAAAATACAATCCATTTTTACTTCAATTATAAACTGTGGCATGTGTTGAATTATTATTGGTGTTGTTGTGAACTCACTTATTAACGGCTGAGTGGTGTTCTCTGTTGTTGCTTCTGGCGAACTTATTGGTTCTGTTGTGGAGTTAGAGATTTGCGTTGTACTCAATGATTGTACAAATGTTGCAGCAAAAGTAGTTGTAGAAACACTTGATGTAGCTGTGTAAACAAAATCAATTGAATTATAACAGGGGATGCATTTTACTCGTCCTATCCAAATGCAATATCAATTCTGACATAATATCCTGAAACAACATTGACTTTTCCAATCAAGATGCCTTTCCATTCTGGGATGTTAAGTACTGCTGAAAAGGAAGCATTCAACTTTTCTATCTTGACTAGGCATTAACCCACTCAGTTGTTTGTGTGGCACTGAACATCAAACCACATACTTTGGATGAAATAGTTAAGAGTTTACAGTTTGGATCATTGAGTACTAGTAAGCATGAGAATCTGGAAGAGCAAGAGATAGACAGTCGAGTCCCTTAGTGATGTGTGGAGAAATGGCAGCCCTCAATTTAAGAACTAAGGAACTCAAGTCTCTTCTCAGGCTCTTCTGACAGCATTGTTCAAACCTGCACCCTGTATCAATTCAAAGGGCCAGGGCAGCAGGTACATGGGGACACCACCAGATGCAAGTTCCCCTCCAAGCCACAACTATCCTGACTTGGAATTATATTCATCGTTCCTTCTTAGTTGCTGGATCAAAATCCTAGAACTCCCTTTTAAACGGCACAAGTGTCACTACACCTCAATGCCTGCTAAGGGTTCGAGAAGGCAGCTCACCACCACCTTTCTCTGGGCAATTAGAAATTCATAGATTCATCAAAGAATCCCTGCAGCGTGGGAGCAGACCATTTGTTTCACCAAGTCCACACTAACCCTCTGAAGAGTATTGCCACCAAGACACACACATCCCTAACCGATCCCTGTAACGCTGCATTCCCATGGCCAATCCACCTAACCTGCACATCTTTGAAGTGGAAGGAATCTGGAACACCCAGAGGAAACCCATGCAGACACAAAGAACGTGCAACCTCTACACAGACAGTTGCCAGAGAGTCGAATCGAACCTGGGTCCCTGGCACTGTGAGGCTGCAGTGCTACCCATTGTGCTGCCCTTTCATATTCAGGAAGAAATGATTCTGAGATAACAGAAATATAGAATGACTCCATGACTCCACAAACATTTTCAACACCATTTGTTGAAGATTTTACTGCACATAGTATTACGGTTCAAGGGATTCTTGCAGTGACAGGCCATTCAGTAAAGACAGAGGATACTAGAATTGCAGCCACCATGAGGTGGCTGAATGCACAATGTCAGCACTATATTTGCACAGAGTTTTTATGGCCTAGTCAGAAATATTCAGCCTGAAAAAAAAGTCTTTTTTTTTCCCTCATGCTGTACTCTGCACCATTCAAATGTAGCCTTTGACATGATTGTAACTTTCTCACCAGGTGAAGACTAAAAGCAGAGAAGGTCCAAAAGAGGTCTGGTGGAAGAAATTTGTTTTTCTTTTCTATCTGGGACCAGGAGGAACTTGAACAACTGGGGACCTTCAGATTAGGCCCAGGAGATGTAAACACCTTATGGTGACCACAACAAAATATTTTTGCTCATCTTCCGTGACTCCTATACATCAATTCCCACTCAGGATAAAAGTTGTGTAGCTTTGAAATCATATTAGAATATTTAAATGACATGGAATAAGAAGAAGGAACTTTTTGGGAAGAAATAACCTGAGACCCTGTTTTCATGCCTGAAATATTCAGCACATTAACAGGCAGGCCAAGGCCAACCTGAAAATAGGCCTTATTAATCATTATTGTATGCTGCTGAAACCTGTCCCTCCTTCACCAGTCCTTTTTGGTGGGAGCAATAAATGTGTATTAAGCTATTTGTCTGACAGACGACCAAAGTGTAAGTCCCAAGAAGAATGCAGATAAGAGGGTCAAAATGTAGGGTGAGTGCTAATCAACTGTGGGGTCAATCCTCCTGCACTTCCTGATTCTGCAGAAAAAATAAGCATCTAAATTTGTTCATGGCTGAAAGTAATCCAAGCAGCCTCCCACTCATCGCAATGTAATTGTGGCAAATGACTCAAAATAATCAATATGCTCATCATTTACAAATGAAAGGGCCTTAGCAGCTGTTTAATGATGACTCTCAGCAATTCAAGTCAGCCATTTTTTCAGCAGCTTTTAATGAGTTCCAAAATTGGTCATAATTTTACCTATTTTATGCCTGTCCAGTTTCTGTACCTGTCTCATAATAGAAATAGACATAAAAATAAAATAAAAATAATTCAACCTTTCGGAGGATAAAATTGTCTACTTAATGGTACACTACAGGGTGACATGGTGGCTCAGTGGTTAGCACTGCTGCCTCACAGCACCAGGAACCCAGGTTCAATTCCACCCTCAGGCAACTGTCTGTGTGGAGTTTGCACGTTCTCCCTGTGTCTACATGGGTTTCCTCTGGGTGCTCCAGTTACCTCCTACAGTCCAAAGATGTACAGGCTAGGTGGATTAACCATGCTAAATTACCCATAGTGCCCAGGGATGGGTCTGGGTGGGATGCTCTGAGGTTTGGTGTGGACTTGTTGGGCCAAAGGGCCTGTTTCCACACTGTTGGGATTCTATGATTAACACTGTCTGTGTAATATATAATTGTTCAATTATTAACTGGCACCATGTTTCCAATGCTTAAAGTGTAATGTTGCTAGTAATATCTAAGGAAGTGGGTGTTTTGACTTCAAATGTGAATGCTTTACCAAGTATTCTAGAAGTTAGTTAACATGTTTTGCACAAGCAATTTATTTGTAATATGTGGTCAATAACCCCACAAATATACTCACTTCACCACGCAACCACTTCACATTTCCCAATGCAACCTGCATTGTTCTAAACTAAAAAAAAATTCACCAGCAGGAGGTTTAATGTCAATGCTGAGCTGTATTTTAAAATCCTATGCTTTAAAGACAAAAGCACTATTAAGTACTACTGCTCTAAGGTCAACTATGAAGGAATCCTTGACTAATTGGTAGAAGTAAACATAATTATAAAGTATTCCTCTGTGACAAGAATAATTACACTTAAATATATCACCCTTTATGCTCCATTTACCATTTATCTTATTCAGGCCTAATAAGATTGTGAGCCTAAGGAACGGTCAACTTTGTAAAATGAGAAGAGAAAATGGGGACAGAGAACAGAATGCAAACACGTACACGAACCACTGACATGGTTCTCTAAATAAAACTAAGCCAGTTGTTTGCAATACATTACTAGCAATGCCCTCACTATTATGCAGTTTCATGCTTCTTAGAATAATCAATCACCCTAACCAAATGCAGAGGTAATTGAGTAAACACATGCCATTACAGTTACAGTCTCCTCTTCCTCTAGTTGCAGCAGACAGTAGAAAACATAGGGGGAGAGGGAGAACTAGAGGTAGTGTTGAACAGATTTCCAGCTCTCACATGCGGAAGATGAGATGCTGGAGATGAGTGGTATGTCAGCATTCCTAGAATTGCAGTCACTAGAACCATCCAGCTCTCTGCTGACACAATAAAATATCAGTCTAGTAGTGTCTAGTCATGTTATCCTGATTTCAACCATTGACTGAAATATCGACTAGTTATAACATTCTTTCTTTGCCAGTAATAATTAACACCTTTACTGACCACGTCCCTCATATATGTACAGAACTTGTTGAGATTAAATAGCAATATTTCAGAGGCTGAATTATCACCAGGGGCAACAGACACATGGAAACATCATCACTGGTAAGTTCCTTTACAAGTCAGTTAGTATCTGGCTGAGAAATATACCATAATTTCTTCATTGCCATTGATTCAACATTCAGGAACTCACTTCCTAACAGCACTATGGGTGCACCAACATCACATTGACCACAGCAGTCCAAATTGTGCCCCATTATCACCTTCTGAAGGGCAATCGGTTCAGTAAAAGTTGGGTTGAGGGAACACATCAATGAGTTCAGGACTAGAGAAGATGGTCGCTTTTAGGGGAAGTTTGGCCAGGAGAGTGAATGGAAGGGACATACCTAATAAAGACTGCCGTTGAGCTGGTTTTGAGCTTGACTAAGAAGCCCATGGACATCTCGCAATTATTGTTGGAGGTGAGGAGAGGGTTTAGAGGAGATGGTATACGGTAGAGAAAATAATTCAGGATCATTGTTGCATTCCAATGTGACCCAGAATAGAGTGCAGATTTAGCAGGTGAGAATAACACATGAGACTGTTTGATTTTTTTCCAGGTCTGGAATTGATGGTCAAATCTGTCATCTACTTTATCCTTTGTAGCCTGTGTCATACGAACTTAAGGAAGCAGAGATGAGGGTGTACCAAGGGAAGGATGAGTGAGGGAAATGCTTTTATTGGGAACCCGGGCTCAATGGAGATGAAGGTGCAGTTGAGCAGACTAATAGTTGCAGAAATGTTGAGGCAAGCAAGAAACCAGAGGCTAAGCAGCTACAATTTTGTAATTGTAACTGAATTTACCTTTTTTACAGGGACAGATACAGAATAAGATGGGATTGGATTTGGAGAGATAAGTATGGAGTAATAGAAGAAAATAATTAGAGATGACTTTATTTGATTTGATTGAACTAGCAACAGTACACAGGTTGGCAAAGTTAAGGGAGTTTGAGAGTTTACACGGAGGGACAGATGTAGAGAATATAAGAAGGTAGTGAACTCAGGAGGATGAACATGATGAGTTGAGTTTCAGTTTCAAATCAATCAGGAGGAGAAGCTGTTAGCACAGAGGCTACTTAAGGAAATAAAGACTTATTTTGTGAAAACGTTTGGAAGGGTGGTGAGAAATTGATTTTGAAAAAGAAATGAGAGATAGGAAGAAGGTGAGTGAGATGTTCAAGGGAGAAGGAAGTGCCGGAGAAGGAAGTAAGGCCATAGTGTAATTTAGTGATAAACACCAATTCACTACCATGACAGCCTTGACTGACCCAGTACTGGAATGTGAAGCCTGTTTGGCAAGTTTTGTTGAAAGGCCTCATTAAAATAGATACAAAATAAGTAATTTTAAAACAAATTTTCAGAACTTCGTCATCACTCAAACACTGATCTTGCTGCAAAATAGATTTCCAGATATAGTTTTAGAGATAAAATCACATTTAAGTAAGAAGAAGATGCTGCTCGATGGGGTTGTTTCTCTACATACATCAATTGAAATTCTTCATGTGACATTCATAGAATTACAGAATCACAGAATTATCACAGCACAGACAGAGCCCATTCAGTCTATTAATCTGTACTACCTCTTCAAATGAGCATAATCATATTTAACCATCTGCTGATGTTGTGTAAAGTAATCACAGGAAGGCATAGAACATAGAACATAGAACATTACAGCGCAGTACAGGCCCTTCGGCCCTCGATGTTGCGCCGACCTGTGAAACCAATCTGAAGCCCATCTAACCTACACTATTCCATTATCATCCATATGTTTATCCTTTGACCATTTAAGTGCCCTTAAAGTTGGCGAGTCTACAACTGCTGCAGGCAGGGCATTCCATGCCCTGACTACTCTCTGAGTAAAGAATCTACCTCTGACATCTGTCCTATATCAATCACCCCTCAATTTAAAGCTATATCCCCTCGTGCTAGCCGTCACCATCCGAGGAAAAAGGCTCTCACAGTCTACCCTCTCCAATCCTCTGATCATCTTGTATGTCTCTATTAAGTCACCTCTTAACCTTCTTCTCTCTAACAAAAACAGCCTCAAGTCTCTCAGCCTTTCCTCATAAGACCTTCCCTCCATACCAGGCAACATCCTGGTAAATGTCCTCTGCACCCTTTCCAATGCTTCCACATCCTTCCTATAATGCGGCGACCAGAACTGTACGCAATACTCCAAGTGTGGCTGCACCAGAGTTTTGTACAGCTGCAACATGACTCACAGCTCCGAAACTCAATCCCTCTACCAATAAAATCCAACACACCGTACGCCTTCTTAACAACCCTATCAACCTGGGTGGTAACTTTCAGGGATCTATGCACATGGAGATCTCTCTGCTCGTCCAGACTACCAAGAATCTTACCATTAGCCCAGTACTCTGTATTCCTGTTACTTCTTCCAAAGTGAATCACCTGACACTTTTCCGCATTAAACCCCATTTGCCACCTCTCAGCCCAGCTCTGCAGCTTAGCTATGTCCCTCTTTAACCTGCAACATCCTTCCACACTATCCACAACTCCACCGACTTTAGTGTCATCTGCAAATTTACTAACCCATCCTTCTACGCCCTCATCCAGGTCATTTATAAAAATGACAAACAGCAGTGGCCCCAAAACAGATCCTTGCGGTGCACCACTAGTAACTGAACTCCAGGATGAACATTTCCCATCAGCCGCCACCCTCTGTCTTCTTACAGCTAGCCAATTTCTGATCCAAAGGCAAAGCAGAATTTGTCAAATTGTTAAAAATAAAACAAGAGGATGGATTGATTGTTCTTCATTGTGAGAATATCTGGGTAAAATTTCACTAGCCCGATAGAGGTGTAATTGAAGGCAGAAATGGAGGTGGAAAGGGTTGATACCATGACTTGAGCCTGCGTCAGGCCAGCTCCCCAACATCTTCCAGATACCCATAACCTTCTGGGTGAAAACATTTTCTTTTCTCATATCTTTTAATTCTCTTGCTCCTTATCTTAAAGCTGTGCCCCTGGTTATTGATCCGTCTACTAAGGGGAAAAGTTTCTTTCTTTCTATCTTGTTAATGCCACTCCAGAATTTTGTACACGTCTTCAGATCCCCTTCAGAGTTCTCTGCTGTAAAGAAAACAACCCCAGCCTACCTAGTCTTTCTTCATAAGTTGAATTATTTCAGGCAAGCAACATCCTGCTGAATCTCTTCTTCACCGGCTCTAGGATAATCATATCCTTCCTATCGTGTGGAAAGCAGCTTTACATGGAGTACTCCAACTATCAGAGTTTTGTAAGGCATTCACATTATGTACAACTTGCACTGCACCAGCAAGAGGCACTGCCCAACACCAAACTGTTTGTCTGCACTCCACTGCAGGCAATCTAAGGCAAAACAGTAGTGCCTGATCTCCAATTGTCTTGAACCCCTGCGCCACTGGACCAAGAACTTGTGCTGCTAAGACCATGTGGAATCTGGTGCGTAACAGTTCCCCCACATTAAAAGAATTCTTGCACAGGCACCTTCCATACCCTCAGGATGAAGTTCAGGACCTGGAATTTCCGGACCATAATGGACAGTCCTGCCGGTGACAGACCAAAATGCCACACCACCATCGTTGCCCGGGAACTCAGGTGCTACGATATTGACATCGCCGCTCTGAGTGACACCTGGCAGGCAGGGGAAGAACAGCTCAGAGACCCAGGTGGTGGCTACACCATTTTCTCAAAAGGCAAGGCCGAAGATGAGCTTAGCATCCCTGGAGTCAGCTTCACCATCAAAAACGAAATGATGCACCAACTCAAAGAATAAGCGAATGCCTAATGACACTCCTTGCTCAGAACCTGTATGTCACGGTTTTCAGTGAATGTGCAACAACACTCAATGCAGCAGCTGAGGACAAGGAGGAATTCTACTCCACCCATGGTCAACATCTTTCACAGGTCCCTGCAGCAGACAAACAAATCATTCTTCATGGCTTCAATGCCAGAGTCAGTGAAAGTGAACACCTTTGAGATGATGTAAATGGAAAAGAGGCATTAGGGCACCCTTCTCCTGACAAAATGCTGTGAACATGGCCTCCTCATCACCAACACACATTTCCACCAAAGGGACAAATACAGGACAACATGGTTCCAAACACCGGCACCTCCTTGATTACATCATCGTCAGAGCCAGGGATCAGGAAGATGTTAGAACCACCTGCACCATGACAGGAGCCGATGACTGCTGGATGGGCCATCGCCTGATCTGAACCAGAATCAATATAAATATTGCCCTGCTGCAGCAGAGACAACAGAAGCAGTGCTGCAAGAAGTTCAACATTGGGGCTCGCAAAGATCTGGAAAAGATAGAGTCATACAACCAGCCCATCTCCACAAATCTAGCAACCCTCAGCAACACCAAGTCATAGGATTCCAACAGCTTCTGATCCACCCTCAAAGTCACTATCATCAATGCCTGCAAAATTGGTTGGACACTTAACCAGGAAACACCAAGACTGCCTCCACGAGAATGATCAGGTGATCCAAGAACTGATAAGCTGGAAGCACATGGCACCACACTCAGAAGAGAAAAGGCAGGCCTACAGGCAACTGAACACCAAGACCCAACAATGAACCCGTGACATAAAGAACAGATGGTGAGTGGAGAAATAGCCAACAACCATGATGTGCAGGGTTTCTTCTGTGGTGTCAAGACCACTTACAGACCAAACACCAAAGGCCCCACCCCACCGCTGGACAAGGACAGCATCAAGCAACAATGGGGGAAGCACTTCTGAGTCCTGCTCAGCCAGGGCTACGTCGTCAATCCAAGTGTCTTTGACTACATCCCACAGCATCTTACACACCATGAGTTTAGCAACACCCCAGCCCTGCATGAAGTAGAGAAGGCATCCTCTAGTTTAGAACAACAAGGCTGCCCAAGCAGACAGTATCCCTGCTGAGGCATTGAAGTGTAAGGCAAAGAGCTCCTGGTGCAGCTACACACCCTTGTCTGCCTCATCTGGAAGGAGGAGAGCATCCTGGGAGAGGTCCAAGATGCCATAGTTGTGAGCATTTTCAAAAAGGGAACAAGTCCGACTGTGGTAATTACAAGGGAATCTCCCTGCTGTTGAACATTGGAAAAGTTATCACCAAGGTCCTCCTCAACAGTCTCCTCTGTAATGCTGAGCAACTCCTCCTGGAGTCGCAGTGCAGTTTCCAGCCACAGAGAGGCGTAATGGACATGATTTCCATCATGCAACAGCTGCAGGAGAAATGCAGAGGAAAGAACCTAACCCTGTACATGATCTTCTTCGACCTTACAAAGGCCTTTGACACCATCGCCTGGAAAGCATTATGGAGCATCTTTCTCCACTTTGGCTGCACCATGTGGTTTGTCACCACCCTTCGCCTTTTCACAGTGACGTGGAAGTCGCGGTAATGACAAATGGCTCCACCACTGACCAATTCCCCATTCAAACCAGTGTCAAACAGGAATGTGTCATCACCCCCAACACTGTTCTCAAACTACCTCGCTGCACCTCACCACCAACAAGCTCCCCACTGGAGTGGAGCTAATCTACAGAACAAGCTGGAAATTATTCATCATCAAGTCAAAACCAAAAGTCACCCAAACCAGTGCCATTAAGCTGCATTATGAGGATGTGTAATCTCGGAGAACAAACTGCAAACTATCGTCAGCACCTTCATGGAGGCATAAGAAAGCATAGTTCGCACCCTCCACTAACTTGGCCCAGCATTGTGGAGTGAATCCCTGATCATCAAGGTCCACAGGGAGGCCTTAGAATGTTGGCCACTTCCAATACCTCAGGAGTGCCTTGTTGACTGACGCAGCTATTGCTGAAGGGATCCAGCGCTGCTGCCAGTGTTCTAATGCAGGCTCTGGCTGCCTCAGGAAAAGGGTGTTCGAGGACAACAACGTCAGATTCAACACCAAGATCATGGTTTACTGAGCTGTGGTGATTCCCGCCCTCCTACATGGCCCTGGGACTGTCTACATCAGACACCTCAAAGCCCCGAAGCAGTACCAGCTATGCTGCCTGTAAGGTCCTGTGATTCTGCTGGAAAGAAAGACGCACCAACACCACCATCACCATCCCCAGCCTCGAGGCACTGACCACTCTTAAGTGGCTGAATGAGCTGGGGATATCTCCCACATGACTGACACGACACTCCCCAAGCAGACGCTCTACTCCCAGCTCCAAAATGGCAGGCGAGCCCTAGGTAGACAGAAGAAATGCTTCAGCAAAACCCTCAAGGCCTCACTGGCAAAGTGCAGCATTTCCACAGACACCTGGGAATCACTTTCCCAAGACAGCCCAAAGTGGAGGAGGAACATTCAGGAAGGCGTCGAGTGTCTCGAGACCTGCAGTCGTAAAAACACAGAAGCCAGGCAAAAACAGCATAAGGAGCATGCTGCCACATCAACATCCCACCCACCCTTTCCCACAACTGCCTCTTGCCCCAAGTGTGGTAGAGTCTGTGGAAGCCGCATCGTACTGTACAGCCACGTATAGACACACCCTGAGAGTGAAAGAGAGTCATCCTTGTCTAGGCACCGCGAATGATGATGTACAGCTCCATCATTACTTCCTTGCTCTTGTACTCAATGCCTTGACTAATAGAGGCAAACATCCCATATGCCTTCTTAACCACCTTATCTACTTATCCCACTGCCTTCAAGTATCTATGGACATACACACCAAGATCCCTCTGATCCTCTGTATTTCCTAGGATCCTACCACCATTCACAATGTATCACTTTGCCCCATTAGGTGCATTATCTCATACTTTTTAGGATTAAATTTTATTTGCCACTGCTTTGCCCATCCATTCAGCCCATTTATATTGTCCTGTAGTCGAAGGATGTTCACCCCATCAATATCTTCAGTACTATGGCTGGAATGGTGTCAGGGTCCATAGACCTTGTAATATGTGATGAAAGCCAATTCCTGTTTATCCTATTGCACTGACAAGCTAACATTCCCTATGAAATGTAACATTCAGAGCAAATTCAGTTCTAAAGTTGCTAGGTGGCAACATTCAATTCTGGCCAAGAATAATGGAGGGGATCATTGCAAGGATTTCAATAGGTCACTCAGGGTAGTTTTAGGCGTCACAGAGCAGGAGTTTAAAGAAGACAAGGTAGAAAAGTCAATAGTAAGTAAGGGAGGCAGAGAGTAAGTTCTGTTAACATTAACTTTTCCCTGTCCCATGAATTCTATTTCAGTACAAAGAGCTGTAAATTTCTCTGCGCTGTAGAAATTCAGGTCAAGTTCTGTGAGTTATTAAGCAGCTACATGTTGCAGTCAGGGATTGGGAAATATTCTTGAAATTGTGATGGTTCCCAAGAAGCCAGATGCCACTATAGACTGGTATAGCTGAGATGGGATTAATACAATTGTGGTAGATCTGAAGGGTCTGGATTCACATCGAGGCGAGATGAGGTAAGGACAGAAGGTTAACTTCCTGAAAGGGCATTAGAGAAACAGATGGGATTTAACAACAGTCAACAAATACTTCATGGTCACTGATATACTAGTTTATTAACTGAATTCAAGTTTTGCCACTTCTTGCAGTGGGATTCAAACCATGCCTCCAAAGCATTAGCCTGGATCTTAGAATTACTAGACCAGAAACATTACCTTCTACACCACCACTTGCCCATTTAGTATCATTTCCTTGGGATCTTCTTCCTACAGTTGAAGTTGAATTAGCTGCTCATTGCTGTGTTTCTTGCTCCAGTGCATTAGATGGCGATAGCCTGCATCTTCTGGTTGTCCGACCCCACCTGGGGCTTGCCAGTTTCAGGGACCTCAGTTTCTGAGCTGGGACCACCTCTGTCATCAGAACAGATGACAAAGTTGGTGTAATTGTCAAGGAGCCACAGATCAGCAATCAAAGCAGCTTGATAGGATCCTTCATTGCTTTCAGCTTACCCATTCTCGGTCCTTTCAGCTTTCATGTACTCCCACATGCACCATTGGAGTCAGGGAAGAATGTAGATTTGAGGTCACAGTCAGCACGAAATATGGTCTTATCTAATGGCAGAGCAGGAGGGAGGGGCAGAATGACCCACCTCTGCTCCTAATTCACTTTTTCACATGCCCCCGTTTGCCTGGTGTTGTGCAGCTTTGAGCAAAGAGGAAATGCATAGCTGAACTGTGTTGCCTACTTGTCATTCTATTGACCTCATGGATAAGCCCAAAGTATGTGAAGATGTGTACACATGTTGCGCACACATTTGCGCAATAATAGAGAACAACTTGGTTTTACTTGCCAAAGATGTGAAGCCACTAACATCATAAAAATACTGATTTTTTTAAGCATGGGATTTCATTGCTATTAGAAATTCAAATAGACTTACAGAAATTTAATGCTGTTGTGTTGTGTCACCATTAGTGTGTCAGTATACCTTTAAGAGACATACTCACACTGTCATCACTGTATCATAGCATGTGACCTGAAAGTAGAAAGACTTCAGACTTCTTCTTAACTTGGCCCATTGAAGCTTGACGTGGAAGCATGTTCTTTTTTTTAACCAAAAAGCTTAATGTAAACCCTAGACAAAGATGTGCCTGTGAATGTAATATTTGTACATATTTGTGACCTACAATAACTGTCTATTGGATCTTTCAATACCATGTCATTCACGTCTTAGTTTCTTATGTTAAGAGTGATAAAATTAGCATTGGCACATAAAGTACAAATGCCCTTCTGGAGGCAAAACTAACAACAGATTCTGTGGCTCAAAGCATCTGCTGCTTTATAATGATGCCTGAGGCTTACCATCTGCATGGAGAGCACCATTGCAGGACTTCCTCTCTCCAAGGAGAAGTGGTCACGGATGGGAGTGTGTCTTTGCTGGTGGTGGGTGGACGAGAATAAAGAGGCACAGTATCTTTCCATTGTAGCAGGAGCCCTGGTCTTTCACTCATCTGCTGCTGTAGCTGCCAGAGATATTGTGTTTCAATGAAACAGTGGCTCCTTTAGTCAATCCTTGGTGCTTCCCACTTAGCCTGAAACTGTGAATGGTAAAGGCCCATGTACGTGTCACAGGTCACGCATGATGGAAGAAAATAGACACAATAGACAAAATAGACACTATGCTCATTCTGCATAACTTTGAGACCTGCCTCATCTTCAATGATAGGTCATGGCAGGATAGCCTGTCTGATCTCCACAGCCTTCTTCTCTCCCTTCAATTGTTATTGTGCTCCTTCAGAGCATTCCCTTGCACTCTGAGCATGCCTCGCCTATAATCACCGGTATCCACAGTGTCACTCCTATCTCATCGGCCATCTATGCTGGCCATCCTGAAACATTGTAAATATGCAGCACATTTCCCCTGCGCTGCTGTGGCACTGAGCCATGACTGTACATGTCAGCATGTGAGCCAGCTGCTTCAATGTGGTCTTTGGTGCCCAGTGTTGCCCCATGTATGGTTTTACATTTCATGGGCATCTTTTAATTCATGCTGGGCCGTAAGTTTGCAACTCTAACAGCCACTCAACTTTCCAGCATGTAACAGATTGCACAGTCTCTTCCTGGACTTGGTCCAGTTGCTTAGAAAGTTTGCCACTTCCAACCTAGCCTCCTAGGTTGGCCCGTCTGTTTCCTTCTGCTACAAAGAGGACCTGTCTCCTTTGTCTGACTGCCTGCAGGAGAACCTCCAGAATTGTGGAAGAACCATTCTTTGGTTATTGTGGTGTGAGTTATCCACACACAATGCAACTCATCTGATTTTCCCGTTGAAAGCAGGTGTATGAATTACAAATGATCCACCCTCACACTCATTTCCAGGCAAAAGACCCTGAGGCTGCTCTCAAGCACCTCATGTGTTGAGTTCTCAGATTGTCAAATTTATACTAAAAATATATTTTTTAAATAATTGTCCACACTTATCGCTGAGTTTTTCAAGTTAAAATAATCATGCTAAAGCTGTATAATCTATAATCAGGCTGTATGCATTTGGATATCAATCAACTTAGGAGCTGAAGTCCACATTAAAGTTGTCACATTTGTTACTGTGCTCCACCCTCACCCCTCTCCCCCCACCGACAGTGAAAACTTTTGATTTAATTCACTGGCTGCTCCACACGACAAAAAGAATGACAGTGTGAGATGGAAACCAAGAAACAGGAGATGTCCCCCACCCCAGAAAGTCCAGAATAAACAGGAGCCACTGAGTGCACTCCCCAGTGAGTAACATGCAGCAACTTCCAGCCCACACTGCAACTGATTTCATTTCACCTTGAACAAATTGTACTGTCAAAGTTAAAGCAGTCTGTCAAGGCAGATATAACATGATGAACATGTAAAATTGACTGGCAAGGAAACACCAGCTGGTCCCTCAAGCCTGACACACTCAAGCCTGTCATGTTGCGGCTCTACAGGACATTGGTTAGGCGGCTTTTGGAATTCTGGACTCAAGTTTGGTCTCCCTGCTATAGGAAATATGTTGTGAAACTTGAAAAGATTTATTCGGATGTTCCCAGGGTTGGAGGGCTTGAGTTAGAGGGAGAGGCTGAATAGGCTAGGACTGTTTTCCCTGGAGTGTCAGAGGCTGAGGGGTGACCATATAGAGGTTTATAACGGCATGAGGGGCATGGATAGAGTGAATAGCCAAGGTCTTTTCCCCAGGGTAGAGGAGTCCAAAATTAGAGAGCATAGATTTAAAGTGAGAGGGGAAAGATTTAAAAGGGGCCTGAGGGGCACCTTTTTCACACAAACGGCAGTGCATATATGGAATGACTTGACAGGGGAGACGGTAGAGGCTGGTACAATCGCAACATTTAAAAGGCATCTGGATGAGTACGTGAATAGGAAAGGTTTAGAGGGATATGGGCCAAATGCTGGAAAATGGGACAAGATTAATTTAGTATATCTGGTCATCATGGACAAGTTGGACCAAAGTGTCTGTTTCCATGCTATACACCTCTATGACTCTATAAATATCATATTGAGAAAACTTCCCCTTGTAGATGCATAAAAAGGTTGCCCCTTAGGTCCCTTTTAAATCTTTCCCCTCTCATCTTAAACCTATGCCCCTAGTTTTGGACTCCCCCACCCCAGCGAAAAGGCATTGGTGCAAAGATTTTTCTTGCTGAGAAAATAACTGCCACATTTATACGTTTACAATTTAATTTTTCAATCCATTTAGTTTCTGTTCACCATACAAAGAATGCATGTTCTCCCTCATAGTCATACAAACCAAGACAAGGAGCTTTCAGGCATTCACTAGCAATAGCAAAGCTTAGGGACCTTCGCAAATGTTCACAAAGGTCTAATCAGCTAAAACCGCACAGCTTACCAGATACGTGTGCTAAAATATAAAAAAAATTATCAACATCTAATGCTCAAGGAAAGTCATCCCTTGTGTTTACAATTTCATATGAAATTCTTTTGCTTACATCTTTTCACAACATGGATCACTGACAACACTGATGTATAATTTGGTTTACCTGTTGCATTCTGTCCATGAATCAAGTCACTGACTCCCAATAAAAGTAAGGGATATATCCACGCCGCTGCTCTCCCCATAGCACTGGCTCCCTTGTACTTTTAGAAGAATGCTATTGTAGCCTTCATTTAACTTTCTTGAAGCAAGTGATTCAGTTTCAGTCTGTTAACAACCTTCGGTTCCTGTGAAAACTCCTCCCTCCTCTGGAATTTTTCCAGTTGTGGTTTCTTTTTCTGACACATTTTTCCGGGTTAAGTGAACACTTAAATACACTTCTTGTATTTCCTGTTAATACCAGGTTTTCTACCATTGCAGTAGATTTCTCATACTGATATTTTATTATATATACTGAAAGCTTACAGGTTTATAGATACTACACACATGATAATAGAAACAAATAATAAAACTTTGGAAAATACTTAAATATATATGATAAATGAGGAGGATATTGATTTTAGACCAGAAGGTGTTAGGTTTGTGGGAGTATGTTTGTAAAATATTTACATGGGCTGTGGGAGGAATTTATGGAGCCTGCATCTATGACATGTGTGACTGTGGGGTGATTTAATTTAATGGAATGTGGAATTGTAACCTCCTGATCACAAGTGGAGATGCAAAGATGAAGCCAGATGAATATTTGCAGCACACCAAGCAGCCCATTGCACATTCACATTTGTAATACATTTCGGTGCTCTGAATACTCATCAGAGCAAAACAATTTTTAGTTGTGCCCTACCTTCAAGATTAAGTCAGCAGTGCATGATCATCTTGCGGCATCCTTTTCACGGTCATTTGAAGATGCCTTGCACAAAGGAGGGGAACAAGAAACTGGCAGCTTGCATGGAGATTCAGGACTGGGAAAGATGACTTAGTGATGACTTAGTGGTGAGTTTTGGAGTGGCATTGGCATCATGGAGGAGTAGAGGAGAGATCCGGAAGAGGACAGAGAATAGGGTTAGCAGTATGGAGGAGTGCAGAGTGGAGAGCTTGGAATGCTGGATGTAGTCAGGGATGATGGGGACAGTCACAGAGTCACTCAGCATGGAAATAGACCCTGGGGTCCAACTTGTCCATGCTTACCAAGTTTCCCAAACTAAACTAGTCGTATTTGCCTCGGTTTGGCCCATATCCCTCTAAACTTTTCCTATGCATGTACCTATCCAAGTATCTTTTAAATATTGTAACTGTACCTGCATCTACCACTTCCTCTGGCAGTTCATTCAACATACAAACCAGACTCTATGAGAAAAAGTTGTCCCTCAGATCCCTTTTAAATCTTTTCCTCTCACCTTAAAAATATGCCCCCTGGTTTTGAACTTCCCTATTCTAGGGAAAAAGCCTTTGCTATTCACTTTGTCTATGCTTCTCATGATTTTATAAACCTTGATAGGGTCATCCCTCAACCTCCTCTGCCCTAGTAAATCTATCTATCCAGCCTCTCATTATAACTGAAACACTCCAGTCCCAGTAATATTCTTGTAAGTCTTTTCTGCACCCTCTCCAATTAAATACTATCCTTCCTATACCAGAGCAGCCAGAACTGTACGCAGTATTCCAAAAGTAGCCTCACCAAAGTCATGTACAACTACAACATGATGTCCCAACTCTACTACAACCCAGTGGTAGACAAACTGGAGGCTGGAAGAACACAGCAAGCCAGGCAGCATCTGGAGGAAAGGAGAAGTCAACATTTCAGGTATTACTCTTCTTCAGGACTCAGTGGTATGAGCAATCAAAGCAAGCGCGCCAAATGCCTTCTTCACCACACTGACGCAACATTCAAGGAACTGTGACCTGAAGGCCTGCTTCTCTCTGTTCAACAACACTCTCTAGGCAAATCAAGGTAAGATAATTTGTGGCCTAAAGCACAGTATCAATATTATCCAAAAGTATGGCGCTCTCAGTTGTTAGCTGGTGAAATTCCTCAGGACTTTGAGTTCTGTGGCAACATTTCAATTATGCCTGCTGAGACATTGATCTCGGCAATGCCCTTTGCAATGCACAGGAGGGAGGACCAGCAGAACCTGCAAGATCAGCCATGCCCGACTGTGCTGCAAGTATAACTCTGGACAGTAACAAGAACATTCAATATAGGGGAACAAAGAGACTTTCTTCACAATAAAGGAAATACTCTCCCTTCAAGACATGTCAATCATGAAGTGTGCATAGTTTTATACCTCTAAGCTAGTGTCAACAAATAACAAAGATGATTAAAATTAAGCTGACGAAATGTGAAATATTTCCAAGTGAAATTTAATTTTGAATAACATCCATGCCTCCTTTGTGCTCTCAGGTCTTCAATTAATGCCAATAGAATTGAACAGGAAAGTTGTTGCCATGGTGAGGAGTGTATCAGAGATAAAAGGTACTGCAGATGCTGGAGGATCCGAGATAACAAGCGTGGGGCTGGATGAACACAGCAGGTGAAGCAGCATCATAGGAGCAGGAAAACTTGACGTTTCGGGCCTAAACCCTTCATCAGAAATGGGGGAGGGGAAGAGGGTTCTGAAATAAATAGGGAGAGAGGAGGAGGCAGATAGAGGATGGATAGAGGAGAGGATAGGTGGAGAGGAGGCAGACAAGTCGAAGAGGCGGGGATGGAGCCAGTAAAGGTGAGTGTAGGTAGGGGGGTAGGGAGGAGATAGGTCAGTCCAGGGAGGACGGACAGGTCAAGGGGGCGGGATGATGTT
>JAHRHZ010000017.1:26792372-26840157 GCA_024137785.1 Ginglymostoma cirratum | reverse complement strand
GTTCACAACAAACAACTGCACCTCCCAGTCGCAAACCATTTCAACTCCCCCTCCCATTCCTCAGATGACATGTCCATCCTTGGCCTCCTACAATGCCACAGTGATGCCACCCGAAGGCTGCAGGAACAGCAAATCATATTCAGCCTGGGAACCCTGCAGCCCAATGGCATCAATGTGGATTTCACAAGCTTCAAAATCTCCCCTCCCCCAACCGCATCCCAAAACCAACCCAGCTCATCTCCACCTCCCTAATCTGTTTTCCCTCTCACCTCAAGCCACACCCCCATCTCCGATCCACTAACATCATCCCGCCCCCTTGACCTGTCCGTTCTCCCTGGACTGACCTATCTCCTCCTCACCCCCCTACCTACTCTCACCTTTACTGGCTCCATCCCCGCCTCTTCGACTTGTCTGCCTCCTCTCCACCTATCCTCACCTCTATCCATCCTCTATCGGCCTCCCCCTCTCTCCCTATTTATTTCAGAACCCTCTTCCCCTCCCCCATTTCTGATGAAGGGTTTAGGCCCGAAACGTCAAGTTTTCCTGCTCCTATGATGCTGCTTGACCTGCTGTGTTCATCCAGCCCCATGCTTGCCATGGTGAAGAGTGTCTGTTTGACCAGGAGACTCTTTGTTCAGCTGCCTATGAATGTAGCATTGTCAGCTAGTGCGGTTTCACCAACGAGAAGCTTCCCTAAATTGAACACATCTCTCGCGCATGCTAATGTCGATTTGAATTTTAATTATAATCACATGAGAAACAGCAAAATGAAAGAAAGTTGATTTGGTTCACAACTCGGAATATGACATTGGAAATGTTCTTTTTATTCATTCATTGGACGTGGGTGTTGCTGGCTGGACCAGCATTTATTGCTTGTCCCTAATTGCCCTTAAAAAGGTAGTACTGAGCCGATTTCTAGAAGCGCTGCAGTCCACATGCTGCATATAGTGATAGATGCACTATTGACAGAATCCCGGCCATGCTGATAATACTGATAATGCTTTAAAAACATTGCAGTAATATGAATAACAAATATTCTTTTAATCTGTCATAACATATTGAATGGTGTTGTAAAGGTCTTGGCATCCAACACAATAAGTTCATCTTTTCTACTGTAACCATAACCAAACACGCAGTATTGTGTGAGTGTCTATTTTTATCTCTATGGAAATTTCACCACAGGAAGGAAAAGGCTTAAGACTTTTAAATGGGGCCTGGCCTCATTCAAATCCATGGCTAAATGCCCATCCATTCGATACAGAGCAAAGCCAAAATGGTGACTATTGAGGCCTCTTTTTCCTTGGTGAGGTGGCGGGGGCGGGGGGTATTGGTGGCGGGGGCGGATGGTGTGGTGGGTGGGGGGGGGGGGTGGCGTGCGGTGCAGGAGCACTTACCCCAAAACAAAATAAAAATATTTACTGCTGACCAGCATAAGTGGACCACAACTGGCATAATTCAAGTCATGTAAGGCTTGGAAAATAGACTAAATTGATATTACCTGCTCAAGTGTCCTGATTGAAATTGCAGTCATGCCCAATAACATCATTAGGTCCGATATGTATAAGCTAAAGAGGAACCTAAAAGTTGATAAAGAAGGTGGAGATGAACAGAAGGGAGGAGCAAATTAAAACAATACCAAGTAAGAGAATGTTAGCCATGACTGTGTCTGATGAATAAACGGGCCCAATAGATTTTACATGAAGTGTTGACTTTGCCAACTTTTCTTCACAAGGAATTCTGGATTAGGGTTCTGAGCTGGGGTTACATTACTGACCCTGGAGTCTTGAAGAAGTTTTCAGAAAGCCCAGGAGTATTATGTTCCCACAAGTGACTCTGGAGCCCAGTTTGATAATTTAAAGCAGCATGATACCTGTTTCAGATGGCTGGGCTGCTCCCTCAATTACAGGCTACCTGAACTAGAGTCAGACGGCTCTTGTGCATCCATGAGACAGTGAGGTGCACCAAAACACTCCAGATTTTCACCTCCCTGTTGCCCGAATGGATACCCAAAAGGTGAATTTCTGCTCCCCAAGATTTTCTGATTAATTGCTTAATTTTGTGAGATTCTACCAACAGCACAAAGATCATAAGTTGTCCCATTATTAGCTTGTTGATTTGTCAGTTTGATTTGTCCCATTGGTAATCTTCCCTTCTCCCTTGTGTATGAGTTATTTGGAATAGTCTCAGACACAAAGACTCTGTGTTATACTGGTTCTCATTGTTCAATGTCAGTCGTAAGACGGTTCTTTCGAGTTGTTGTATATATCACTACCTTCTTATTTATCTTGCTCATTTATTTTTATAATGCTTCCTTCATTATAAATATAGCCCACTCACACCTTTAACAGTTGAATCAAACAGTATTAATGAGAATCTCTTGTAATTTGAGTCAGGGCAGGAAATTCAGCACTTCATTGAGCTACCATTTCTTTTCTGTTCTTTCCCTTTATCCCAAGATTTCCAGATAGTTATTGTAATTACTCATGTTTCTGGTTCATTGGCTGTAGTAACTGTTCAAACGTATGAAAGCCATTTACTTCAGGCAATGAATGAAGGTGATTAGATTTTGTGATTCCCAGAGTTTGTATGGTTGAAACTAGATTTTTTTTTATTTTAATAGCCTGGTGGTTGGCGTATGGAGGGACTACAAGTGAAAAATGATCAGACCAAATATTCTTGGAAGGGTTTATTGGGATTGAGAAAAGAGGAAACAATTGTAGCATACTGCCAGCTCGGCTCAGATCTCATCACAAAATCTAAGGTAAGAATTGAAACCAGACTCATTTCTTCTTTCCATGGTTCATAAATACATTGGAAAGTATATCTATCAAATGTATAATTGGAAAGAGCACATTTCGCATGGTCATTGGAACATAGATACATAATTAGGTTATTCAGCCTGTTCCACCATTCCAGATCTTGGCTGATCATCTGCTCAAAGCCATCTCCTACCATTTACTTCATATCCCTTAATGTCATTAATCTCTATAAACCTATTGCTTTCTGCATTGAATCTTCTCAGTGGTTGAGCTTCCACAGCCTTCTTGGTTGGGCAATCCCAAATAATCTGACTGCAGAAATTCTGATTTGTGCCTATTGTTCCTACTGGACAGCTCTTAATCTTGAGATTGTGTCTCATGCTTTTAGAGTCACTATTTACCACCTACCTGCATCCACACTGTAAGAATTTTGTATGTTTCAAAGAGATAACTTATCATTCTTTAAAAGTCCAAAGAGTACATATCTAGTTTCCTCAATCTCTCCTCATAAAAAATCCTGCCATGCCCAATCTCCTTGAAATGAATACCAATGTACCGCTTGCATTTCTACTTGCCCTGCATGCACCTTTTACTGACTCACAGACAGGAACAGCCAAATCCCTTTAGATATCAACACTTCCCAAGCTCTCACCATTTAAGAAATATTCTCTCTTTTGTTTTCCATCAACTTCACACTTATTCGCATGATTTTCCATCTGCCATGTTCTAACCAATTCGCTTAGCTGTCCAAGAACTCTTGAAACCTTCTTGTGTCCTCATCACAGCTTACACTCTCACCAGTTTGGAGTTTTCAGAAAGTTGGAAATTATTGCAATTTGCATCCCCATCCAAATCATTTACATAGATGGGAACAGTACTGGACCCAGCACTGACCATAGCGCTACATCACTGGTACAGCTGACCATCCTGAGAAGTCCCCATTGATTCTAACTTTCTAACTATTAACTGGCTCTCCATCTAGTAGACTCCCCCTAATTTCTGCAATATAATGTTATTTACTAACTTCTTAGGAGACCCTCAAATGCCTTCTGGAAATCAAAATACACCAGATCATTGGATCTTAGTGATCTATGCTGCAAGTATCATTCTCAAACTCTATGTCTGTCAAACATAATTCCTCTTTCATAAATCCATGTTGACTCTGTCCAGCTTTGCCATTCTTTTCTAAATGTTCATTATCATGTCCTTTATAATGTATGCAAACATTTTCCCTCCTCCTGACATCAAACTAACTTATCAACCCTCTTCATCCTTTCGTAAATAACTAGGTTACATTTGTTAACTTCCACTCAACACAAACCTTTCCAGAATCTATAGAATTATAGAAGATAACCACCAATGATTCCACTATCTGTGCTGATACTTCACTCAAAACTCTGAGATGAATCTCATCTGGCCTGAAGATTTATGAGCCTTCAATTCAACCACTGTTTCAAGTACTTCTTATAAATGAGATATGGGCATCACAGGCTGTACCAGCATGTATTGTCCAAACCTAATTACCTTTTGAATTGATTGCTTTTTGGGGTTATTTCCAAGGACAGCTAAGAGTCAATCACGTCTCTGTGTGTCTGGAGTCTCAAGCAGACCACACCAGGTAAGCAGGGCAGATGTTTTTTTTAAATTCTGAAAATATTTCAGTGAACAGTATGGGGTTTTACAACAATCAACAGTTATTACATGGTAACCAGTAGATTAGCTTTTAATTCCAAGTATTCATTGATTCAAAGTTCACATTCTGTTATGGCGAAGTTCAAAAACATGTACCCAGAGCTTTAGTCTGAACCTGGATTACCAGCCCAGTGACAATGTCTCTGTGCAACTTCCTTTGCTGGGTCATACCTTGTTCCTAATCCTCAGGCTTGCTGCTATTTTTTGGAATTTGTATAATCAATTCCTGCGATATAATGGAGTCTTTAAAGCCTTTTATTTATATGATTGATTCTCCTTTCCTTTTGGGTCCTTATGCTTCAAAGGAATATATGCCTGTCATAGACTTTGTGGTTTTTTTTAAAACTATGAGGACTCTCCTTTTAGAATAGAATCCCTACAGTGTGGAAACAGACCCTTTGGCCCAAGAAGTCCACACTGAACCTCAGAGCATCCCACCCAGACCCACACCCCCAACAACCCACCTAACCTACACCTCCCTGAACACTACAGGCAATTTAGCATGGCCAATCCACCTAACCTGCACATCTTTGGACTGTGGGAGGAAACCAGAGCACCTGGAGGAAACCCACACAGATACAGGGAGAATGTACAAACTCCACACAGACAGAGGCCTGAGGCTGGAATTGAACCTGGGTCCCTGGTGCTGTGAGGCAGCAGTGCTAACCACTGAGCCACTGAGCCACCGTGCCACCCCTTTTTCAACCTTTTCCCTCATCTGAGATATGATGCCCCTCAGGTAAACCATCACCAGTCATCTTTCTGTAATAAGAGGAAGGTAGTAGAAATATAGAATCCCTACAATGTGACATCGAGTATGCAACAACACTCCAATAGAGTATCTCACCAAGACCACCACGACCACCACACCCCCACCCCATGTGTCCAAAGCAGATTGTCTCATGAGATTCCTGCAACACTACTTGCCTTGTTATCTTGGACTGTCTAGTGGTCACACATTCCTTATTTGCCAGCACAACTTTAAGCTGAGTTATAACTACCTCTCTCATGTGATCCATGTAATTCCTCTGCCTCACAGATTCATATCTCCAGCTGTCGCCTGAGTTTTGAAACATGGAGCTGAAACTTATGTAGACGTTGATACTTCTTACATGTGTTCATCCACATCTTCTCACACTCCATAGGCTATACATTCCACTTGGCTAAACTGCCCTGCCACATTGTAGCTGTACACATGATTTATTATAACTAGAATTGTTTATTATTTACTCAGCAACAGGTTCTTTGCAGCATTGAAGTAGAAGCCAATTACTGGATGTTGAAGAAAGTAAATAAAAAGATTTAAAAATGCAAAATAAAAAGTATCTTCTCCTTTTGTCATCTTACTAACATTAACAAAACTCGCTCTGCTTGAAATCTGCAATCCGCTTGCAGGCTGCCAGCAACCTCTGTATTTATACTATTTGCAGCTATCGTTCAAGAACAAGACTGAACCAATTTACCTAATTGACTAATCAACTCCTCCAGCAGGGATAAGTTAACTTGTCTAAGGCTGGGAGAAACTCACTTTCTTACCTTACTTTACTTCTTGGCATTGTAATGCTGCCCAATTCCAGAAGATGAGATTTGGGTACAACAGATCACCCTAAAATGTAAAATAGTCATTAGTCATGATGCCAGTATTTGGTTTGTAGAGTGGAGGCAAACTGCAACTTTTATTCATTTTGTTTGCAATCACTTTTGCAGGCTGTCATTAAAAACTCCAACCTGGAAGTATCCAGTTACTTACCTCAATGTAATAGTCCTATATTGGACAATGACAGGCTTTGGATCTACAGTGGGCACTAGAGACAGAGGAGTAGTGACCTAGAGAGGCGTTTAGATGGGATGGTAGTTGGGGACAGGTAAACTGTATGGCCTGATGGTTAAACAATGACTAGGGTGTGTGAATGGGGTTCTATCTGCGGGGAAGTATAAGCCATGCCTCCCATCAACCGTGAGCAGAGTAACTTTGTGGTTATATGCTAAAATCGCATATGAAGGACACCCAGAAATGGGGTAGGTAGTTAATGAGGCAGGTTTTAAGATACAGCATGAAATTTCACTAGGCTTTATGACAAAAGCCCTTCCAAAAGACTCATCGTAGCTGACACTCAACCAAAGAAATTTAAAATTCAGCCCCACTTGTTGCTCTGTATGCATGAAACGTTCTCCCTCCTATCCTATAAAAAACAGCCTTGCCTAAATATAAAATGTTAGGAACTGTTTTGTGTTTCTCCCATCTAAACTTGAACTTGATCACACTGCATTTGCTATTATATATTCACACACTGTTAGGGTGTTAATTAAAGCTGACTTATCGCTAATTGAGAGAAAGCTACATTCATTTTTTGATATGATTTAGTATTGTCACATGTACCTAGGTACAGTGAAAAGTTTTGCATGCAGTACAGGCAGATCATAACATATAAAGATCATAGAATGATTGAACAGAATGAGGAATACAAAGTTATGACTGCAAAGAAGGTGCACAAAAAGCAAGATCAACATTAGATTTGAAATTTGAGTTGTCCATTCAGAAGTCTAATAACAACGGGGAAGAAGCTGTTCTGGAACCTGTCGGTACATGCGTTCAAGCTTTTATATCATCTGCCTGACGCCAGAGGTTGGAAGAGATTATAACCGAGATGGGAGGAGTCTTTGATGATGTTGACTGCCTTTTTGTGGCATTGAGAAGTGTAGATGGGATCAATGGTTGGTTTGCATGATGGTCTGGGCTATGTTTGCAACTTTCTGTAGTTTTGGACCAACGGCTAAAAAAAAAGCTAAAAAAAAGTAAAAGAAGGTCCATAACCTCAAGCTTCATCTTACATAGTGATACAGAAAATAGGGAGTGCAAAAATTGAGACTCAATACAGAGTTGATAATGTCTTTTTATGAAATTTGGAGAGCAGGAAAGAAAGAAAATGGAAAAGATACCAATCAAAAGATACTGAGAAAATACCAAATGACTCTGTCAATGATGAGTTAATTCAATTTTGGAAGAAATGATTTTGCAATGAGTTAATCATCTGCTGTAAAACCTGATGAACCCACAGACATTTCTAAAATGACCCAATTACATATGTCCAGTATGTGTGGAGTGAGGAAATAAGGCTAGACTTTCTGCTTTGTAAAGAGCTGAAGAGAAAAGGTAGGCAACTTGTCTACAGCACTCGATAATTTCACAGTTTAAGTAGAGATCAGCTGCATAAATTAGCTTGGGAACAGCACCAATGACCAGAAAATATTTTGGTTTTATGCAAAAAAAAAAGCAAAGGCCGTTGCATTTTATACCAGAAGAACTTTTGCGTGAAAGATATAGAACCACATCCATGCAATGTTTTCAATGTAATGATAACATTCATTCATTTTATTAGATCATGGATAACAAACTCCAAAACCAGAAAATTGGACTCCCAGCGCCACTTTATCATGATGAGAGATTTTAGCTCATAACAATGGTGACTTGTCTACATCCAACTAACATCTGCCAAACAAAATGGCTGGATATGTCCTACCTAAAAAAAGGAGGACAAACCCAATCGTGACAGTTACCATCCCACAGTCTATTCTCAATCTTCAGCTTAGTGAAAGAAAATGTCCTTGACAGTGTTACCAAACCACGCTTACTCAGCAACAACCTGATTATGGGTGTTCAGTTGGGTTCTGCCACAATCGATTGGTTCCAGACTTCATAGCATATGCTAAACTAATTGAACCCAGCTGTCCTGTGGTCGGGTTGCAGTTGCATTGGTCTCAGCTTGTAGTGAACTATAGTGGGTAGATATCAACTTCTAACCTGATCACTATTTGGTGACCTAATGCTGAAAAGTGCCTTACACAATCAGGCTGCATCATTGCCAAGGTATACACCTGAAGAATGCTCCCTTGAGCAAGGTACTGGAGTGCTGACAATTCTGGAGGAATTCTACACCAGTATAAATCAGCGTGTTCAGGAAAGAAAGGGAGAATAATGGAAAAATGAAAAGACCATTCATTGAAAATATCTAAGGGTTATTACTAACTGGTTAGTTATGTCTCAGGATGCAGGATGAGTTATAGGAGACCAATGACTGAAGTGGACAACAGGTCACTGAACTGTTTGTGTTTAGTAAAGCATTCAATGTATTGTTTGTAGCTTACCTTAATTTTAGAATGACATTGTAGAATCTGAGACTGTTCGAAGCAAGATGACAATAATACAAAGTTGTCATGCCAATTATAATTAGAATAGCAATTTCAGGTGAAAACAGGCAATTGCTTATTGCTCAAGACAATGGGTAACAAGAATATGGAGAAGCAATACTCAATTTCAATGAATAAGAAGGGAATGTTGAAGTTAACTGATTTAAAATATTCTAGAACCACAACCTGAAAACCTTTGCCTCACAAAGAGCAGAACAGAGCTTAAGGTCTTGGAGAAATTTGTCCTTTGCAGCTAGTTGAAATCCTTACCTTACTTGAGGATTTGTAAGAATTAACAGTGGGCGTATAGAATAATACATATTTTCTCACGATTTATCACATCATTCTACGTAGTTAGTTTCAGCTGTATGACTTCCACTGTGTCGATATGGCTAGTTCAGATAAAATACTAGTTAATGGCAGTACCTCAGCGATATTGTGATCCCTGAAATCAGGGAGATGTGACTGATTATCCTTTTGCTGAAAATGTGTATTGTCTGGTGTTTATATCTTTGACTATTACCTGCCATTTTACAGCCTACAGCTGGATGTTTTCCAAGGAGATGGGGGACATAGAAGGAGCGGTTAGGGAGCTGGGAAAGGTGTGTGAAACTGGACAGAAGGAGTGCAGTAGGATGCAGAAGGAGTTTATATAAAAAAGAACTGTTTCAATGGCATCCACATTATAGAAGCAGCAGGACATTGGTATGTTAAATCAGACTGTCTTGAATGTGTTTTACAGTGCAATATGATGCAATTTTTACAGTCGTAGAGTCATATAGCATGGAAACAGACGCTTTGGTCCAACCTGTCCACGCTGACCAAGACCTCAAACGAAAATAGTCCCAACTACAAACACTTGGCCCATACCCCTGCAAACATTTCTTATTTATGTATTTATCTGAATGTCTTTTAAACGTTGTAAGTATATACCTGCATACACCACTTACTCTGAAAGTTCATTCCATACTCTAACTACTCTCGGCGTAAAAAATGTTGCCCGTCATGTCTTTTGGTAATCTTTTCCCTCTCACCTTAAAAATATATCTCCTGTTCTTGAAATCCCCCACCCAAGGGAAAAGACACCTGCTATTCACCCTACCTATACCACCCATTAATTTATAAACCTCTATAAGGTCATCTCTCAACCTCCAATGTTCCAGTGAAAATAGACACAGTCTATGCAGCCTCTCCTTATAACTCAAACCCTCCATTCCTGGCAACATCCTGGTAAATCTCTTCTGAACCCTTTCCAGCTTAATAATATCCTTCCTGTAACAGGAAGATGAGAACTGGACGTAGTACTCCAAAAGAGGCCTCATCAACATCTTATACAGCTTCAACATAATGTTTCCAATTCCTATACTCAAAGGTCTCAGCAATGAAGTTAAGCGTGTTAAACATCTTCTAAAGCACCCCAGCTATATGCCTATGAATTTTGGAATAGAAAGGATCACACAGAAATAAATGGAAGCTTTTTTCACTTTAAAGTAGTCGTAGTGTAGAAAGTGCCATTTTTGATATTAATATGCAGAAACTTAAGATTTTGGCTGAGATTTTCTATTTTTTTTGGCAGTTTTTTTTTTCAAGTGAGGCTCATGGCACCATGGCCCTCGGTGAGTTTACACATGCAATCGTCCTGTTTCCATCTCAACAATTGTTCATCTAAGTTCTCCAGTGAGTGTTGCATGGAATCGTGGGGCAGATGCTGCAAAGCCAGGAAATGCTCCTCAAACTCATCGAATCCCTACAGTGTGGGAACAGGCCCTTCGGCCCAACAAGTCCACACTGAACCTCAGAGCATCCCGCCCAGACTCATCCCTCTATAACCTTCCCAATCCACACATCCCTGAGTACAACGGGCAATTTATCATGGCCAATCCACCTAACCTGCACATCTTTGGATTGTGGGAGGAAACGGGAGCACCCAGAGGAAACCCACACAGACACAGGAAGAATGTGCAAATTCCACACCGACAGCTGCCCGAGGGTGGAATCAAACCCGGGTCCCTGGCGGTGTGAGGCTGCAGTGCCAACCACAGAGCCACCGTGCTGCCCGGTGGGCTCTGCACCATTATCCTCAAGGGACTGGCTAAAAAGGGCAGGTTCGCTCCATGGTTCAGCAACAGGGACCTGGTGGAGAGGAGGTCAGTACTTCTTCCTGTTGACTAGCAAAGGAGACCACGTCGCCAGTCCCAGCCAGCCTGGACGAAGATAGTGGCCCAGTCCACTACAATGTCAAGGCGAAATTCAGTACACAACAGGAAGAAGGTTGATGATCTTCTGTGCTCTGCAAGGGTAAGTACCACTGTATTCCCTCTGCCAACTTGTGTTCACAGGGCCACCACTCACTGTCATTCTGCCACTGCTCGCACCTCTCACCAAGGCTTGTGAACTACTGCTCTCACTAACACCACTAGGCAGGGTAAACATAGGAAGGATGTTCCCAATGACCGGGGAGTTCAGGACCAGGGGGTCACAGTTTAAGGACACAGGATAGGCCACTTAGGACTGAGATAAAGAGAAATTTCACCCAGGGAGTGGTGAGCCTATGGAATTCCCTGCTACAGAAAGCAGTTGAGGCAGTTGCAATTTGATGTGGAATCCAGTGAGACTACAAGAAATGTGCAGGGAATGTGCTCAAGTCTGGCCTGCACACATCTTCCACACCTTGTAAGTAATCAGTGATGATTCCCCAAATTTCTGGAGGAAAAGATTAATTCTGTCAGATATTCAAAGTCACACAACGTCATTCAAGGCTGGGAGGTATTCAACGGGAAGTTTATTTCCTTACTGTAGCTCTTAACACATTGATTTGCTAGAGAAGCTGCACAAAGCACATGCCTCACTCAGGTTAATCACTGTCCGACACAATGCTCAAACATTTCAGGGTTATTTAGTAGTCAATGCGAACACTGAGACATTGAAACCTAAACAATGTTAGACATGTCAAAGGAGGTGCCTCAGGAATTGCCTCAATGTTCTGCCTTTTATAACACACATCAACACTCAAATATGATATGCTGGCTGAAATTTAAAAAAAAACTCCCCAGCATCAGTATCTTGTAATGTTAGTGCCCTGTTGTGTTGGCTGCTGCTTTAAAGTGTATATTCTTGAAAGCGAGAGCACCTGAAAATACCAAGCATACAATCATATTGATAAAAAGAATCCAGAAACAAGGTCAAAGACTGCAGAATTAACCAGGTCCACATGTATGTTTTGCATTAACTAAGAGCTATTTGCCATGTAAATAATAGAAAGGTACACTTTTGTTTTAATCATTCAATGGTAGCCAATTTGCTTTCTTAAGTCCCTGTTAGAAACAATTTTCCTTCCCCCCTTATCAGCATTTTGCCATCACTGAGTGATCCCTCACTCTGTGCACAGCTGCCAGCTTAATGGGTGCAGCCTGTTTGCAACAATCCACTGGGGCTAGGGCTGAATTCAACAAGGAAAAGGTCATGGACATCTAAGGCCACCACTACAACTTCTGCGATCCAACTGGAGGCAATCACTTCCAGTCCAGGACGCCCACCGCTTTCTATACTCCATTCATTCTGATGGCCCTGTGAAGCCCATTGTTCTTAAGTGCCCTGGCAATCACACAGTCACAGACTCATAGAGATGTACAGTGCAGTTTTCCTACCTACTTCAGCATTACTTGAGGCTGCCGAACTCCAAGAACTTCCTCACCCTCTTCAGTCAGAACACAACTAGAAGGCCAGCTTGGACCAGGAAAATAATTTTATTAATCTCATTCCCAATAAAATTCCAACCCAAGAGTCAGGAAAGGAGAGGTCACAGAGCTGGGTAGCAGCAAGAGCAGAGTAGCATATATTCAGCAAAAAAAAAATGAGGAATGGCTTCAACAAGTAGGTTGACTGGCTGAGTACATTATTGTTGTTTTATGTTTCCTGTTAAGTTAGGGAATTTGATTAAATTAGAGAATTCCATTCGTAGGCTGATCATTCTTAAGTTTGGTTTCAATTCACTAAGTTTTAACTAGGCCTAAGTCTAGGTAAGTACTAAGTTCACTGCCATTAACTTAATGAATGGTTTAATAAATTGGTATCAATGATAGCCGTGATGTGGAGGCGCTGGTGTTGGACTGGGGTGAACAAAGTCAGAAATCACACGACACCAGGTTATAGTCCAACAGGTTCATTTGAAAACATAAGCTTTTGGAGCCTCAGTCCTTCTCCAGGTGTTAAATCCTCCAAGGATTTCTGCACTTGGTGAGTTTGGGTCAGAAATGGGAATTCCAACCCAGATGCAAGATTTGGGGCTTTATAATTAGGGAAGCAGTGTATGAATTATTGGATGAAATACATATTGCAAAGGCTGAAGTGTTTAATATTCTTACAAGTAGATAAACGAGCACATCCAAATGAAATGTCCCCCAAATTAGTAATTTGGTAGGAAATAGCAGAGACTTTAACCATCATTTTCTAAACCCCTCAGGCTACATGATGATTTCAGAGGATTAGAGCTTTTCTAGTGTTGGAATAAAAGCTAAATGCTGCGGATGCTGGAAATCTAAAACAAACACAGAGAACATTGGAGAAACTCAACAGGTCTGGCAGTATCTGTGGAGAGAAAAACAAAGTTAATGTGTAGAGTTTTCTTCAGAGATGCCTATGTTGTACTGTTGTTTAAAATATGAAGAGAGACTGCCTGAGTAATTCAGACCTGTCATCTTAAGCTCCAGGATTGGCAAGTTAAAATTCTGGAGGACAGCGAAAATTCTCGTTTAGGAAAGTCAGTTGTTATTTGTAAGAGAAGCTTGTATTAGACTAACTTGTTTGAATTTTTTTGAGGAGATAAAAATGTAGTGTCGGTGAGGGCTGTACATTTGGTGTTATCTGCATCAATTTTCATAAGCCCTATGACTTTGTCCCTCATGCAGTGATCTGAAAACTAAATTGTCCTGGGACCCAAGCAACTTTTTCTTTGGAATGTGAGTGATTTCTTTTAATGTGCAGCCCATTTAAATCTTGTTGCACAAGTGCATGCATGAAGTAACTCAAAGGGGCCAATTTATGCACTACCTCTTCAGTGCCTTTTGTGCTCTTCATTAAAATTCACATATATATGATGGGTACACGGTTGATTGGTGTTTAAGGGTTCTTGACCAATTTTTTCAAGAGCAAGTGAAGTGTATTATCAGACAAATCACCATCTCTAACTTTGTTAATCTTTTCAGACCTAAAGGACAATTCAACAGCAGGTAATTACTGATCAAACATAAAGCTATTGGGAAAGGCAGTGAACATTTGCATCCGTAGCATGTAAAAGTTAACATCAGTTATATTATTGCCTTCATGTACATAGAGGCTGCAATACTATGTGGGATCATCTCCTTAAATCCATACAAGCTCAAACAAATCCCTTACAGCAGGTTATCTCTAAAGTGGGCAGTTGTGAGGGCCTGTGACAACTACGTTATGCACCAAAATCAAATTTGTTCAAAAACGGATGGAATTTTGTAGCTCGTGTGAACTTTATGAACAATTATAGTTAATTTAAAAAGTAGTTAAGTTAAAAAGCGGAACTGCCACAATAATGTGAGCAACTCTCATGTGTGGCGGTGGTGATGATTAGTAAAAATGAATGGAAAAATTGAAGATGCTGGTCACTGCATGATGCACACCTGGGTCATTGTTCCCACCAGCATCTTACATGCAAACATACTTGTGAAGATGACAGCAAGATCCAGGAATGGTGTTCCCAACTAGAACAATCCGTAAAATAATGACTACGAGACTAGCCCAGAATGTTGATCTCATATTTTCACACATTAGAGTATTTTTTTTAAAAGCACAAAAGCTCCTATTTCAATGTTAGAAACAGCAACCTTCTAACTGATTTTATCAGCAGTAAGTTGTGCACTACCTTGAGCATCAACTTAAATTACCAAACATTGAGCCCCTCCTTGCTCAGTGATTATGGTTGACAACTGGCCAATTTTGTTTTCATTTCTATTATAATAAAATATTCTTATAAGATTGTTTAAAATGTTTTAAAGCTATTACATTTTGATTTCTTACAACTAAATTCAGTGGTAGTGGACAGCATAACAAATGACACAGAAAGCAATGCCCGTCATTTCTCTTGAATACCCTGGCTGATAATGTAGCTGATGAGTGGAGTAGATGGTCGCAGGTCAAAGTAGAACTGCAGCGGTACGGTGGTGTTGGAAAGCGTAGCAGGCTGATTATCACCCTGTAGAATCTGGTCATTAATGTGCCTTCCAGAGAAACACATTTAAACCCAGAGTTTGAAGTTTGAGACAGGAGTGGTATCTATTGAGATGCAAGTCCTTCATTGTCCAGAATGCTATCTGACACTGCACACTGTCACTAGTTCAGGCTCATTTGTTGTATTGCTAATTGCCATAGAATTTAAATGCAACACATCAAAGTGCACCAGTTTTAAAATATTTTCAAGATCTTGTGACCATCCTATAAAAATATAAATGAAAAGTGACAGAAAGTAAGTAATTCATAAATCACGATTGCTTTTCCTGTTTGATTTCTGGTTTCCACTGTCCACAGATTTGTGCTTTTGTAGTCAATAATTCTTGCTGGTCAGGTTTTACAATAAGTACTTCTGTTCCCATTAATGGGTGTGAAGTGCAGAAACTGACTTGTGTCAACAAAGAAAGTGAAATGATGCATTCAAATTATTGCATGCACATTATATAATTAGTTGGGGCTACTTTCAGCGAGGACAGGACATGTATAGAAACATAGAAAATTGGAGTGGGAGTAGACCATTTGGCCCTTCAAACCTATTCTGACATTCACTATGATCATGCTTGATCATTCAATTCTGTGCCCTGTACACACATTGTCCCCACAGACTTTGATCCTTTTAGCCCCAAGGGCAAAATACATATTTTAGTTCACTCGTGGGACATGGGTATCACTGGCTGGCCAGCATTTATCGCCCATCCCGAGTTGCCCTTGTGAAGGTGATTGAGAGCTGCCTTCTCGAAGCATTGCAGTCCGTGTTGTAGATTAACCCACAATGCCCTTGCAGAGGATTTTGCCCTAGTGACAGTAAATGAATGGCAATTCTTCTTTCCAAGTTAGGATGGTGAGTGGCTTGGAGGGGAACTTGCATGTGGTGGTGTTCCCATGTATCTGCTGCCCTTGTCCTTCTAGATAGTAATAAGTTTGTAAAATGCTGTCTAAGAATCTTTGGTGAATTTCTGCAATGCATCTTGTAGATAGTACACATTTCTGCTACTGAGCACTGATGGTGGAGGACGTGAATGCTTGTTGATGTGTTGCCAATCTAGTGGGATGCCTTGGCCTGGATGGTGTAAATCTTCTTCAGCACTGTTGCATCTGCATTCATACAGGCAAGTCAGGAATATTCCGTCACACTCCTGACCTTTGCCTTGTAAGTGATGGACAGGTTTTGGGGTTCAGGAGGCGAGTTACTCGCTGCAGTATTCCCAGCCTCTGACCTGTTCTTGTAGCCACAATCTATGTGAAAAGTCCAGTTGAGTTTCTGATCCATGGTAATCCTAAGAGTGTTGAAAGTGGAGGATTCACTGATGGTAACACCATTGAATGTCAAGAGGTGGTTGTGAGATTAGCAAGGGTCATTGCCTGGCATTTGTGTGGCACAAACCTTACTTGCCACTTGTCAGGCCAAGCCTGGATATTGACCAGACTTTACTGAAATGTACACAGACTGCTTCAGGATCTGAGATGTCACAAATGGTGCTGAACATTGTGCCATCATTGATCCAACATCCTCACTTCTAACCTTATGACAAGGGAAGTTCATTAATGAAGCAGCTTAAGATGGTTGGGCCAAGGACATTACCTTGGTAAGACCCTGCAGAGATGTCCTAGAGCTCAAATGACCGACCTCCAACAACCACAACAATCTTCCTATGTGCTAGGTATGACTCCAACAGGTGAAGACTTTGTCCCCTGATACCAATTGATTTCAGTTTATGTAGGTCTCCTTAATGCCACACTTGGTCAAATGTGGTCTTTGTCTTAAGTTCTGTCACTCTCACCAGCTTCACAGTCATCAGTAGATTCTTAATTCCTGACATTGTTTATTAAATTCAAATTCCATCATCTGGCACGGCAGGATTCAAACTCATGCCCCCAGAACATTAGCTGAGTTTTTGGATTAATAGCCTGGTGATGATACCATTAGGCCATCACTTCCCCTCTGGCTCCTGCTTGAAAACATTCAGTGTTTTGCCAGAGAGTAAGAAGGAGTTAGAAATAGTTTTGGGACAAAAGGGATCAAAGGCTAAGGAGGAGGCGTGAACAGGGCACAGACTTGGATGACCAGCCATTATCATATCGAATGTCATAATGCGCTCAAGGGGTTGAATGGCCTACTCCTGCTCTCCCTTCTATGTTTCTGTATAGAAGTCTCATGCTCACTGAGAGTGGCTCCAATTCATCATGTAGTTTGCATGCAATATTTGAATGCATCATTTCACTTTCTTTGTTCTCTTGACCCTGTTTCTGCAGTACACACCTATTGACAAGAACAGAAGCACTTCTTGTACTACCTGACTGACAAGAATTGTTAACTACAAAAGCACAAAACTGTGGATACTGGTTGCCAAGTAAACAAAATACCAGCCTGCTGTCTTCATGACACGGTATCAAACTGAAATAAGTGCACAGAGGCCGGTATCCCGTCACTAAGTCATCTTTATTTACTTGAGCACAGTACACTGGCTGTGACCAGCCAGCTCGGAGTCAGTCCTTAACTGAGAGCAGTTGCGTTTATCTTCTCCAGCACCCTTGTTGTGCGTGTGCAGGTGTGAGACACAGTAAAAAACACCAGGTGTGCAAATAACTTTATTTACATACCACCACCAGGAAAATCACCCATGTGACCAAAGCAGCAATATCAAGCAGAGCCCCTAGGGGCAATGCCTTTCTGAAAGAAAATGTGAGGCGGAGGGTAGGGATCAAATCAAAGTAGAGTTTGGGGGGGAAACAAGGCACTCCACACCCCACGGTGCCCACCTCTCCCGAAAGGCATTGAGAGTGCCAGTGCACACCATGTGCTCCTTCTCCAGGTACACCCGGGCACAGATATAGCCATGGAAGAGGGGCAGGTAGTCGGCCATAATGACCCCCTCCATGGCCCTGGACCTAGTAATGACCAGCTTGGCCAGGGCCAGGAGCAGATCCACCAAGGAGATCCTCTCATCTGCCCACCCCCCTCCGTAATGGGTGCCCAAAAATCAGGAGCGCGGGGCTGAAGTGCAACCAAAAGCACAAAAGGAGATCTTTGAGGTAACTAAAAAGGGAGTGCAAGCACCCACACCCAGCATATACATGGTCCACAGACTCCAGAGCACCACAAAACAGACAGTTCGGCTGGGAGTCTGTGAACCACTACGATCTGTGGTTACATGGGACTGCTGCATGCAACACCCTCCACCCCAGATCCCTGAGGGAACGGGGGAGGACTCCCGCATAGACTGCCCTCCACTGGGGATCTCCGCCAACAAATGGGCACCCCAAGGCGAATCCGGGCTGTAGATAAAGGAGAAGAGGTGGATGGTGTCCAGCAGCAGTCCATACGGGGCTCGCTGTTTTACATCTTTAAAAGATACAAAAGTGAAATTCCGGAGGTGATTCAGGTTGTGGGGCACAGAGTCCCAGGGGAGGTACGGGATCCTGAGGTCAATGTGAAATTCTGTCCAAGCAGGGGTACACGCAGAATCCCATTTATATTGGTCAGCCAGGGCTTCCTGATTGGCCCAGATTAACTACTGCAATTAAGGACCTTGTAGTCATCGAGGTCCTCCTGATTCCAATCACTACATCCCTGACCACCGGCCCCACCACACCCCCTGATACAGAGTCTTACCCCATCAGCAACTCTGCTGGAGCTATCCCTGTTGTTGCATGGTGGGGTGGTCCTATAATTGAACAGGAACCGGGACAGTTTGGTATCAAGTGATGCGTTAGGCTACTTCTTCAAGTCTACCTTCAAAATTCAGACCGCTCTTTCCACCAGACCATTGAATGATGGATGGTATGGAACTGTCCTTATGTGCCAATGCCATTCAATTTCAGGAACTACTCAAATTCCTTACTGCTAAAGGACATTCCATTGTCCATGACCAATACATCTGATGCTCACAGCTTCTCAATTGTTGTTCCTGAATTTGCTGAACAGACTTTATGCATGTCCAACCGTTCACAATGACCAAGAACATTAAGCCCATGAAAGGACCGGCATAGTAGACATATAACCAGGTCCAGGGTTTACCTGGCCATTCCCATAAAAGTGGGGCCGTCGCTGGTGGCATTTTGTCCTCATTGGCGCTCTGGGCACTGCCCCGCCAATACAGTTAATTCGGCATTCAACCCTGGCAACCAGATATAGCTGCTTGCCAGCATCTTCATTTTGGAAACGCCTGGATGAGTCTGGTGGAGTTTGGCCACTAGCTGTTGGCGACCTTAATACCCAAAGTAATGATTTTAGATATGATTGTCACATGTACAGGGGTACAGTGAAAAGTTGATCATGTCACCGTACATGGCATTATCTTAGGTACCAAGGCACCTAGGTACAAAACAAGCTTGGGTACTAAGTAGTAAGAGAAATGAGACTTTAAATGTTAAGCATTACTTCATAGAGTAGTAGGAAAATAAAGAAATAGGTTATAGTTTATATTACAGCCTTTCATAGTTTATACTAGCAAAATAAAGGAATAAGTTAAAAGTTCAACAGTCTCTGATGAGGCCTGCGCTTATCAGGCTCTGCTGTCTGTTCTCAAAGCTCCTGCCGCAAATGCTGTCGCTACTGTTGAAACTGCCATCTGTCTGATCTCCCTGGTGCCTCTGGAATATGGCCGGGCAGGATCCACTCACACACTCAGTTGGGATACCATCATGAGCTGCTGAGAGACCAGCCGACAAACCGCTGAGAGACTAGGCTGAGAACCCCAAGAGACCAGACCAGGATCCGCACCGAGACACTGAGAGACCAGGCTGAGAGCCCCGAGAGGCCAGACCAGACCCCGCACCAAGCTGCTGAGAAACCGGGCTGAGAGCTGCCAAAAGCCGCCGAGAGACGAGGCCAGAACACGTCAGGAACTGCCAAGACACAAGGCTGATATACTGTCCACCACAGTGATCTGGTCTCGCCAGATCCAGAAAGGTTTCAGCACCGGTTGTGATGGCCCTTCTGTCTCTCCCATTACCACCAGCTTGTTTTAGTTTGGCCAGGACTGGATTCTTTTGTGTCCAGTTAGATATTGTCAGTGATGACCAAAAGGATGTCCAAGAAGTTTAAAATCAGAATGGACTCTTTCAGGGGAGGCACCACCAGTTGAGTATCTGCCAATGGGAGGTGGCTCAGGGCATCCACATTAGGCACATGGCTTCCAGGACAGTGCTCTAACTTGCACTTGTCCACACTGAGAATAAGGGCCCAACATTGAATTCTACCAGAAGCTATGGGCGGCACCATTTTGTCTTCCTTCAGTAGCTCTAAAAAGGGTCTGTGACCTGTTACTATGACAAATTCCAATCAATAAAGGTACAGGTGGATCTTCTTCACATCAAAGGTGACCACCAAACCTTCCTTATTTATCTGGGTGTATTTGCATTCAGCATCAGCCAAAGTCCACGAAGCATACGCTATTGGGTGTTCCTCTCCGTTGGGCCTCCTGTGAGCCAACACTACTACGATACCATATGGGGAGGCATTGCAAGTCAGTATCACCTCTCACTTTGGATCGTAGTGGGCCAATGATAGCTGCTTTTTCACTTCCCTAAAGGCTACTTCTTGGCTATGCAACCATTTCTAAGGCTGATCCTTTTTTCAGTAGCGGGTGTAAGGGTGCCAAGATGGAGGCCAGGTTATGTATGAATTTTCTGTAATAACTCCCTAAGCCAAGGAAAGACCTAAGCTCCAGTAGAGATGTGGGAGCCAGAGCACTTTTGATCGTCCTCACTTTATCTTCCGATGGGGGTAACCCAATTTTGTCAACTCTGTAACCCAAGTAGGTCTCTTGGGGCCCCTGGAACACACATTTTTCCCTTCTAAGGCATGCCCCCACCTGGGAGAAATGTTTAAGCACTATGTGGTCCTCCCAATTAAAACATGAAATACTGTAAATACATCCTGAATCTGGGGATAATATTAGAGAAAATCAAAAAAAAAGTGTTTCCACCCAGAAAACACCCTGCACGCCTGAGGAAGTTAGTGGAGGAATTCAACAAGCAGTTTCAGGAATTAGATATGATAGAGCAATTCCATTCCTTCAAGCAGACATTGGAGGGTTAGTGACTAAATCCTACAGGTGTTTGGTTTACAAAGAGTTGACATGGAGATAATTACTACATAAAATTAGATTCAGCTGTACGTCAGATCAGGGAAAATGATTTCTGGGGCCTTGTAAATATACAAATACACTATCCTATCATCCTGTATAAATAATGTGAACCCTTGCTTTGACTCTACATAACTCTGTGAGACAGTGTTCTTCAAATGAAGATAATCAAATTCATGTATCTCACCCACCTCTCCAATCCCCGCTTGATGGACTATTAGCTGTCTTAAACTGCAACCCAGACTTCAAGGCATTGGTAGATAATGTGCAGTCACAGATGTCACGCTGAGATTTGGTGAGTACAGGACAAAAGTAAATAATTATATATACTTAGTGCTAAGAAAAACTTTCTTTATACTATATGAGATAAAGCACAGAAGTGTGGATGCTGGAGGTTTAAAAAAAAGACAAAAATGGCTGATGAAACTCTAGCAGGTCTGGTAGATTCTGTGGGAAGAAAGCAGAGTTAACATTTTGAATCTGGTGACTCTCTAGCAGGTTCTGGAACATAAACCAGACTCAAATGTCAACTTTGATTTCTTTCTACAGGTGCTGCCAGACCGATTGAGTTTTGCCAACAATTTCTATTTTTGTTGCATTTTCTATATTTTCTTTGCACAGATCCCGGTTTGCTCTTAAATTCAAAAGTGATCTTGTGCTTCAAAAAGTTGGAGACTATTGATCTATGCTTTGTAGAATTAACTCATACCTGACTCATTGGATCACCAAACAGTGTAAGATAAATGACAGGCATCACTTTCCGTGTCATTTGTTATAAAAGCTGTATTTAATGTATGTCATTATCATTGGAGACCAAGGAAGTAGCTCTGTGTTCAGATAATCCACACCAATGGTTAATATAATACACAAATGGCTGTTTATAAATATAACATGCAAATTAACTGTGTGCTAACATTGAGAGAACATATTTGTATATTTTCCTTTCAGTAGTTTCACTCTCAATGTCCTTGTCAACATGGTCACCCTGAGGGGGATTTCCCACTGCACTTGCTTACTCCAGCTCCAGCAGCATCAGCAATTGTAACAAGGTCAGCCAGGTGGATCTTATAGAATATGAGCTCCCTGATTGGGGCTGTTAATCTGCTCCAATCAGGCAGACCTGGCTGACAGATAAAAAAAAAACGAGTGTCAAACATTGTGACACTCCGAAAGTTGGTTCTGAGGGAGCTGAACCCATGTCAAGGACTTTCCATGTGTAAATAAAGGGTGACTCGATGATGGGATCCCAGTTTATGTGAAATTATTTGAATGGCGACGAGAGTAGGATTTTGGTGTCGCTGGTTAGGCTAGCATTTATTGACCTGTTCTCATTTCCCCTGAGCAAATTGACTACCTGCCTCCTCAGAGAGCATAATTAATCTGTCTTGCAGCCTGACCATGCAAAACTGCTGACAGCAAAGGGCAAGATGGGAATCTGTTATTTTACCTCCAACCAATTCTCAACACCTGAGTGCAAGTTAAATTCAATACAAAATTCCCTCCTGCCCTTGGCTCAAGCTCACCTAAGCAGGCTTGGGAAGATCCCACCCAAATTCAGAACCTGGGAAATGTGACATTCATTGGGACATTTTACATGGAGCACATGGGTTACAGGGTATTCCAATGGAAGTGAACACCCTCGCCAGTCCACCTGAGCTTAGGAAGCACCACATGTGTGAAGGCAATTTCAGAGCCAGTCTCAGGACATATCCTGAAGAGAGGGACTCTCGGTCAGCCCACACCAAAATCTGAAACAAAGCCAAGCTTCTGCTATATGGTTAAAAATCTCTTCAGGATCTAAGCCAGCAAGTCATTGTATTTGCTGCCAGTATGCGGACACAAAACAGTAAAGGAGACCCATAAATTGAATAAGAATGAATACTTTGCTTCAGTATTCACCAGTGAGAAGGACTTGATGTTTGTGAGGACAGCATGAAACAAGCAGATATGCTCAAACAGGTTGTTGTTAGGAAGGAGGACGTGCTAGAAATTTTGAAAAACATGAGGAACGATAAGTCCCCTGGGCCAGACGGAATATACCCAAGGCTACTATGGAAAGTGAGGGAAAAAATTGCTGCCCCTTTGGCAATGATCTTTGCATCCTCACTGTCCACTGGAGTAGTACCAGATGATTGGTGGGTGGCAAATGTCATTCCCTTGTTCAAGAAATGGATAATTCTGGGAATTACAGACAGGTCAGTCTTACTTCTGTGGTGGGAAAATTATTGGAGAGGATGCTGAGAGGTAGTATTTATGATTATTTGGAAAAGCACAGTTTGATTAGACATAGCATGGCTTTGTGAGGGGCAGGTTATGCCTCACAAGCTTTATTGAATTCTTTGAGAATGTGACAACAAAACATCAATGAAGGTAGAGCAGTGGATGTGGTATATATGGATTTTAGCAAGGCACTTGATAAGGTTCCACATGGTAGGCTCACTCAGAAAGTAAGGAGGCATGGGCTTCAGGGAAATTCGGCTGTCTGGATACAAAACTGGCTGTCCAATAGAAGACAGAGGGTGGTAGTAGATGGAAAGTATTCAGCCTGGAGCTTGATGACCAGTGGTGTTCCACAGGGATCTGTTCTGGGATGTCTACGCTTTGTGATCTTTATAAATGATTTGGATGAGGAAGTGGAAGGGTGGGTTAGTAAGTTTGCTGATGACACGAAGGTTGGTGGAGTTGTGGGCAGTGTGGAGGGCTGTTGTAGGTTGCAACAGGACATTGACAGGATGCAGAGCTGGGCAAAGAAGTGGCAGATGGAATTCAACCCAGAAAAGTGTGAAGTGATTCATTTTGGAAGGTCGAATTTGAATGCAGAATACAAGGTTAATGGTAGGATTCTCGGCAGTTTGGAGGAACAGAGGGATCTTGGGGTCCACGTCCATAGATCCCTCAAAGTTGCGACCCAAGTTGATTGGGTTGTAAAGAAGTTATGGTGTGTTGGCTTTCATTGGCAGGGGAATTGAATTTAAGAGTCGTGAGGTTTTGCTGCAGCTCGATAAAACTCTGATGAGACCACACTTGGAATATTGTGTTCAGTTCTGGTCACCTCATTACAGAAAAGATGTGGAAGCTTTAGAGAGTGTGCAGAGGAGATTTACCAGGATGCTGCCTGGACTAGAGGGCAGGTCTTATGAGGAAAGGTTGACGGATCTAGGGCTTTTTTCATTGGAGCGAAGAAGGATGAGAGGTGACTTGATAGAGGTTTACAAGATGTTGAGAGGCATAGATAGAGTGGATAGCCAGAGACTTTTTCCCAGGGCAGAAAATTTTAAGGTGATTGGAGGAAGGTATAGGGGGTTCTTCACACAGAGAGTGGTGGGCGTGTGGAATGTGCTGCCGGCAATAGTAGTGGAGTCAGATACTTTAGAGACTTTTAAACGACTCTTGGATAGGCACATGGAGGATAGTAAAATGTAGGGTATGCAGGGTATATTGGTCTTAGTAGGACAACAGGTCGGCACAACATCGTGGGCCGAAGGGCCTGTATTGTGCTGTATTGTTCTATGTTCTATGTTCTAGGCCAGTATCCAGGAGAGGGCACACCCTGAAAAGTCCACCTACATTTGGTTTGGAACAGTTAAATTGCTTAGCAACATCCAAATCAGAACTCATCAAAATAAACACCTGGTTAAATGGTTACCCAAGTCTAATTGAGGTCATTATCTCTATGGCCATTTCAGTGATCACAGAACCAGTTTTTAAACAAAATTTGCTCTGAATTCCAACCGTTCAGTTTATGCAAGACCGCAGCTAAACTGAGAGCCTATACATAATAAAGGTACAATTCGTATGAGAAGTATCTGGTTCAGTTACCATGGACTGTAGTCAAAGGCTTGGGCCCAACCTTGATGGGACAAAATTGGTTGAGAGAGATTTACCTAAATTGGCTCAACATTTCTCAATTAGAAAATGGCTGCCAGAGTGAAGTCCTAATGAAATACCGAGAAGTTTTTCAGAAAAGTGTAGGGACTATCAAAGGGGCCAAAGCCACCTTGCTTGTTGACCAGGAAGCAATTCCATGATTCTGCAAGTCCCACCCAGTGCCATTTGCCTTATGCACAAAAGTTGCGGCACAAATCAGAAGGCTGGAAAGTGAAGGAATTAACAAGCCACTCCAGTTTGTGGAATGGGCAATACCGGTCGTACCGATTTTGAAAACCAATGGGTCAGTTCACCTTTGTGGGGATTTTAAGTAAATGGTAACCTGCATTTTGCAGCTGGATAAATACTAAATTCCTTGCATGGAGGATTTATAAGCAAAGCTGGCGGGGGGCACTGTCCTTCACAAAGCTGGACATGAGCCATGTGTACCTGCAATTGCAATTAGATGAGGATTTCCAAAAGTATAATACAATTAATACCCTGTCAGGTTGCATACCAATATATGAGACTGCCATTTGGGGTATCATCAGTCTGGGCAATTTTTCAGCGGAATATGGAGAACATTTTACAAGGTCTTTCTCAGTTGTCATTTATCTAGGTGTTGTGCTAATAACAGGGAAGACCAAGAAGGAGCACCTAGTCCTTAGAAATTTCTCCCAGGCGAGCGTATGCCTTAGAAGGGAAAAATGTGAATTCCAGGCACCCCTAGTAAACTACTTGGACTGGAGAGTCAACAAGAACAGGTTACACACATTGGACATAAAGTGAGGGTGATCAAAATTGCCCTGACTCCCACGTTTGTACCGGAGCTTAAGTCTTTCTTTGGGCTGGTGAGTTATTACAGAAAGTTCATTCATAACCTGGCCTCCATCCCGGCCCTTTGTATCAACTCTTAAAAAAGTGGCAGCCTTGGCAATGGTCACGCAACCAAGACCATAATTTTCAGGGAAATGAAGAAATAGGTATCATCCTCTAAGGTATTGGCACACTATAATCCCAAGCGAGATCTGGGTACAAAGAACAAAGAACAAGAACAAAGAACAAAGAAAATTACAGCACAGGAACAGGCCCTTCGGCCCTCCAAGCCTGCTCCGATCCAGATCCTCTATCTAAACCTGTCGCCTATTTTCCAAGGATCTGTATCCCTCTGCTCCCTGCCCATTCATGTATGTCTAGATACATCTTAAATGACGCTATCGTGCCCGCCTCTACCACCTCCGCTGGCAACACGTTCCAGGCACCCACCACCCTCTGCATAAAGAACTTTCCACGCATATCTCCCTTAAACTTTTCCCCTCTCACCTTGAAATCGTGACCCCTAGTAATTGAGTCCCCCACTCTGGGAAAAAGCTTCTTCCTTTCCACCCTGTCTATACCTCTCATGATTTTGCAGACCTCAATCAGGTCTCCCCTCAACCTTTCTAATGTAAATAATCCTAATCTACTCAACCTCTCTTCATAGCTAGCGCCCTCCATACCAGGCAACACCCTGGTGAACCTCCTCTGCACCCTTTCCAAAGCATCCACATCCTTTTGGTAATGTGGTGAACAGAACTGTGTGCAGTATTCCAAATGTGGTCGAACCAAAGTCCTACACAACTGTAACATGACCTGCCAACACATGTACTCAACACCCCATCCGATGAATGAAAGCATGCCGTATGCCTTCTTAACCATTCTATTGACCTGCATTGCCACCTTCAGGGTGCAATGGACCTGAACACCCAGATCTCTCTGTGCATCAATTTTCCCCAGGGCTTTTCCATTTACTGTATAGTTCGCTCTTGAATTGAACCTTCCCTAGTTGGTATTGGCATATGATGCCTCCTTGTACAGCATCAGAGTAGTATTAGCTCATAGGTGGCCCAATGGGGAGGAATGCCCAGTAGTGTGTGCTTCCAGGACTTTAGCTAACACAGAGTGTAAATATGCCCACATAGACAAGGAAGATTTGGCAGATATTTGGAGTCAGGAAGTTTCACCAATACCTTTATGAACATAAATTTATATTAATAACAGACTACAAACCCCTACCAGGCCTACTTAAAGAAGACAAGGCAGGGACGCCTATAGGTTCAGGCTGAATTCAGCAGTGGACTCTAATACTAAGTGCATATAATTACAAAGTGGGACACCACCCAGGAGGCCAGGTAGATGTATTCAGCTGCCTCCTGCTGGCAGATACCATTAGGAGAGTCAGTAATGGTTTTAAATGTTCTGGGCACACTTTCAGTTATATCTGACAATATCAGACTGTGGATGCAGAAGGATCCAACCCTGGCAAAACTGAAACAGCTGGTGATGATGGGGGAGAGCAAAAGGCCATCACAACCAGAACTGAAACCTTTTCAGACATAGAGAGATCAGGTCACAGTAGAGGACAGCATACCATTATGAGGAGAACAGCGACTACTGTAAGCAAAGGTCGCCAGCAGATACTGGCTGAACTCCACTCGGGTCATCCAGGGGTCTCCACAATGAAGATGTTGGTGAGAAGTTATGTCAGGTGGCCAGGTTTGGACACAGACACAGACATGTTGGTGAGGCAGTGCCCGGAGTGCCAACAAGGGTAAAAATTACACCCAGCAGCTCTCCCACATTCGTACAAACGGCCGGGTAAACCCAGACTCGTTTACACGTCAACTATGCACATTATTTCGTGGGCTCGATGTTCTTAGAAATTGTACATGCCCACTCAAAGTGATTGGATGTGCGTAGAGTTCATTTCTCAAACACAGTAACGATGGTAGAAAAACTGCACGTGTCTTTTGCAACATGTGTACTCCCAGAAGTGTTGGTCACAGATGACGGGCCGTCACTTACCAGCACAGAATATAAGAACTTCTTAAAGTTGATTGGGGTTCAACATATAAGGACAGCTCCAAACCATCCATCATCCAATTGCCTGGCAGAAAGAGCAGTCCAAACTTTGAAGGCAGACTTGAAGAAACAGCCTACAGCTTCACTAGATGCCAAACTCTTCCAGTTCCTATTTAATTACAGGAATAATCCCTTATGCAACTACAGGGGTAGCTCCAGCAGAGTTGCTAATGGGAAGAAGACACCGCACCTGGTTAATTTGGATCTTCCCGGACAAACACCAGTGCCGGAAACCAGACTCGGCCAAGAGGAAAAGACGGTTTACTACAGGAGAGCAATGTTTGGTGTAGGAACCACAGAAATGGCCTTGCATGAGTAAGAGGCTTGGCACCAGTGATGAATAAAGTTCAGGTTGGAGCAACAGCCCTGAACAAACATGTAGACCATATTAAAGCCGCAAACCCAAAACAGTGCAGGAGCAAAATGTGCCATGCTCCTTGGAACAGTTGGAAAAACTGTTGGAATAAATTCCAAGTGGAGTTGAATAACATCACTTCATCGGAGGCTCCACTGATGATGTCATCACGCATGGTGACGAAACGTCTGAACAAGAACAAGCCAGCTCGGCGAGAAAGTCAACAACCTCACCCACAACCCGAGCTACAGATCTTCACCAAAACTTAGAAACATTTTCTTTTTTGCAAATTTTAAAATGAACAGACGCAGGATCAAACTTATTTTTTCATGTTACTTTTTTAAAAGTGTTAATTTACTTATATTGATATATGTTAGACCACTGCTTCCCAAAATATATTCCAAAGACTCATCATTTTAGTTGGAAATTAGCCTGACCAGTCCCCCAAAACCAACAAAAACATAATTGCAAAACAATGTGGTTGCTGGAAATCTGGAAAAAACACAGAGAATGCCAAAGGTACTCAACAAAGCTGGCAGCCTCTTTGGTGAGAAATAGAGTTAACATTTCGAGTATGGTTTGATTCTTCTTTAAAACTGATAGGTGTTGGAAAATAGGTTTTTTTTCATACTTTTAACAGAGGCAAAGGAGGAACAGGAGGGCAGTTGGCATAGAGAACCGATGCAAGAGATAATGGGGTTGCTGATAGGGGAGAAACAAAAAGAATGTAGACAGGGGGTATATTAAGGCATGAAAGGGAGAGAATTGGTCCTTTTTACTAAGTACAAAGTAAACTAAACATTAACACAATATGGCTGTGGAGGTAGGGGCTGGTGAGATGTAAGAAAACTGAGCACAGACATAATGTTGTTAGTTTCTAAAGTTGTTGTATACAATGTGGAGACCTCAAGATTGCAAAGTGCTCAATAGAAAATAAGGTGTCATACCTTGAGCTTGCGTTGTGCTTTGCTGGAGGATTGCAGCAGACCCCAGACTCAAAACTTAACATGAGAGCAAGATGTTTCATTGAAATGGCGAGCAACTGGGAAGCCCGCATCATTTCTAAGGACAGAATGGACTTATTCCGCAAAGCAGTCAACTAGCCTGTGTTTGGTCTTACAAATGTAAAAGAAACCTGCATTGTGAGCAGTGAATACAGTAGACTAGATTGGAAGAAGTACAAGTAAAATGCTGCTTCACCAGCACCTTAGGCACTGAGGCCAGAGGAGTTGAATGGGAAAGCGCTACAACTTCTGCATTGTACAGGAACATCCCATGAGAGAGTAAGAAAGCGATAGGAATGATGGAGGAGTGGACCAGGATGTCACGGAAGTAACAGCCCCTGCAGAATTCTGACTGTGGAGGGAAGGGGAAGGTGTGTTTGGAAGTGGAATCCTGCTGCAGGTGGTGGAAATGGTGGAGGATGTTCTTTTGAATGTGGAGCGTGGTGGGATAGAAAGTAAAGAGGGGTGCACCCTTTGTTGTTCTGGAAATGAGGGGAAATAGTGAGGGCAGAAGTGCAGGAGATTGGTCAGACACGGTAGGAGACTCTGTCAACCATAATGAAGGGAATCCTCAGTTGGAGTAAAAGGAAGGTTACATTGAAGGCAGTCTGATGGAAGTGACATCATCACAGCAGAAGCAATGGAGACAGAGCAACTGGGAGAATGGAATAAAATTCTTCCAGGGAGCAGGGTGTGAGGAGTGTAGTCAAGGTCCCCGTAAGAGTCTTTAAGTGGAATTTGGTGGTTAGCCTATCCTCAGAAATGAAAACTCTGCAGTCATCGAGGGGAAGTAAGGAGTCAGAGATGGACCAGTTGAACTTGAAGAAGGATGAAAATTGGAAGCAAACCTGATGGATTTTTCCATTTCCGAATGAGAGCAGATAACAACATGCAAGACACTATCAATGTATCGAAGAAATAGTTGTGGATGGGGAACAGAGTAGAAGTGGAACACAGAATATTCCAGATACCTCACAAAGATTCAGACATAGCTAGGACCCATGTGGGCACCCATGGCCACACTTTTGTCTTGGAGAAAATGAGATAAGTGAAATGTTTACCATAGAGAAAGACATGGAAGCTAGAGAACTCAGGAAAATTAATAATGATATTTTGAAAAGAGCTCACATTACAGAAGAGGAGGTACTGGAGTCCTAAAATCCACAAAAGTAGATAAATCCTCCGAACCCGATCAAGTGTATCCCAGGACATTGTGGAAAACTAGAGAAGAAACTATGTCACTCTTGCAAAGATATTTGCATCATCAACAGCCATAAGTAAGGTGCTGGGAGACTGGAGGATGGCTAATGTGGTGCCATTATTTAAGAAAGGCTGCCAGGAAAAGCATTGGAACAGACTTGTTAGCCTAATGTCAGTGGTGGGTAAGTTGTTGAAGAGGATTCTGAGAGATTGGATCTGCATGCATTTGGAATGGCAAGGACTGATTAGGGATAGTCCGCATGGGGATAGTCTGACAAATTTGATTGAGTTTTTTGAAGACGTGACTAAGAAGATAGATGAAGGCAGAGGGGTAGACATTGGACTTTAGCAAGACTCTGACAAGGTTCTACATGGTAGACAGGTTAATAAGGTTAGATCACATGGGATCAAAGGAGAACCAGTTAGATACAAGATTAACTTGATGGCAGGAGACAGAGAGCTGTGGTACAGGGTTGTTGTTCACTCTGATGGCCTGTGGCCAGCAGTGTGCTGCAAGGATTGGTGCTGGGTCCACTGTCGTTTGTTATTTACATAAACAATTTGTATGAGAATAGAAGAGGCATCGTTAGTAAGTTTGCAGATGACACCAAAATTGGTGGTATAACGGACAGTGAAGAAAGTTATCCAAGAATATAATGGAATCTTGATCAACTGAGCCAGTAGGCTGGGGAAAGACAGATGGGGTTTAATTCAGGTAAATGCAAGGTATTGAATTTTGGTAAGACAAACCAAACCAGGGCAAGACTTACACAGTTAATGGTAGGGCCCTGGGGAGTATTGTCAAACAGAGACACTTAGGGGTGCAGGTACATAGTTCCTTGAAACTTGTGTCACAGGTAGCCAGGGTGGTGAAGAAGGTGTTTGGCACGCTTGCTTTCATTAGTCAGAACACTGAGTACAGGAGTTGGGACATCATATTACAGCTGTACAAGACATTGGTAAGGCCACATTGGAGAACTGTATACAGTTCTGGTTGAAAAACAAAAACAAAGTTGCTGGAAAAGCCCAGCAGGTCTGGCAGCATCTATGAAGGAGAAAACAGAATTAACATTTCAGGTCCGGTGACCCTTCCTCAGTTCTGGTTGTCCTGTTATAGGAAGGATCTTTTTAAACTGGAAAGGGTGCAGAGAAAGATCCACAAGAATGTCACCAAGACTGGAAGGTTTGAGTTGTAAGGAGAGGCTGGATAGGCTGGGATGTTTCTTCCCAGAGCATAAGAGGCTGAGGGGATGACAGAATGCAGGTTTATACAATTATGAGGGACATAGATAAGATAAATAACCAAGGTCTTTTCTTCCCCAGGTTATGAGGGTCCAAAATTAGATGTCATAGGTTTAAAGTGAGAGGAGAAAGATTTAAAAGGGACCTGAAGAGCAACATTTTCACACAGAGGGTGGTGCATAGATGGAATGAGCTGCCAGAAGAAGTGGTAGAGGCAGGTACAATTACAACATTTAAAAGACATTTGGTCACACAGATAGGAAAGGTATAGAGGGATATGGGCCAAATGCGGGAAGATGAGTTTAGATCAGTTTAAGATATATGGTTGGCACGGATGAGTTGAACTGAAGGGTCTGTTTCTGTGCTGTATGACTCTTTGACATCTGAAGTACTGTGAGCAGTTTTGGTCCCTTTATTTAAGCAAAGATATTATTTACTTGGAAGCAGTGCAGAGAAGGTTCACTAGGATGATCCTGGTACAGAGGGATTGTCTTTTGTGCAAAGGCTAAACATGTTGGGACTCTACTCACTGGAGTTTAGAAGAATGAGAGGTGATCTCATTGAAGCATATGGGATTCTTAAGGGACTTGACAGGGTAAATGCTGAGAGAATGTTTCCCCTTATGGGAGACCAGAGGACATAATCTCAGAACAAAAGTGCGCCAATTTAAGTCTGAGACAAATTTATTCTCTCAGAGAGTTGTGAATCTTTGGAACACCTTGCCTAATGTATATTTAAGGCTGAGATAGATAATTTCGTGATCAGTAGGGGAATCAAGGGTTATGGGAAAGGGCAGGAAAGTGGACATGAGGAATGCCGGATCAACCGTGATCCTATTGAACAGGCGGAGCAGCCTTGAGGGGCTGAATGGCCTACCCCTGTTCCTATTTCTTGTGGTCTTATGGGAGGACGCCTGGACCCGAACCTGTGTGGGAGGTGAGGTGGGTGCGGGTGCAGTAGTACAGTGAGCCAATTCTGGGCTTTAGGAGCTCCCATTTACTTATTTATTTTAATCACTCCTGTGTCGTGTGTGTGGCTGGTTGGCCAGCATTTATTAGCCATCCCCTAGCAGCTTTTGAGAAGGTGGTGGTGAGCTGCCTTCTTGAACTGCTACAGTCCACGTCCACAATGCCTTTGGGGAGAGAATTCCAGAATTTCAACCCAGCGACACTGAAGGAATGTCAATATAATTCAGGTAGCTTGGAGGGGAACTTGGAGGTGGTGGTGTTCCTATATATCTGCTGTCCTTGTCCTTCTAGATAGAAGTAGTTGTGGGTTTGGAAGGTGCTGACTGAGGACCTTTGGTTAATTTCCACAGTGCATCTCGCAGATGGTACACACTGCTACTATGCTTGTGGTGCCAATTAACTGGGCTACTTTGTCCTGGATGGTGCCAAGCTTCTTGAGTATTGTTGGAGCTGCCCCCATTCAGGCAAGGGGGAATATTCCATCACATTCCTGACTTGTGCCTTGCAGGCGATGAACAGGGGAGCAGAAGGTGAGTTACTCACCACAGTATTCCTAGCCTCTGACCTGCTCTTGTAGCCACTGTAATTATGTGGCGAGTCCAGTTGAGTTTCTGGTCAATGATAACCATCAGGATGTTGAAAGTGGGGGTTTAGTGGTGGTAACATCATTGAATGCCAAGGAGGGGGCGGTGGTCAGATTGTCTCTTAATTGGGGTGGTAATTACCTGGCATTTCTGTGGTGTGCTACTTGTCATTTGCTACTTGTCAGCCCAAGCCTGGAAATCATCCCAATCTTGTTGGATTTAAACATGGATTGCTTCAGTGTCTGAGGAGTAGGGAATGGTGCTGAGTATTAGCTGATCTCAGGCCCAGTGGAGGGTGCTGTGATCTGGATATGGGCATCAGGTGGCAGGGGGTGCTGCCATGAGCTGGCGGCAAAGCTCCAGTGGTGGCATGAGCCCCGGATGTGTGCTGTTGGCTGGGTCAGGGAAGTGCTACGTGCTGCCAGGACAGGGAGGGGGTTGAAAGGTGGGTGAGAGAAGGATACTGCTGTTGTATTATTGCCCAGATCTCAGAGAGGCACTATACCTTTAAGACAGCTAGATGGCATCAGGGCATGATGCTCTTTCATAAAAGTTCTCCACCTTTCTCTCTGTACATGCAGTCAACTGACTTTGTTGAAACTCTTTCTTTGTTCCGTTTATGTTGTTACTTTCATGGACAATGATGATTGGAGACTGGACCTCACACTGAAAAATGCTTTCCAGCCCTGAGCACATGTTCTGAACCCTGGCAGCAGGCAGACAACAGGCTATTTGTGGCAGAGAACAATGCTGATCCATCTGACTATTGTGTTCATTATTACCACTGCACTGATGTTTGTTCTTCTTATTTGAACGCCTTCCTGTACCACGGTGCCATCATCAGTTAGCACCCTGCAGACCCCATTCTCATCCAAACAAGCTGAAAGAATCTCAGATCTATTGAGCAACATTAAAGGCTGAAGCTCCTGTGCTCCTGCACTCTGAGTCCCTTTGCCAGTTTCACTTGCAGTCACACTCCTGTCCCACAACACTGACCAAATCTGTAAGTACTATCCTAAGAGGTGTGCCTGCCTCTTGGTATAAACTGTCCTGGAAACTTTCCCCTCTTTGATGTCGTGCAGTGTCTGAAGTTCAGTCTCTGGGTCAAAAACTCTGAGCAAAATTGTTTGAACTACAGGTACTTACAATAGAAATGTTTGACCAGGGTCAGGAGCTTCCACATGCTGCAGCTGCAACACCATACCTGTCCTTCCGTCCTTAATGTGTGCTGTGTAACTGCTTACTTATTTTATTCAATTTTATACTGATCATATTACATATTTTATTAACCTTACCACCAATTGCTATGCTATTCTGAATCTTGGAATAGAATAAATCTTAGACACTTACAAAATATCGCCCATATAACTCGTTTCTTCCCCTTTAGCAGAGAAAGTATCAATTCCTGGAGGCTGAAAAGGTTAGAAAAAGCAATAACAAAAATAAAGGAGTATGTCTTTCCCCTAATTCCTTTAATTACTCAACTCCTCACACTCTACTATAAGTCACATTGAACCGCTAAGTCACAGTAAGTCGGCTCGGTTTGTATGTTCCTAATACAAAAGCCTAGCTTGTGCAATGACAGAGGAACCAGTTTCAGCTTCTTCTTTGATTAAATGACAATGTTTAAACATTTGCATAAGGCTGGAAAATTTAGGATTCAAACCTTGATTTCAGTAAAAGATAACTATAAACAAAATTAGATTTGTATAGTACCCACCAGCGTTCACTCCTACTGCCAGCATTCAATAGCATCATTACATCACACATGTAATGCTTTGATGTAAAAGGTCTTCATTTTACTTTCTGTATATTCAGTCAGTTATCAGTCTTTAGACAAACTAGTTAGTCAGTCAGTCAACTACGTGTGTAATATAATAGAAATATAAACAGGCAAAGTAGTAAAACTGCATCTATAAGTGTAAACTGTCATATTCGTCTATGAAGTTAAATGTTAATGAAATTCAAGATGTCTGTCTCAATAAAACAAAACCCAACACTATGGTTTCTATTCTGTGGGTTAAAATATAAAACCATATCCCATGAATAGCAACAGAAGGTGAAAAGGAGGCTGCAACGAAGGAGGACTAAGGTGGCAGCATTGGAAGGCAGAGCAGGAACAGACTGCAAGAAGTGGAAAGAAAGGAGAAAATTTCAATGGGAGGGACTAAGAGGCTGGGAGGTGGGGGAAAGGAAGAGTCTTCAGGTGGTAAGAAACTGGCTACAGAGGATGGGATGTAAGGAGAAAGCTGCAAGGCATTGAAGGAAGATGTTGTAAAAGGGAAAGGAATAGGACATAATGGGGAAAGTTGGAAGCTATCCAGGGGTTAGGGAAAATGAAGATGCAGCAAAGAGTGACAGATGAAGGAGACTGAAATGGGGATTTAGTAAAAGGCTGCAAGGAAGAGGAAACAGTAGACTACAAGACAGAACAGCTAGAGACTTGAAGGCGAGAAAGTCAAGGATGCAAATTGGGGAATGAAGGAGATTTCAAGATGGTGAGCAAGGAACAATACTGCATGTGGTATGTGGGAGGCTCAGGCTGCAAGATGGAGAAGAGGAATTTTTAAAGCCGTCTCCATAACGATTATTTTTTATTCGTTAATGGGATGTGGGTGTCAAATAACCAGCATTTATTGCCCTAATTGCTCAGTGGGCAGCTAAAAGACAACCATATTGCTGTGGGTCTGGAGTTACATGGAAGGCAGATTTGCCTTCCCTAAATGACACTGGTGAACCAATTGAGTTTTTCCAACAATCATCAATGATTTCATGGTCGTTATTAGACTCTTAATTCCTTTTTAATTAATTATTATTGAATTCAAATTCCACCATGTGCCATAGCAGGATTCAAACCCAGGTCCCCACAACATTACCTGGGTCTCTGGCTTATTAGTCTAGCAATAATTCCGCTATGCAATTGCCTCCTAATCAATACTCAGCTAAATGGGAAGAATGAAATCTTAAAATCACTGATGTGGTAATTCTTTGAAAACTAATATGGAATCTCTAATTTGAGGCTGCATAATTTCAGGAACTACTATAAGGGGAAAATATAGCGGATGCTGTTGTATTGAATTGATAAATTTAAATCTGGGATCGCGATCTGAGATGCAGTAAATAGACCGGTAGCTGTCTGCTTATAATGATCCAGTATTGTATATATGCAATGGAAATACATTAACTCTGACCTCAAAGGAAATAAAATATAGAAGGTCACTTCATCAGCTCATAAAGGAGATTGTAAAAACAGCTCTAGAAAAGCAAACGTTGGTGGCTAAAAGTTGAAGCATAGCCCTCTAGAGCCTTAATATTACGAGCCTTCATGCAAAATGATTTTGGCATAGGACCAGGAAACAGCTGACTGTATCATATGAACAAACAAGTTCTGTGTAAGTACTTGACAAAGCTAAGGTTGTAAACTGTTTCATACTAAAATCTGGTTTTCAGTAGTCTTCATAAATAGAGTACAAAAGTGAAAATGTTTTACTGAATCTATATAAAACTGTTCAATCTCACGGTTACTATGATTTCTAGTTCTAAAAATTGAATAACAAAGACTGCTTGTTCAGGGTTCAGAAAAGTTTTAGGGATATGGGATTACTGAGAAGCTGGACTTGCTCTCCTTAGAAGCAAGAAACTTAAAGGGTTTTGATAGAGGTGTATATAATTATGAAGTGCTAGATAAAATCAAGAGAAATTGCTTACAAGATCTGATCCAATCATTCAGATTTAACTTCATTTAAGTTGTATGTAAAAGAATCAGAGACAACAGTAGGAGAGCTATTGACATGGGATAATTAGGATTTGGAATGCACACCCTCCCTGATATTATTGTGGATACAGATTCAAATTAGTGATTCAAAAGGAAATTGGATAAATGCTTGAACAAAACAAAAGAAGCAAACAGTTTGAGGGGGAGATGAAAGGGTTGACTGGATTTCTCTTGAAAAGTACTGATGGAAACTCAATGGTCTGCACTATTCTATAGGACTCAAAGCAAATCACAAAAGCATAAACTGTTGATGTTTCAAAGGTACGAAGTAGAGCTGCACAGGGGCCCGGAAACAGGAGAAGCACCAAAGTCCATTATTTCTTTCCATGGCCCTATCTAAACACCCTGTAATCATCCCCTTTCCACTGCATCAGATACACACTGAAATGAGTCCCTCTAACCCCTACCTTACCAGGATTTCTGTATTCGCTATGGACCTGTCCTCTCCTTTGTAATACACAAATGCCCAGAATTAAAGTCTATTTCAGACTGTCTAAACAATGCCTTATAGCTCTCCAAACGTTCTAAGTTCTCAGCATTGATGGAAGCTCTTCTCCCTGTGTGTACAAGCATTCAAATGTGCAAGAAAAACTGAACTAATCACAAGTCTCTTTCAGGCAGCGGGTTTATTGACCAGGACAGAAGGTAATTAAAGGTTCCAGCAAAAGACTAATTGATTGTGCCTTCTAATTATCCAAAGCTAATTCTTTGCATGAACCACTCTTGCCAATGCAGTTGTCACTTTGCAGTTTGGTTGACCCGATGTCCGAACTTCAGGCAGCAGCATCTTGCTATGTACCAAATGCAGTCTAGTACGGTTAGACATAATGAGGGCACTAGTGGAGTGGATGGCTTGTTATTCCTCAGAGTCATGGTCTCCTTCCTTCCTCCTAACCCTGACAAAGACTTCCAAACTGTATCTTTGATTCTAGGAAACCTACCTACTGTTCTTCCACTTCTTGTTTTTTTACTGCTGCCTCCAGGAACAGTGCACCTTCTGCTAAATGTTGCTGGATTTCACATCTATCTCCTAAACAGGCACACCACTGATGAGAGGTAATGCTGGCGGCATGTCTGTTTCACAATAATAAGTTCTCAAGAATGAAATTTCCATGGTTCCCTGGTCCAGTTGAATTAGTGAATGCAGCTTATGTCCCATTCCCACTATATGCCTGTTTTCTGGTATAAAGTTGAATTTCAGGACCTGTTTTATAGCACTTAAATCTAGATGCATTTATATGCCAAGTATATAAATGCACTTTATTTTGAAAAATTACATGTAGAAAATCTTACAAACAACAAACATCTTTAATCATAAACAAACTGATGCTGACAGATAACAAAGTCAGAAGTCAAACGACACCAGGTTATAGTCCAACAGGTTTATTTGAAATCACAAGCTTTCAGGAGTGTAGCCCCTTTGTCAGTTGACTTCTGATCTTGTCCCCTCCAGTCCAACACCGGCACGTCCACATCATGGCATATTACAAGAAAGAATTGGGTGTCAGTTTTGTCATTAAATCTATTTACTGGTATACATTGGAATGTAGATTTAAAATATTGTTATCACAAGAATTATGCAATTAATTACAAAAGACACTCAAAGATTAAAATTTAAATGTTAACGATATTTTAGCCTCTCTCAATAACAATACGAACTCCTGGTTTCTTCATGCTCAGTTTCTTTATCGCCATCTGTCCATTTGTGGTGAACTGGTTCTGCTCTAACCTAGAGCAGAGAGAAGTATTATGAGATACAGATGAGCTTAATATATTGGATATAAGATAACTTCTGTATCTATTGTCTACAGCTACATCCTATATTCCCCTACCTTTTTATTTGACACCTTTAATCGGCACATGTCAAATTACAACAGAAGCACGATATTAAAACAAAGTTGCTGGAAAAGCTCAGCAGGTCTGGCAGCATCTGTGAAGGAAATAAACAGAGTTAATATTAACTCTGTTTACTCCTTCACAGATGCTGCCAGACCTTCTGAGCTTTTCCACAACTTTGTTTTTGTTCCTGATTTACAGCATCCGCAGTTCTTTCAGTTTTTATTTAGAAGCATGATATTAACTAGAAGACATCTTTCAGTCTCAATAGATCTGCTTTGCTTTTCAAGCACCTGAAAATTTTCTTCAAAGGAGCATGACTTATCAATGTGAGTGATGGAATGGTAGAATCATGCTTTCTTTCAGAAGAATGTTGGGCCGAATTTTAATGATCAAAAACAGATGAGTGTTGGTAGGTCATATGTTAACATTTTAGAAGAGCTCAAGGCCAATTCTAGTCCAGCTGCTGAAGAAACAAGGGCCAAACAGGTTGCCAACTTGTTTAAATTATGAGGTTGACAGCCCAAGATTTAATCCTGTTTTCAGTTTTTGTGGTGGGCAGCCTTGGGTAACCTATGAGCTTAACAGTAGTGAAGGGTGCTTCAGGGAAAAAGTAAATGTCTGTACAGCTTTGCTGGTGAGCCAAAGGGAGCAAAAGCACTTCCCGTTCTGCCTTCATCTAACCAGTCCCCCAGCTGGTTCCTATGGTTGGGAATCAGATCACCCTAGAAGCATACCCATCCTTCAAAGTCAAAGATCAAACACTTCTGAAGTCAGACAGCTACACTGCCAGCTTCCCCACTCCGAAGCATGAGTCAGACCCTCTCTTCCCACCTCAAGATTGAACTTCACTTAAGGAGCTGGGCTTAGCCCTAATGACTCTTGCAGCCTACTCCCTAAATCCCTGCAGTGCAGAAAGAAGCCAATGGGCTCATCAAGTCCACACTGATCCTCTGAAGACTCTCCTAACCAGACCTAGTTCCCTACGTTATTCCTGTAACCCTACATTTCCCATCGCTAGTCCACCTAGCCTGCATGTCCCCAGACACTATGAATAATTTAAACACGGCCAATTCACTAAACCTGCACATCTTTGGACTTTGTGAGGACATCAGAGCACCCAGTGGAAACCCACACAGACACAGGGAGAATGTGCAATCTCCACCCAAAGCTGGAATTGAACCCAGGTCCCTGGCAATGTAAGGTGACAGTGCTAGCCACTGTGCCGCCCATGTCTTTGTCTACCAGCAGACAGCTACATATCCCACCCCATCCTATTGGGAACTAAGCCCATCAACAGTTGGACTTTCAGTTGGCACCCTGTGGATGATAATACATACGCACAGATTTTGGAGAGACACAAACCTCCGGCTTCCTGTCTATAATTCCACAACTGCATAATGTGAATTATCTGATTTCAAGGCATATAGGAACAGGAATAGGCTAATATGTTCCTGAGAAAAGTCACTGGATTCAAAATGTAAACTCTGTTTCTCTCTCCACAGTTGATGGCAGACTGCAGAGTTTCTACAGCACTTTCTGTTTCTCTTAAAGGCCATTCAACTTGTCAAACCTGTTCTATCATAGGTAGATGAATATCTTATCTCCATTCACCATTATTGTTTCCTCAGCTGGGAATACCTCTACCAAACAAATGATTAGAAAATGGAATAATGCTAGAAAACTAGACGACAGCCAATATTATTTATATATTTAAAAAGCAGGTCACAACAATTCTAGGACAGTTAGCATAACATCATTGGTAAGGAAGATAATGGAACATTTACTCAAGGATGCAACAGAAAAATGTGTAGCTACCAAAAAATAGAAACAGGAATCAGCATGGGTTTCCAAATAAAAGCAATGCTTGATGGACCTTATAGAATTTTGTGATGAAGTATCAGGGAGAATATACAAGGTAAACATAGTAATTGTAAATTACCTAAATTTTCAAGATGTTTTTGAGAAGGTATTGTTTGTCAGTGTAGATTTCAAAACAAAAAGTCATGCTTGACACACCTTGTTGAACTGGGTGAAGAAATATTTTTTAAAAAAGACAAGGTGAATGTACTGTAAACTATTTGCATTTTTGAAAGATCTTCGATAAGAGCTGCGTACTGGGAATCATGACGAATGTCAGAGAATGTGGAATTACAGAACAAGGAGTAGAATGGATAGCAAGCTGACTACAAATGAGAAAACAGGATCGTTGGCAAAAGGTATGAAGTGGACCACTTCTTTAGGTCCACTGTTTACAATTTAAATTAACAACTTGAATTCATGAATGGAAGTAATATTTCTAAATATACTGGCAATACCAAATTGAAAATATTGGTAATACTAAGAAGATAATGATAAATACTAGAAAGTATGAACAAATAAAATGGATGTTTAAATGATGAATTAACCTCAGCTTTATCAAACATGAGGTGTAGAATTTTGGAAGGACAATAAGGAGGTCACATACAGATAATAAGAGTCTAAAAGGAAAAGAGCTGCCAAGAAATCTAAGTGTATAGGTACACAACTCCCAAAAAATGACAACATGGGTTACTAAGGTCGTAAAAATTCAAATCATGCACTAGGGTTTATTTTTTAAAGGGTGTAATTGAAAAGGGGTTATTTGTGTTAAACTTCATTAGCTTCATTAGACTGCACTTGGAGGGTTGTGAACAGTTTTGGGCGCCATGTTATTAAAAGGATACAGAGATACAACTTTTTTACAACTTTGATGCCACAGCCTAAAGATTATAATTATCAGGATGAACTGAACAAGTTGGGCATTTTTCTCCAAAGCTCTTTTAAGAGGTGACCTGATGGTAGTGATACCTGATATAATGCAAGAGTTCAATAGTGTTGATATGGCGAAGATTGACAATCTAGGGGACATGAAAATATGAAATCACTCCTGAAGTTGGGAATTCAGGAGGAATTTCTTTACCTAAACAGTAGGGAGAATCTGGAACATACTACAATATGGAGGAGCTGACAGAAATGACATAGATATATATAAACAGAATCTAGGCAGCACATGAGAAAGTAGAGCATAGTTAGTGTAATATGAGGAGGAGGCTCCTGCAAAGCAAAAACACCATTCGATCAAATGGTCTGTCTCATGATTGTCAACTTGACAAACAAAATCTATCAATTTCAGTTTTGACATTTTGAACTGGTCTAACCACACCAGCTTTTATGGGATGAAGAGAGTCCAAGATTTCAATATACTTTGCATGAAGAGACGTTTTCTGACATGAACATTAGTGCTGATCTTAATCAGGGTTAATATTTTGTTACTGCTTATTGATCCTCCTATTAGGGAAACTAGGTTTCTCCTGGCTATCCTACCAAATCCTTTAATTATCTCTCTATGGTAAGGCTACACCCACATCATCAAAGATAGACAAAAATAATTCACCACATTTAAAAAAGTCAGCTTTGTTTGAGCTAAAATGTAAATGGAAGCCAAAATTTCTGAAAATCTACCAGTATTGAGGTTGGTTGGTTCTCCGAGCTGGTTTGTTGTTTCACAGATGTTCCATTACCCTGCTGGGTAACATCCTCAGTGCAGCCTCAGATGATGCGTCGGTGTGTTTTCCCGCCTGGTTTTTAAACTCTGGAGTCCGTTGAGCTGGATTGCCTCACTTCTGGTTTTCCTTCATAGTGGCGTGTATATGGGGTCGAGTTCTATGTGTTTATTAATAGCATGCTTCAAGGAGTGCCAAGCTTCTGGGAATTCTCATGCCTGTCTCTGCTTAGCTTGCCCCAGGATTTTGGTGTTGTCCTGGTCGAATTGGTGGTTCTACTTGTCCATGTGGATTGAGATGAGTGAGTAATAGTCGTGTCTTTTTGTAGCCGGTTGATGTCTGTGTACCCTTGTAGTTAGTTTCCTTCCTGTTTGTCCGATGTAGTGTTTCTCACAGTCTCTGCAGGGGATCTTGTAGATGACTTTGGTCCTGTCCAAGGCAGGGAGTAGGTCTTTAGTTTGGGTGAGCAGTTGTCGTAGGGTTGATGTGGGCTTGTGTGCCACTCTGATGCCCAGCGGTCGTAGGAGTCTTGTGATGAGTTCCGATGTGTTCCTGCTGTAGGGTAGTGTGATGAGTATGTTGGGGCATGTAGTATCTTCCTGATGTTGTTCGTGTAGGGATCCTCTGACCCAGTTTTTTGGATATCCATTATCCTTGAAAACCTGGAACAGGTATTCTTCTTCCTCTTGGTGTAGTTCTGTGTTGCTGCAGTGTGTTGTTGCCCGTTTAAATAGTGTTCACACGCAGCTTCGTTTGTGTGTGCTGGGATGGTTACTGTTGAAGTTCAGTACCTGATCCGTATGTGTGGCTTTTCTGTGTACGTTCCTTTGGAGTTCCCCATTTGTCTTGCGTTCTACCATGATGTCCAGGCATGGGAGCTGTTTGTTCTTCTCCTCACCTCTGGTGAATTTTATTCCGGTGAGGGTGTTGTTTATAAGTTTGTGTTCTACCATGACGTCCAGGAATGGGAGCTGTTTGTTCACTCCACGAAGCATGCTATTAATAAACACATAGAATTCGACCCCATATGCACTCCACTACAAAGGGAAACCGGAAGTGAGGCATTCCAGCTCAATGGACGCCAGAGTTAAAAAAACAGGCGGGAAACACACTGACGTTTCATCGGAGGCTGCACTCAGGATATTACCCACCATGGCAACGAAATGTCTGAAAAACAACAAACCAGCTCGGACATCCAACCAACCTCAACACCCACAACCCGAGCTACAAATCTACTCCAAAACCTTACAGGAATCTGCCAGTAATTTAAACATTATTGATTTGCTGTTTGTCATTCTTTTCCTCATGACAAATGATCTTCTGTGAATTTTAGACAGTTCACAGCTTCTTAGGTGATGAAAGTTCAAGCAAGTTAAGTGCAGAACCGGGGGTCACAATCTAAGGATAAGGTGGAGGCTATTTAGGACAAAGATGAGAAAGGCATTTCTTTACCCAAAGAGTGGTAAGCCAATGGAATTCTCCACCAAGGGAATTGTTGACGCTTAGGGAGATGAAGACTTGAATGAAAGAGTGAGGTAAAAATGTGAGGAAGATCAGAATTGACAGAGTTGCAGAGAGTGCAAGGTGAAAAGGAGCAAAAAGATTTGGGGGTAACCACTAGATTACCAGGCCAATCTTGCAACTTAGTCTGTGAAGCACAACCTGCTCCATCCTCATCTGCAACTGTAATGTGAAATTGAAATGAAAAATGCCACCACACCCAGAGTGGTTGAGTAAGTATTATTTTTTTTCTGTCTGAGGAAGCGGGCCTGTGAGTGACATGAGGCTCTTGAAAGGGAAGTTACAGTAATCAGACAATGCCACACCTGTTGCATTGACAGCACCATAGCATAACACTTTATCAACAGAAATGCTTTCCTTTTGGTCGATTTACATCATCTGTGACCATCAGTACTGCATCTTAGGGATCTGCGTCAAGTCCTCTGGAAGCTTGGGTACTAAACCCTGCCTACTTCCCTTGATAACTCATATTTCTGCTTCATTTCTGATGCCTGATGAGGATGCCTGTGCAGAGACAAGGGCTGCCTTCATAACCATGGTTAGTGCCTCTGTTTCGCAAACCCCTGACTCGGCCAAGTGTAGATACAATGCAGCCACCATGGCTGTAGTGGAGCACATGGTAGGCCTCCTGATGATGAATTTCCAATACTTGGATCAGTCTAGAGGGGCTCTGCCAATTCTTCAGAGAGAGGGCGGACTCATAGGGGTTTGAATGATGTGGGCTATGGCAAGCCATATTGACGTAGAGAGCATCTTGTGCATCTTTTATGCTTTTCAAAAGTAGTGTGGAGAGTTTCTCACCATGCAGTAACTAGTTGCCAAGTAAGGAGGAATCATTGTTAGCCAAAAGCCTTGCTGATGTTCCAAATTGCCTCATTATTATTCTGTTTTGCAAACCTGTGAGAAGAAGTTGAGAGGCCTTGACCTGGAAATCAAAGAGTGTTTTGGCAAATTCATCTCACCGCTTGTTCTGAATGACCTCCATGTTACATACAATTAGACTGCAGCCAGAAACATGATCCACAGGCACCACATGCACCCCACCTCCTTGGAGATTGGTAACCAGCAACTGTTGACTCATCATGGCACCTCTGTGATACACTGGCATGTTGCTTAGGAAGCACAGACTCACACTGCAGGGGGTTAAAATCCTTAGAAGGGCATGGGCAACTAGCATTGAATGGCTGCAGCAGAGAAACTTTGCACGAGGGGGCATTAATCCAACTCACAGATGGGACCAGGCTGCATTTCAGAGATAATCACTTGCACTGTCATTAAGTGTTTTCTTAGAGCCTAACTGCATGCTCACAGAATCAATGTCATGCTTCAAATACAGTGTGGCTGGCGAAAATCCCACAAGGCACAGAATGGTAAATATTTCCACCATTTGCAATAGCATGCGAGCAGCACTACAGAGGTGTAGTGCACATGCAATGGACAAACAGTATGGGATAACTCTCCAGAGCTCACAAGGACATACTCCTTGAAATTGAGGCTTAGACAAACATTCATAAAATTCAGCCCGCCATTTCAGAATGCAAGAGGCTACAAGAAAATTCCTGTTGGTTGCATGGAAGTGAACATCTGAAAAAACAATTGGACCAGCGTAGTGGCTCAGTGGTTAGCACTACTGCCTCACAGCATCAGGGACCTGGGTTCAATTCCACCCTCGGGCGACTGTCTGTGTCGAGTTTGCACATTCTCCTTGCGTCTGTGTGGATTTCTTCCAGGAGCTCCAGTTTCCTTCCACAGTCCGAAGATATGCAGGTTAGGTGGATTGGACATGGGAAATGCAGTGTTACAGGGATAGGGTGGGGGGGATGAATCTGGATGGGATGGTCTTCAGAGGGTCAGTGTGGATGTTTGGGCTGAATGGCCTGCCTCTACACTCTTGCGATTCTATGAATGCCATGGAACACTGCCATAAACTGCTCCTAGCCCATTGTCCTTCCACAAGATCAGGGCCAAACATCCAGAGGTAAATTGAAGATAAAATTAGCCCTTCCAGCCTGTGCACAGTTTCCTAGCTTCATCCCTGCTCCAGGTCATTTTTGAGGAGGCAAGTAGTGGATAGCAGATTAAGAGCCTAACGGAAAGCAATTTAAACTCCTGTCAGATTCCAGGTTCCCAAATGTGGTAAAGACAGTTTAGTTATCTGGAAGCAGGCCAGAGACCACATTCCAGACGTGCCTGCGGGCCCTGCCTATACTGGCTGGGTGCAAACTTGCCAGAGATACCACCTTCTCTCCACACCACACTCCATTTAGTGCAACCCCAACTCCCACAGTGGTAAGCAGCAGACAAGACACTTTATGGATTTAATGAACCCACCTAGCCTTAACCCACATGCAGATGTCGAGTGTTGGAGGTAAGGTAAAGGACAGTGAAATTTAGTCCGACATGTTCTAAAGTCTTTTTATATATCATTGAAATTCATCAAATAACATTGAATTTTATTTCAATTCTTTATAGGCAATTTGCATTCTGCAAAAAAAAACACAGGCTGAATACATAATAAATTGATTCACCATGTTTAAAGAGATGCTAACAAGTTGCAGATAATGCATTTTGTTTGCACCGCAACAGGAAACTGCGGAATTTCACATTTTTTCTTCTTTTCTTCCATAGTATTTGTAACACATGACAGAATTGATACCAGCATAGTACTCATACAACTGGATAAATAATAATAAATAGTTCATAAACTCACATTAAACATTCCAGGTTGGTACAAGTCAAAATGAGACTGCAGAAGTTCTTTATAGAACTGTCTGTAAATAAGTTCTCACTTAAGTCAAGACGTGCCATTGTCTGGGATGTGCTGAGTGCAGTTATAAGCTTTTCACAACATGCGTCAGTGAGAGATGTTTGTTTTAATCTACAAAGATCAGATAAAGAAAAACATTGCTAGTATTAGCATTATTGTGAAAAAAAATTGCATTGATTTGTTTTTTAATGACTATAATGGACTTCAAGAATTTCTTACTCCCATTTTTGCTTAATCTCTAAGCATCTTCACTTCACGTCACTTAACAGAATCTGTGGGAGTGCATCACAAGCACAATTTGGGCTCAGATTTCTGGTAGGTGCAGGATTTCCTGCAAGCATATCTTGGGTCCCATTCAGTTTTACAAAATAATCTCAATCCATTCAGGTTTATGTCTCTGATTGCAGTCCACTGCCATCATTTGCATGTATTAGTATTCCAGGATTAGCTACCACCATTCCTCTCTTTGTCAGAATTCTGACAGTTGGAATATTTGCATAAAGTGGGTGGCCATTGACATCATTACCAGCAGAACTGGAACGGCAATACCTGCCGAGTGGAGAAGGCGGGGATTGTGATATTAATCACCAAATAGCTGCAGAGAATTCCGTCCAAATGAAGCTTTCACAGAAATGTACAACCGTACAGCTCCTGTATGATCCTGAACTCCAATATCCTGCCTTTTCCCATACCCTTGATTCCCCTATAGATTAAAATCTGTCCATCTCAGCCTTAAAATGCGATGGACGGATCAATAAAATATTCAAAGCTGAATTGAATAGATTTTTGACTGACAAGGTAGTCAAGGATTGTGGGGTCAGGCAGGAAAGCAGTAGGCACATCAGGTCAGCTGTGATCCCATTGAATGGTGGTGCAGGCTCATGTGACTGAATACCTGACTCCTGCTCATATTTGTTATGCTCTTGTCCTTATCTGGAAAAGGATCCTCATGTGCATTCTCCTGTATTGTCTATGTCCTGTGGCTGAGGAGATGCTGTAGGTCACAGTGTGGGTCAAATCTCCCAAAGGAATCATCAGCATGGTCTTTGTTACAGACTAATCCAAGCAAAATGTCAAGAACATTAGGAACACTTCATTCATCAACTTGATTCAGTAAATTGTAAAAATTTGTGGATTGTGCTCCAAAGATTTGGATAACCAAGAAACAACATTTCAATCGTGGATAACAAGGTGTGGAGCTGGATGAACACAGCAGGTCAAGCAGCATCATAGGAGCAGGAAAGCTTGACGTTTC
>JAHRHZ010000017.1:26739337-26791184 GCA_024137785.1 Ginglymostoma cirratum | reverse complement strand
TCCTCTCCTCTATCCATCTTCTATCCGCCTCCCCCTCTCTCCCTATTTATTTCAGAACCCTCTTCCCCTCCCCCATTTCTGATGAAGGGTCTAGGCCCGAAACGTCAAGCTTTCCTGCTCCTATGATGCTGCTTGGCCTGCTGTGTTCATCCAGCTCCACACCTTGTTATCTCAGATTCTCCAGCATCTGCAGTTCCTATTACCTCTGAAATATTTCAATCCTGCATTTGTTTCATCATATTAAGTTTGCATTTGACTTTGGCAGAAAATACGAAACAGACATCTCCACCATCAATTCCTGGGCCAAGCAAGGGAATGTGGTAAGTTGCCGACTATTTACAATCTACCAGACAGTGATTGTTTACCTCATCAAAACCAATTGCCCTCTGATGTCACTATTAAATAGTGCCGAGATGGGAAACTTTTAATTTGGTGGCCTCCATGTTAGCCTAAAGTGACCGCTGTAGGCAAACAGTCCAAGGTCAGTGGATTGTTAGTCAGATTTGCAAGCCACTCTTGATCTCTTCAATTCTGGCTTCATAAAATACAGCTCATTCTTGAATGTGTCAAAGTGAAACTCATATCAACCCACTCCTGATCAGATAATATTTCATCTCTCATATGTGTTGGAGGAGGTGTTCGGGTACATGTTGAGAACTTCTCACACCTTGGAAATGACGTCTGACAAAGACCATCATTGTTGAGGAAATCCAACACATTCCAATGATCCAGTGCAGGCAGGCAAACTATGGCAGTGAGTATTTGACAACGAAGACTTCTGCTAGTCAACAGAAGTCTGAGTGTACAGAGCAAATGTTTCCACTCTCATTTGTCCATGTGGTTTTGAGTCACAACATTTTTAACATGCAGCCATGCATGAGGAAAGGAAGCAAATCCTGCACTCTGGACCCTTTTACCTCATCGGCTGCCCTGCCCCAACACAAAGATCTGTGTGGCAAGGATTGACCTGTTTAATCACATGAAGAACCATGGCAGAAACCAATGATGCAGAGTAGATGTCGACCTTGAATCAAGGAATTGCAATATCAGGGATGGAGAATATTCCAGAGATTAGGAGGGGCCAGGCATGGGAGAGATTTGAAAGCAGCATGGGAGTTTTAAGAGATAGTAAGAACTGCTGATGCTGGAGTCAGAGATAACACAGTGTGGGGCTGGAGAAACACAGCAGGCCAGGCAGCATCAACTTTCATCTACTTTCCTGCTCCCCTGATGCTACCTGGCCTGCTGTGCTCCTCCAGATCCACACTGTGTTATCTGGGAGTTTTAAAATCTAGGCATTGTTTAAATGAGTTCCAGAGTTAGAAAATTGGATGATGGGTGATCGGGACAGTGTAAATTAGGATATGGACAGTAACTGACTTAATGTCTATGGAGAGTTGTGTGTGAGAGGGCATTCAGGATTGCATTAGTGGAGTTTAATATAGAAGTAAAAAAAGCAATGAATGAGGCCATCAGCCACAGGATGAGGTGAAACAGGGGTCTAGATGAGCAATGTTGCAGAGGTAAAGATGTTTGACAATAGAGGTGGTGCAGACAGAATGTTTATCTTGAGGTCAAATATGACATCAAGGTTGTAAACAGTCTGGTTTAGTCACAGTCAGCTACCAGGATGAGGAATGGAACCAACGGGGAGGGAGCTGCATTTTTGATAGGAACTGAAAGCAATGATTTCATTCTTCCCACTATTTAGAGCTTGGAGTTCAGTGGAAAAGAATATTGCTGTTTTGGGAAAGATCTGGAAATATTTTTCTGAATTGATTGACAGCCTAGACATGTTATTAATTCAGCTCCACAGCAGTTTATACCAACATTTAACTGTGTTTTAAAGCATATAAAGAAAAATAAACAGCAAACTAATCCCAGCGATGCAATGCATTTGGTTATCAGTTTTAAGTGATGTTACAGACATTATTTAATCCATGCTCTTTTCAGAAGAGCAGTCAGTAATGTTGGGGGTGAAGCTTAGGAATTGGACAATATACACCCTGCCCTCACCCTGTGTAATGAATTCAGCCAGGTGGACCTCATAGAAGATGCGTTTCCTGATTGGAGCTATTAACCTGGTCCAATCAGGGAGCCCTGGCTAAAAGATATAAACTGGAGTGCCAGAGGTTATGCTCACAATAAGAGCTGGCTCTGTCAAGAACTATGCAGGTGTAATTAAAGGGTGACTTAGTGGCAGGACACTGGCCTCTGTGGAGTTATTTCACCGCTATCTTTAAAAAGACCATATGATCATAAAATGTGGTTACAGAAGAAAGCCATTCAGCCCATCGAATCTATTATGCCATTCAAGATCATGACTGATCTCGTAATTCTCAAGGGCACTTTACTACCTTTCCCCATTACCCTTGATTCCCTTACTGATTAAAAATATGTCTATCTCAGCCTTGTTTATACTTAATGACTCAACCTCTATAGCTCTTGTGGCAAAGAGTTTCACAAATTCACTACCCTCTCAGAGAAGAAAATCAATGTCATTTCTGTTTTAAATGGGCAACCCACCTACTCTGAAATTATTCCCTCTGGTCCTAGATGCTCCAACAAAATAAAACAACCTTTCCACCTCTACACTGTCAAATCCCTAAGGATTTTACACATTCCAACAATGTACCCTCTCTTTTTTCGAAACTCCAGAAATTAATTAATGGGAAATTAAACTTGTTAACAAGTCAATTGCATATATTACATTCCTAATGCCACAATGCAATTGGCACCGGTAGGCAGGCAGGATTTGAAGGACCATTTCTAAACCCCTAACTAAAAGCTGGGAAAGAAGGGTGAGATTGTCTTTTAAAGGGGTATTTTGTGTATTGTGAGAGCTACCACCGATCGAGATGTTATCCCAACTTCCCATAGTCACACCCTGCCTGGCCCTGTACATCCTAGTCACTAACAGATGGAATTTTCAGATCAGAAACCAAAGAATTTCAGGGTCATTTTGAATTCATAACTAAATTTGGAATAAGATCTTTTGTAAACCAAGGTTGCTATTTTAACCCTACCTGCCTGGTGGAAATTGGGTTGAGTGTGCAATTAAAATCATCCAGGTTCACTAACCACTCTAAACTGAATATGGAACTTCGAGGCCAGCATGAAACTGATGGACCCCACTTTACAGACACCATGTTGGTGTCCAACATTAGTACTGGGATCTCCTGACAATCTTCATGGAGCGGCATGAGCAAAGCTTTCATCTGTGATCAGTCAAAGAGGATTTGGTGCAGATGGGATCCATAACAATATATTTCTTCATTAAGGTGGAGAGTAAAGCAGCCGTATCTGAAACTATGGTATTTTATCCAAATAAATGGAAATGATGTGTTGTGAAAAGGAGATAAAGAGGCTTCATGGTGAGTTAGACAATTTGAGTAATGAGCGAACACAAAGCTGATTCAATACCATAAACAGAGTCAACATGGCTTCATGAAGGGGAAATCATGCCTAAAAAATCTACTAAAATTCTTTAAGGAGGTTATAAGCAGGATAGATAAAGGGGAAGCAGTAGATGTAATATATTTAAATTTTCAGAAGCATTTGATAAGGTACCACATATTAGGCTACTTAATAAGATAAGAGCCCATGGTGTTGGAGGTAATGTATTAGCGTGGATATAGAATTGGCTAACTTAGAGAAGACAAGGAGTTGAGACAAGAAGTGCATTTTCAGAATAAGGGATTGCACATTTAAGACAGTGATGAGGAGGAAACTCTTCTCTCAGAGGGTAATGAATCTGTGGAATTCTTTACAACAGAGGCTCTTGGGGCCGGTTTGTTTAAGTATGTTCAAGGCTGAGACAGGCAGATCTTTAATCAGTAAGGCAATCAAGGGTTATGGGGAAAAGGCAGGAAAGTGTAGTTACGGATTATTAGATCAGCCGTGATCTCATTGAATGGCAGATCAAACTCAATGATCCAAACAGTCTACTTCTGCTCCTCATGGTAACATGGCTAAAAGTGAAGTTGTACACTTTGGTGCGAAAGCAGAAGTGAAGAGTATTACTTAAATTCTTGGCAAGTGTTGTTGTACAAAGGGAGTTGAGAGTTCTTGCGCACAAGTTAATGAAAGTATGTTTAGAAGGATGAGAGAGAAGCCAATTGAAATATATGAAATTTTAAGAGGCCTGATGCAGGTAGGGTGTTTTCCCTGGTTAGGGAGATTAGAACCAGGTGAAACGGTCTCAGAATATGGGGCAGACCAGGTAGGATGAGGAAAGATTTCTTCACAAAGAGGGTATTCAATCTTTAAATACTCTACAACAGGAGGCTGTAGATGTCAAGTCAGTGAATATATTCAAGGAAGGGATAGATACATTTCTAGATTTTGAAGGAATCAAGGGGTCTGAGGAGAAAGCAAAAATATTGGATTGAAATGGAAGGTCAGCCACAATTCTGATAAATGGTGGCATAGGTTCAAATGGACGAATGGCTTTTCCTGATTTTAGTTTCTATGTTTCAACGGCCTGGTCTCAGCAGACTGACACTGGGTCAAGTGATTTTCCAGTGCTTCCTACCAACTTCCCAGCCAGGATAGGCAGGAAGCAGCCAATGGGATTTATCTGAGGTCCAGGTTTTGATATAATTCAGTGTCCTTTCTGGAGCAGTTAGCAGTGAGTAACAACTCACATTGTTACTCACCTGACAACAGTCCTGCCAAAAGTGAATAACTGATTTTGAGGCAGCATGGTGGGTCAGTGGTTAGCACTGCTACCTCACAGCACCAGGGACCTGGGTTTGATTCCAGCCTCAGGTGACTATCTGTGTGGAGTTTGCACATTCTCCCTGTAGCTGTGTGGGTTTCCTCCGGGTACTCTGGTTTCTTCCCACAGTCCAAAGATGTGCAGGTTAGGTGGATTGGCTAAGCTAAATTGCCCGTAGTGTTCAGGGCTCTGTAGATTAGGTGGGTTATAGGGGGATGGGTCTGGGTGGGATGCGCTAAGGTTTGGTGTGGACTTGCAGGGTCGAAGGGCCTGTTTCCACACTGTAGTGATTCTATGATTTACTCCTAGCCACTGGAGAAACAAACTCAAGGAATATCATTCTGACAAAGAACTATAATTGTTTACAAAAATTTCTACATATTCTAGGAAAATATTGTCCCTTTAGGAACAACAAACTCCCTGAACCCATAAAATGTATTTTTATTTTGTATAACAAAGCAAATTAAACAACATGGGCCATTCATCAGAGTACCAAATATAAACTAATTGTCATAATAAGGATAAAATATTTTATAAATGATGTTTGAACATCGGATGTTTAAGATGTACACTTACCCGAGAGTTTCCAGTTTGCAGCTTGGTTCCTTCAATGCAGTAGACAATACACAAATTCCAGAATCACCCAGTTTATTCATGCTCAGATCCAGTTCTCTCAGTGTTTGGTTTGTGACTAGCACAGAGGCAAGTTTCTCACAACAGGTAGGTGTTAGTTTTGTTTCGGTCAGCCTTCAAAATTACATATTAGTGCAGTTGCAAACACTGGAAATATTCACTTTTTCAATATAAACAGTCGATTAATTCTTCAGACAACCCATTATTCTTGGGCATTTTCATAAACTCTACCATTCACCCATTAATTTCAACCTTTCACAAGCACTCATTTAGGGACAGCTTAATTTTGCAATTATCATAGGGCATGTAGAATTATGTCTTTATAAATTGAGGATGAAAACGCAAGAACAAGGAGCCAGTATAATACCCTCGTTCAGCCTCACCTAGAGAAACTGTAGCGAAGATGTGAAGATTTTAGGATGAATGGAGAAAAGATTAATAAGAATAGCCACAGAGATGATGGAGCTCAGTTATGTGAATTAGTTGGATAAACTGAAGATGTTCAACTTAGAGAAAAGAGAATAAAGAGGAAAATCGATAGAAGTGCTCAAAATCATGGGGAGCTGAACAGATTGGATAATAAAACTGTTCCCATTGGCAGAAGGATTGAGAACAGTAAAATGCCCGATTCATAGTGATCAGCAAAAAGGGCAACTGCAACAAGGGGAAATATTTTCATGTAGCCAGTGATTAGGACCTGGAATGCTTTGCCTAAGAGTGTGGTGGAGGCCGAATCAATTGGGGCTTTCAAAACTGGGTTCAATAAGCACCCAAAGAGAAAAGAAAACCTTTAAGTAATTAAGGGTGAAGAAGTGTGGGTATGTGGGATGTGACTAGCTTAACTGATTCTAATGCAATGGACCAAATGGCCTAATTGTGTAGCCACAGACAAAACTTTACTGGAGGGACAGACAGTTTGGCTTTGACAAGTGGACAGTTTTAAAACCAGCCTCTCCCATTACCGTAACATGCTGTGGCCAGACTCGAGTGGCCAGCAGCTCCAGCAGTCCTGGCAGCTCCAGTCCCTGGGGAAGGCCCCAGTGGATCCCACAGCCAGGTAAGTAAGGACATTGGGCAGGAAAAGTTTGGTAATTAGGGCGAAGGTCAAGGGGGCTGGAGTGATGGGTTTTAAAGCCCAGGTGAAGAGGAAGGAAAGGTGTTTTTTTGGAGGGGAGAGATACCAGCCCCCAAACCCCACCCTAATCTGCACAGGCAATCTCCAAAGATAATTCATATCATCGTCCCTCTCCTTCCATCCAAGACAATAGGATTCCACTTCACTTTTTAGAAGCTCATCATCACTTAATTATTTAATTACCATAGTGAGCGGGCTGCTGATTTCAGCACCTGACCACCTCCTGTACTTTGAAAGTGAGCTCAATGTGACTGGAAAAGTAGGGGCCTGAATGCCTGATCTGTTTTACCTGCCCTGCTCCACCCAACATATCAAGTTGGAGCAAAATCAGCAATTGCTGGAGAAACTCAGCAGGTCTGGCGGCATCTGCGGAGAGAAAGCTGAGTTAACATTTCAAGTGCAGTGAATCCTCATCAAAACTGAATGTACCAAGTTGGAGGATCTAATACACTATTACTCTGCTTGATAATTTGCTAATATTTTATTTTATGCAACACCTTGATATTAATTTCACCCAACCTATGTTGTTAATTGAATATTTTATCAGATACCATGACCATTTACTTACCTTAGCGCAATATTGCTAACCCATGATACAACCAGAGCTATCTTGTTGCTGAAACCAGACTCAGATTTTGTCTCCTCTACAACTGATCTCTCAAGCCTTTCCTTGTTGGCTTTACATCCTCCTATCCTCATATCCTCAACCAATATCCTATTCAGACTGAGTAGTGGTTACTCATCACTCATATCCTCATTAAGCTTTTCTCTAATTTACTAACTTTAAATGTGCAATCTTAAATTCCCATTGCCTCATCCCATGTTATGTTTGAATTTTTTCCTCACGCCTTACATATCCTTTTGCACCTCAACACTTGTCTTTTACCTCTTGCATGTGTTTCCCTCCGTATGCCACAGGATCAGTCAACATTTGTCAGTCACCTAAACCAAAGAGAGTTAAATTTTCCTTTTTTCCAGTCCCTTTGTCTCTGCTGTTCTCAGCAGTCTTCAAAAAACAACAGCTCAGAACTGATCTTTCAAACTGATCAGCTCAATTTTTTCTGCAGCAATTCAAAATTTTCACGATTTTTCTTCCTTATGGGGCATGTTAGGACATTAAAGATGTTGCCTAAATGCATGTTATGGCCGTTATACCTACCCTGCTTGTGTGCCTTGACCAGGTGGCCATCCACCATGGTCATCCACCAACAAAAATTCCGCAGTACAGAACATAAACCTAATGCACAACGATATCATCATACTTATTGCATCAATATCCTTTCAAGTGCTATGAAACAAAATGTAAAACCACACTAGTAAATAAGGCTACACTTTACAAGTTTTTGCTTACACCAATGATTGTATTGAGCAACTTGTGTCCATCAGCGCCATGGATACTACATTTATTCCAGAGTCTTGAATGACATTGGAACTTAGATCCAGATGAGTCAGACTGCAATTGACTGTCATTGCAGAAGCAATTTCTTCATAGTTTTTCTGTGTTAAACAATTCTTGGCCAACCTATTGAGCAGAAACAATAACATTTTATAAATGTATTTTCAAAGTAAGTAAAATGACAGTTCTCCATACTAGGATGGATGGCTTCAGGATTTTGATGGTGATGGAAATGTTTTATTAGGAATGTGTTGGAAACTGTTCAATCTATAATATTTGCTCATATTGATCTGACAATTTTGTAACAGCACTTTGTTATTGCCATCCACACAAGGATCTACAACCATAGCTTTGGGAGGAGAGAGCAGAAATTACAGAACATTGAGTAAATATTCTGTATACTGAACCATAAACAAGTTATTGAAGAATGTTGATCAATTCTCACTGGGAGTCAAATTCATTACAGATTAGATGAAAAAGAACATCAAACAGGATGGATTTGACTGTCAGTTTGGTATCCCTCACTTTGCTTTATTATGCCAAATCAATTTCACCTTGTGAGTGGGGTAGGCAAGTGAAACAGGTTGCAGCTGAAGATTCCACCAGGTGGAGAACATTGCCCTGGCATTAATCATCAAAGAAAGACCAAAACAAAGGTTTCCTTGGGAAGGTTGTAAGCTCTCCACTCTGATCGTGCACCACACCACTACCCAGTTTACAATATTAAAAGTTACAGGAAGTGTGTGAATTTCATTACCTCAACACAAAAATGAGGTCATTGCTACGAAACCTTCCATTTTCCAAATTTCCGGGCATGAAGACTTCCTATTGAATTGTATCTACATTGTCATCCAAATTGTTATCTTCATTACCATCTTTCTTCCACCTGATTGGGGAGCCCAAACCCAATAAACAATCTTCTTCTTATGCTCAGCAGTTAATGCAAGCAAATCCAGTGGAACACCTTTTATTTCTACAACCTCATCTGTAAAATATATTTGCCAAAAATCCAAAATCATGGCCTAAGATCATCCTTGAAGTCAAAGAAGATCCTTTAACTGGGATTTATGAAGGCTCGTTAACGATTCTTTTCACCATGGTTTACTGGGCAGTGACAAATGCACATTGGCATCAATTTTGCAAAGGAGTTCTTATGCAGGCACAGGATTGTCAATAGCATAATTATACAGTGCCTGCATATATTCCAGGCAGTCATCGGGGTGAGCAGTAAAGAACCCCAGCTCAGATGGTATTGGGTACACTTCCCAGTTCTTTCATTTTATGATGTTATATAACAAATTATTCTTTGTTACTCAGTTTGAATATGGGCAGTATACAAAACAAAATCCATTTCCACTCCAACATATTGTTCTGCACAAATGTTTATTGTTTTTGTTTCGTTGAAAGGAAAACAAAAAAACAGCAAAATGCATGTCTCACAGATGCATATTTACAATCAAGTTAGGTTTACGGTGAGAGGGGAGAATTTAATAGGGATTTGAGGGGAAGCTTTTTCACACAAAGGGTGGCGCAAGTATGGAACGAACTGCCAGAGGAAGTGGTAGAGGTAGGTACAATTACAACAGTTTAAAGGCATCTGGATGGGTATATAAATAGAAAGGGCTTACAGGGATACAGACCAAATGCTGGCAGATCTAGACTAGGTCAGTTTAGGATATCTAGTCAGCATGGATGAATTATTCCATGCTGTATAACTCTATGACTCTAAATTCTGTCATGTCTAGAAATTAGTGGGGTTTATAAAAATTCTTCAGTGTGACACGCTAAACAACAATGCTCCACCTGGGCATTCTTGCTCATTTAAAGTATGAGATTGTTGGCATTAATTTAATGGGTTTTACCACCGTCTAAGCCACAAACCCACTATTTCTGAAGGTTTAGGCCCGAAACGTCAAGTTTTCCTGCTCCTATGATGCTGCTTGACCTGCTGTGTTCATCCAGCCCCATGCTTGTTATCTCGGATTCTCCAGCATCTGCAGTACCTTTTATCTCTAACCCACTATTTGAGTTTCTTTGTGGAAATTGGCAGGATTATGTAGTGGGAATAGACCAGATATATTTTCAACTTACTCTAAACTTTTCAATTTGCATCTTGGATCTTTTAGCACATCACTAAGTATTTCCATTCCAGATTCCTCCTGATAAGAGCCCATCATTCCAAAATCAAGTGTACAAGTATTATTAAGCCTAAATACAAGAGGAAATGAAAATTAATTTTAAATGAAATATTAATGACTAACAGTTATTTCTCTTTGTACTTATGATATAGTTATCATATTCCATTGTACCAAAGTGGAAATATTACTATTTTGAGCAAACAATACCACTAGAAATTCAGCTGTGTACATTTTGGGAACATGGGGAATTACAGGAAATAGTGCCTGCAAATGATGGGTGAGATTTGAGAGATTTCAAAATAGGCCTCACCTGACAGCAGGCCTCAGGCCTCATTTCTAACAAATCAGCAAGCTGTGAACAAGAATAGGCAAAGCTAGACTGGAGACCAATCAGCTGCAATGTCTCAATTAAGTGGGGGCAACTAGGGCAGACATTGCCTGTGGCTCTGACTTGACTCCTCACCTCATTCACGTAATTGTATCCTCTAAACCGAAGTATTCAAAGACACGCCCAGCTGGTCTCCCACATTCGAACCTTTGTGAATCTGAGGCCATTCAAAACCTTGATATCTGTGTCTTGACTTGCAACAGGTCTTGTTCCTCAATCATCTAAGGGCTCACTTACACTCACTTATTTAAGCAAGGTTTTGACTTTAAAATGCTCATCCTTATTTTCAAATCCTGCCATCCCCTTATCCTTCTCTATCTGAGTAATCTCAACTAGCCTCACAACTTTCCAAATGTCTGATTCAGGTCTCTTGTGCACATCCAATTGTAACTGTTCCACCATTGATGACTGTACTTTCAGCTGGGTTCAATTTCAGATGGAAGTTTTACTCTGGCACGTTGCTTTTTCCATAGTGTTCCAGCCGCCACCAATATGCTTCCAAGTTATATTCAGTGAATCTCCCAATGCAAACCCATCTAACTTATCCTGTATATAATGTATAATTCTAATCTCTGAGTTAATGATTATGCTATCTTCTTTCAGCTGTTTTTACTAACCCTCACCATATCTATTGAGAGTACAAGTAAAGGGGCAGGCACTTGGGAGCCCACAACAGGCTTGCCACCTGCATAAATGTGATGTTTTAAGAAAACCAATAGTTCCTCTCTTTCAATTTGCAGGAAAAATAATCCAAAATAACAAGGAGCAGACCAGGATTGGTCAAAATGCCCCGTACATTTGAGCTCTGACTCCAACAGAGAATAATGAGGCTCTGGAGCTGGCTGACCATGATAACGTCAGCATAGGAGAGTAAGATTCGTATAAGAACACAAAGATGCATTTAGGCATCGCATGAGGTACAGAAGCTCATTGTGTCCATCTCTGAATACATGATCCACATTATTATTGATTGGAATGTGAAACAGCCCGTTACAGCCTTTAGCCCATAAATTTGTTTTCTCATGCAAGTCTCAATATACAATAATCTCGAAAGATAGTCAACTGCATGGCCTTGAAGCTGTCAGTCCAACTGTGAGGAGGAGGGAGAGCTCTTACAGACCAGGCTCCTGTGTCATGATATGACTTACTTTATATGTGCATATTCTATGTACATTTGATTTCATAACAAGCAATATTACAGACTACTAATTAAAAGTTAATGATCATTCACAATATTGACTTACCCTAGCTTTTCTAATTTGCAGCGTGGATCTTTCAGTGCACTAGAGAGTGTTCTCAGGCCTGCTTCACCCATTCTATTATTGCTCACATTCAGCTCTCTCAATGTTTGATTTGTGATGAGCACAGAGACAATTTCCTCCCAACTTCCAGTTGAGAGATTATTGTTGCTCAAGCTAAAGAGATTAAAAGAAGTCAATATGTTTGAACATGGAATTATGCAAATATTCTCATTTACAGTTGATAATAATCATTTGACTCCCAATTGAATAACAATCAGATACTCAGACAGCCTCAGTTCCATTGACAGATGGTTTACTCTGGTTTAAAATTCCATGAGCCAGATTTTACATTCAATGACACACAACATTAACATTTATTTACAATTGCACTTGTCCATAAACCTTCAACAGACAATTTCACTGGAAATTGGGATTGTTAGAAATCAAAAACAGCATGTCACTCTCTACAGTGGATCTGGAAGTTATGCGAAAAGGGCAGGGCAACAGCTCCTTAATCAATCAATTTATATAACCCTTATTAAGATACATAGAGTCTTTACCAAGGAGGTGAAGCTAGAATAGTCAAATCAATAAAGTGTCTCATATAGTGATTGAAAGAAAGTGAAGGAAAGTTAAGGGTGGGGTTAAAAGTAAAACAAAGTTAAAAAAAATTTCAAAAATTGTTTTATATTTTGATAAGGAAATAACAAAGAGGATTGTAGTACCGGGTGAGTTTACAGAGTTAAGAAGGGTCAAGGCCATGGAGAGATTTGAAAATAAAGTTGAGAATTTTGAAATCAATACATTCCTTTACCGAACGTCAAAATAAATTGGTGAGCATAGAGACAGTGGGTGAATGGGACTTGTGTGCTAAGATATGGGCAATGGAGTATTGATGGCCTCACTTTTCCAAAGGGTAGAATGTGGGAGAAAAACCAGGAATGCATTGGAACAAGAAATAACAAAGACATGATTAGGTATCCTGTTACAGATGATTGGAGCAAAGCCAAGAGACCAAGAGTCAAATCACCAAAGTGGAAACACTACATGGTTTCAGTTTTCGAAAGCTTGACTCAAGCCAAATCTCACGTCAATGTTACAAATAAACTGGCTTAATTTCACCTGTTGCCAGTGTTCAAGGTTGGATGATTATGATGATGAAAGTACACAAGCGATGGGTATTATTTAAGGACTGAGAGCACAGATAAAGAGAATCTGATAAATAGAATCTGACAAAGAGAAAACAGATAAAGAGATGAGGAAGGGTCACCGGACCCGAAATGTTAACTCTGTTTTTTCATTCACAAATGCTGCCAGACCTGCTGAGCTTTTCCAGCAACTTTGTTTTAGTTCCTGATTTACAGCTTGCGCAGTTCTTTTGGTTTTCTTTTAAAGAGAATCAAGTGTTACTTGTGGCAGTCCCATGCTATGACATGTCAAGTAGGTAATGGTTTGTATGTGACCTGTATTTTCTGCAACTTTCAGGAATCCATGTTTCATATATCTTAGCATGTGGGCATCAAGATGTCTAATGTTAGATAAAGCATGGTAAGAGCATGGAATAATGGTTGCAAAGAACAAAGCTTTAGGAGGAAAGATGAGGTTAGGAATAGGGAGCTTCTTGGAATTGCCAAGTGGGTTTAGACCAAATTCTTTAAGGAAAGGAGTAAAATAATGGTTTAGAAAGTCATATAAATAGAGTCAGGACAAATAGATTTTAGCCAATACTGGTGAGACAGAAAAGAGGAACTTGTGCTGTCAGAAGTTGAACAAAAGAACCAGACAGAAGGTCTTAATGGCACAGAGTTCTGTAGGTACCATGAACGTTCTCATAGCTATACATAAAACATTTGAAGTCATCGATGTATAACTATTTCACTTACTTCAGTTTCTGTACCCTGCACTGAGCAGCCTTTAGAGCATTAGACAATATACGTATGCCTCTATCTCCAAGACTGTTATTACTCAGGTTTAGATTTGACAGCATTCTACTGCTGCTCAGAATGAAAGCGAGTGTCTCACAGCATTTATGTGTCAGATCATTTTTTTCCAACCTATACATTTCAGAAAGGACAAATATTATTAAAGTTACAAATCTAAATGTGGCCTAGAAATTATTTTTAGCATGCCATTTTAGAGTTTACTGACTCTTGAAAGTTTTACGGCAATCATTCACTGTTTATTAACCCTCAAAATGGTTGCCTTTTGTTGCAAGTGGATTGATCAAGGAAACACTTTGTTTTGTACGTGTACTGCTGCTCACATTACGAGATATCCATTTACATGATTACTTAACACACAAGAATATAACAGATCAATATTGCCCCGAGTGTTTAGAAACAATTTGGACATAATAGTGATTCCAACGAAACAAATCTCACCACTTAATGTTAGGCTACTTGAGTGATAAACAAGCATTTCCAAACAAATATATTTTCTATTTCACAACTTGATTTCCACTTTCTAAACTCATTGCCTGGGAAATGCAAATGGCATATTTAAAACCTAGTAGGTGACTTATGTAATACACCACAGGAAGAAGGATAATGGAAAAGTCGTCTTAGGTATTAAGCACAATGATTTTATGACTTACTCCAGATTTTGCAATTTACAGTCTGGACTTGCCATCATTTGCGACAATATCTTGACTCCAGAATCTCCCAAATTCGATCCAATCATTCTAAATGGAAATAGATTGCAAATAAATTTGGAATCAACATACCATATATTTTGATGCCATAAAAGACATACATGTCACAAACACAATGTTTTCCAATATCTTTGTCACTTTCACAATACTGCGTTATGTTAAAGTTGCAATGGTGAATATGAATATGAATGTCACTCACTAGACTACTATTGTTGTTCATTCCTAATTGAGCAAGAAAGATTCAGTATGTCACTGTTAGACAGAGCCCCATATTGGTCAGATAGACTGTGACTGTGTTTATCAGAATATAGTTCAGTTTTTGGATTTCTAGTGACTTGAAAGCAGAAGAGCCACTTGCTCAATACAAAAAAACCAGCCCGCCATTTATTCCATCCTCTGTCCCTGTTCTCTCTGGCTGCCTGTAATTGATGATATGTTTAAATTTGCAGGATTGCTTTGTCAAACTAGGGCTTTCCTTCAGAAGGTCAGTGGTCAGATTACTCTCAAATGTTCTTGGAAAATCTACTAACAGAGGGGATACTAAAAGAAAAACTTGTTTCTATTTAACTGAGAGTTTTTGCAAACAGTTGAAGTGCATAAGCCAGGAGCAACAATGCATGGCTTTCAATGAAGGTGGAAATGTGCAATTTTGAACAAGATGGCATGGTGCAACAAGATCCAAATTTGTTAGACATTAATCTTTACAGATATGTTGAAATGAGCTATGAAAGGAATTGGTGAGTACTTATATAAAAGGAAAGTCACTGTGTTAAATTCTGGGATGCTTAATTACAAAATGGCAAATGACAAGGATAGGAAAGGCAGGAATCAGACTGCAGAAGCCAATATGGTGAAATTTGTTGATTCTTTTCCCTACCTGAGGGACAAATATATTGATTCTCATAAAGTAGAGACAGTTTACACTTGAAGATTTTTTTTCTTGGAAATAAACTGGAGTATACTGACAGAAACACAGCACTTAAATAAAATTACCAGCATTCTTTGAAAATACGCACAACAGACTTGCATTAAGGAACAGTGGATTGTAAAATCTATTTGAAGTTGTACTTTTTGTTCTGGCAGTGAGTGTTTCGCTGTTTAATACTTGTGATTTAAAACATTAAACCTACTTCCAAAAACATTTTTCATATTTTGTAAAAGTTTATTGTCTGGCATTTATCAGTACTGGCACAAGAATATCAGCATAAACAGCTACTGATAAGTGCAATGCAAAAAACCTTGACATAATTTTCTTTCTCAGTGTCATATATATAAACATTTTGAAAAGAACAGTTCTGGCAGAAAGTAACAGAGCCCTTGGGAATGGGATGGAAGACATCAAGGCATAAAATGGTGAGGGTAGGTGGGAGTTGGAGTGTCCATCATTTTCCTTATGTCATGGAGTTTTATTAGTAGTGGAAATACGGAAGACAGTTTTCCCCATGTTGGAAGTTGGAACGAACTCATCTAAGTAGGGTTACTGCCCATTAAAACCTGCTGACCTCCCCACTTTGGTAAGCCTTGCTGATAAGCCATTCTGTGGGCCACAGAGGAAGCCTTTGGCAGCAAGGACCCCCCGCCTCCATCTTCACCAATCACACTATGTCCCTTCAATGGGCCTACCTGACCCAGAAACCCCTACCACACCTATCTGCTTTCAAAGGGAATGTCCATTTTTGTTTTCTTGGGTTAGGTGTGAAGATGCCATTATCTTCCAGGGCTTCTGCTCCACTTTTAGCATGAAGTCAACAACGGCTTCTCTAATACTAGCAAGAACCATCTTCTCGATGAGTATAAGGAATCACAGCTGTCTCTGCCCATCAACTGCTAGCCCTTGCTGTCTCTGGTTGTAGGTCTCTTTGTCTATATATAGAGACAGAAGTAGTTAAGTCAGTATGGGACAATACATTTGGGTCATGTGCTGTCATATTTAAATAGCTGGCAATGTGTGAAAACTATGAGATGTGTTGTGAGCTGGCATTATGAGTAAGTTTATGAGGATGAGCTGTAGGTTGAATGTTAGACATGAATCTTCATTGAAAGAGTCTGTCAGTTGATGTGTAACAGAGGGGGTTGTGTAATGCAATGAACAGTGACAAAGATCAGTGGCATTTGAAGATGAATTTCCAGACCTACACCACTTATGTGAATTCATTCAAATTTTTGAAGCCCTGCATTAAGGACTTTGGCTATCAAAGCCCGGAGTGCAGCCTCAAAGTTACACAGCCTCATCTTTTTTGTTTGAAATACTTGGAGTGCCGCATGAGTCCCTTCGTAAACAGCACTTCCCTCCTCATTTTTACCTCCTCCAACAAAGCCTGAGAACACAGCCCACTCTTTCCCTTGTTCTAACATTGTTCAGATTATTCTCTATGTCACAGAGACTGGTGAAGAAGCTTTGTTACTTCTTCCAGTCACAGTGCATCCCTCCTTTAGTGCAGGGTAACTTTAGATCATCGAATCCCTACAATGTGGAAGTAGGCCCTTTGGCCCAACAAATCAACACCAACTCTCAGAGCATCCCACCCAGACCCATCACCCTATAACCCACCTAATCTACACATCCATGAACACTACAGCCAATTTAGCAAGGCCAATCCACCTAGCCTGCACATCTTTGGACTGTCGGAGAAAACTGGAGGAAAACCATGCAGACACGGGGAGAATGTGCAAACTCCACACAGACAGTCGCCCAAGGGTAGAATCGAACCTGGGTCCCTGGTGCTGTGAGGTAGCAGTGCTAGCCACTGAGCCGCCGTGCCGCCCGCTTTCACAATTTTGGGCCCCTTGCTCAGGCACGCAGTCACTCAGCAATGAAGTTAGGACTAATTGTACGTTACACGCATGATAATGAAGAGAAAGTATAAAGCAAGTGTGCAGCCTGCATCACTTTGAATGAACACAGATTCATTTTGTATCTCCAAGCCTGCACCTGATTTTGACAACTGTTCATTGTGCCCTCTACAAATAACCAAACCAGTTTATACATGAGTTCAAAATTACTGCTTTGTAAATGAATTATTAATCAAAGAGAAGCAGAAATCCTTACTTTAAACTGGTAAAGAGATGCAGGACTGGCACCAGTCTCTGGAGTCCAACTGAGGATATCTTGTGTTGTGATAAATCTAATGTCTCCATATCTCCATATGACATTTGCAGAACAAATGCCAGTGCTGAATATTCTGCTGGCATAAGTGTCCGAGAAGTAACAGTACCAGCGGCAACGAACTTTCTGGTCTCTTTCACCAGTGAATAATCCTCTAATTCACTTAAACATTGTAGAATAGTAATGCATTTTTCTGGAGGAATATCTTCCTGCAATTTCTTTTTGAAAATTTGAACGATCTTTGTTATATCATCATGATTTATTTCACAACTTGTCATCAGTCCTTTCAACATTTGCTGATTTTGTTTTGTCCCTAATCCACAAAGGAATCTGAGAAATAGGTCAAAGTGACCACAAGAACTTTTGATTGCTTCCTTATAGGCCTGTTTACAGACTTGGGAATAAGTGGACTTTTCATGTTTCCGTAATGTTTTTGAATTCGCCACAGTGTTTAAAGGATTATTCTTGTTGTTGTTTAATGACAGGAAAACATACAATGCAGCAAAGTATTCCTGCAATGACCTATCAACAAAACAGAAGGCCTTATTTGAAGGACTTGCATTTCCCACAACGGTCTCTTTGCAAAATCCACTTTCTGCCAGGGAAGTGTCAACATTGTAAAGTTTTAAATCTTTCTCATAAAATGTCTGTGTCTGGCCTCTCAGTAGATCAAAAGCCAATTTCCCCAAACTGATGATAGCTTTTTGCTTTGACTGCAACAACGCATCAATGGTCTGCTTCTTGTGAGTTAAATACTCACATTTTTGCTGTTGGTGGGAGAAGGCATACACCAAGAACTTGGTGAAGACAGATGTAATTGCTACTGGCATGTAATCACCAAGCCCACAATTCTGAAATGATTCAAGTGCATCCTCCAAAATGACTGATAAAACACAGCAGAAAATTGGCATGTCGCATAAAGGGGATAAACTCTGTTCTTTATTCACAACTGCAATCATTTTTTCTGCCAGCTGCCTATTTTCATATTTCTTGTGAAAAAATTCCTTCTTTTGCTGCTCACAAAATCCTTTTATTTCGGTCAGTCTGTCAATGTAGCAGAGAGGAATTTGCCCTATGGCTGCTGGCCGGGTTGTTATCCAAACTGAAGCTGAAGAATGAAGGTTGCCTCTGATGAGATTTGTGAGTAAAGATCCAAGTGATATGAATTCATTCTCATCATAGCAGGCTAGTTGGTTTTCAAAGTCCAGACCTTGAACGCTTTCACCTAATCCATCAAATATGTACAAGGATTTGACTGACTTGCTTATTAGAATCTTTTCGCAATTCTCCATGTGTGGGTAGTAATGTTGGAGAAGTTGCACCAGGCTCAATGACCTTTCTGACAGCATGTTCAGCTTGGAGAAGGAAAACAAAAATATGAAGTCAAATTCTGACAATGTAGAACCAGCAGCCCAGTCATGAATTAACTTCTCTACACAAACTGTCTTTCCAATGCCAGCCATTCCCTTTGTTACAATGATTCTGTGAGGTTTTCCGTCTCCATGTGTAGGTGTAAAAATCTCTGTATAGCTGAGGGGATGGATTGACATCACATTCTGATCCATCCCCACGTGTCGTGAGGCTTCATGATTCAGAGGGTATGCATTGCTATTGACAATCCATAGATTTGCAAATTTTTTAGCTGTGGGATCTGTTATGTATACACAACTTTCTTTCAAAACCTTGATGTGGGTCTTTTGGAGATCATAAAAAGCATCACCTGTAATTCAAATAGGAATCAAAATATGTAATCTCAGGTAAATAATCATTACAACTCGATTGATTGATTGATTTGATTGTTTGACTTATTTATTGTCACATGTACTGAAATACGGGGAAAAGCTTTGTTTACGAGCCGTACACGCAGATCATAGTAAGCAAAGGATGTACAGTTCAAAAAAGACTTAGTCATAGGCAAACAGGTTACATTGCACAGGGTGTGTGCTAGGCAAGATCAACATTAGCAAGATCAGTATTATTTGAAGTTACAGAGTCCATTCATCAGTCTAATGATAGCAGGGAGAAGTTGTACTTGAACCTGCTGGTGCGTGTGTTCAAGCTTCTGTATCTTCTGCCTGACAGATCATTATCATGGTGTGATGGGTCTTTGATGTGGGAAGCCTTTCTGCGGCAGCGAGCCTTGTAATAGCCCATGGACAGAAGGTTGGCTTCTGTGATGATCTGGGCTATGTACACCGCCTTCTATAGATTCCTATGGTCCTGGGCAGAGCAGTTGCCATACCAGGCCATTATGTACCTGGACAGTATGCTTTCAATAGTGCATCTGTAGACATTGGCGAGGGACCTTATGGACAAATTTCCTGAACTTCCTGATAAAGAGGTGTTGTTGTATCTTTTTGACCATCACATCTACGTGGCATGTCCAAGGCAGGTTGTCGGTTATCGTCATTCCAAGGAACTTGATGCTCCACCCTCTCAACCTCAGTTCTGTTGGTGGAGATGGGGACATGTTCTCCTCCTTTCTTTCTGAAGTCAATGGTCAGTTCTTTAGTTTTGTCAATGTTGAGAGACAGATTGTTTTCATTGCACCATGTCACCAAGCCCTCTATTTCCCTTCTGTAGTTTGACTGTCGATGTTAGATGTTCATCCCACTACAGTGCTGTCATCAGTGAACTTGTAGATGGTGTTCATTTGGAATTTGGCAACACAGTCGTAGGTATAATAAGAGTACTGCAGAGGGCTGAGGACGCATCCTTGAGGGGCTCCAGTGTTGAGTGTTATTGTGTATTTCGGTACATGTGACAATAAATAAATCAATCAATGTAAATTATGTGCCATAAAGTGATTTTTTGAAACATCAAACAGTAGCCTCCAGATTTTCATCTACTTTGACTATGCATCTTATGCATCAAAAGTCTGACAAAAACTGTAATCTATCATTTGAGTTGGCACATGGGCACAAAATTGGTCTCCATTCTGTTACTGCCAGCACAGGAGATACAGGAGCCACAAAAGCTGCCATTATATATATGGTCATTTGCTGTTCGACCATGAAAACAGCATCACATAAATGAATGTTTGTTATCCAGCAACAACCAGGAGACATTCATTTTGCATTGGTCAACTGTACCCACTGACTTTGGACTTCTATAGTTGCTTGGCAGCATCAGAATTAGTTTTGATGCTCAGGGATAGAGATACATGGGGGAGCATGTGGCTGATGAGTCCAAGTACCATCTAACCACACAAATACAGTGGCGATATGAGCTGTGGAACACTAACAATTCTAGCAGAGCAGACAATTGACCCGCTCAAGAAATGGTTCTACGGCCTTGATATTTCATGGGAGACTCTACAGTACACAACCCAGGCTCTGATATGCATGCTGGTCTGCTGTGTCCTCCAAAACACTGTTAGAGGAAAACGCAGCTATTACAATAGGAATCTGGAGTCTGTCTCAGGATGAGGAAGAGACAGGAATCCTTTGTCTCTGATATCCTGATGTACTGTCAAGGAGTGCATTCTCAGGCTCCATATCTAACAAACCTGTCTCACTGACCACTGTGGCCTCACAACTCCCTCACTGCATCTATCCCAAATGCCTCATCAGTCCCCTTGACCAGTATCCAACAATAAAGGCCTCCCACACAAATACTCTCACTAACATTTTAAGCTACAAAAAACTCACATCCAATTATAGAAATAGAAATGAGCTGTACATCTTGAGTAACCCCTCAGTGCCTGCCTTTGCCTGTGCAGGTGTTCCTTTACTGCCTCAGACTGAAAGATGGCTGGAGGAAGGCTGCTGGCTCCAAATGACACACTCGAGCCAGATTAAGTCTCAAGGGGTGACTTTGGACTGTATCACCTCAGCATAATTCTCCACAGTCTGGACAGACTGGCTGGCAAACATCAGCAAGGGCACTGACAAAGTGGTGTTGGTAAGAAAAAACATACTGTCATTCTGAAGCAGGGTAGCAAGATTTTGCCTTATGGAGCTGCTCCACACGGCTGTACCTTTGCAATCCAAGCTCCAAACTCTACATGGTGCCCTGGGCCACACTGCAGCTCGACAAAAACAACAACAGGCAGGCATACTAATGCATCTTGGTGTGCAGTTCATCAACTTTCTCCTGAGTGATGTATCACCAGATCTTATCTGAGTCCTCGATACCCAGAACCCTGCCACAACTTCACGCTTGGTGAACAGGTACACAAATTATCGTTTCCCCCTAGCCTGGCTGTAACCTGCTCATGCCCAATGACTAACTGTTCAGGAGTGTTTAAGACATGCACAATGCCAATGTCTGAGCTGGAGGCTGTGAGTGTCAAATCAAGTGATAGCGTTTCCTCAACGGTGACGTGGAGTTGCTCACCCTCTCCCTCTTGGAAATGGTCTACCTGCTCAGGTTGTAGTTCTTGGGGATCTGAAAGTATAAAAGTAGAAAGGGAAGGTTAGTGTGAGGAAGCAAGTACAAATAGTAGTAGTGCAAAATAGAATGTGAACACACCGATAACCCAAAGATCGTGAGACAGGGATTCTTTAATTCACTGGCATCTGGTCATTATGACAGAGATAGTAGGAACTGCCGATGCTGGACAATCTGAGATAACAAGGTGTAGAACTGGATGAACACAGCAGGCCAAGCAGCATCAGAGGAGCAGGAAGGCTGACGTTTCGGGCCTAGACCCTTCTTCAGAAATGGGGGAGGGGTAGTGGGTTCTGAAATAAATAGGGAGAGAGGGGGAAGCGGATAGAAGATGGGTGGAGGAGTAGATAGGTGGAGAGGAGACTGACAGGTCAAAGAGGCAGGGACGGAGCCAGTAAAGGTGAGTGTAGGTGGGGAGTTATGGAGCAGATAGGTCAGTCCAGGGAGGACGGACAGGTTAGGGGGCGAGATGAGGTTAGCAGGTAGGAGATGGGGGTGGGGCATGAGGTGGGAGGAAGGGATAGGTGGGAGGAAGGACTGGTTAGGGAGGTGGGGATGAGCTGGGCTGGTTTTGGGATGCGGTTGGGGGAGGGGAGATTTTGAAGCTTGTGAAATCCACGTTGATACCATTGGGCTGCAGGGTTCCCAAGCGGAATATGAGGTGCTGTTCCTGCAACCTTCGGGTGGCACCATTGTGGCACTGAGGAGGACCAGGATGGACATGTCATCTGAGGAATGGGAGGGGGAGTTGAAGTGCTTCGCGACTGGGAGGTGCAGTTGTTTAGTGAGAACCTAGCGTAGGTGTTCCGCAAAGCGGTCCCCAAGCCTCCGCTTGGTTTCCCCAATGTAGAGGAGGCCACAACGGGAACAGGGGATACAGTATACCACATTAGCAGATGTGCAGGTGAACATCTGCTTGATGTAGAAAGTCTTCTTGGGGCCTGGGATTGGGGTGAGGGAGGAGGTGTAAGGGCAGGTATAGCACCTCCTGCGGTTGCAGGGAAGAGTGCCAGGTGTGGTGGGGCTGGAGGGGAGTGTGGAAAGGACAAGGGAGTCCCGGAGAGAGTGGTCCCTCCGTAAAGCAGATAAGGGTGGGGAGGGAAAAATGTCTTTGGTGGTGGGGTCAGATTGCAGATGGCGGAAGATGATGCGTTGGATCTGGAGGTTGGTGGGGTAGTATGTGAGGACGAGAGGGATTCTGTTTTGGTTGTTATTGCAGGGAGGGGGTGTGAGAGATGAGTTGTCGAAAATGCGGGAGACACGGTCTAGGGCGTTCTCGACCACTGAGGGGGGGATGTTGCCGTCCTTGAAAAACGAGGACATCTGAGATGTACGGGAGTGGAATGCCTCATCCTGGGAGCAGATGCGGCGGAGGTGAAGGAATTGAGAATAGGGGATGGCATTTTTTGCAGGAAGGTGGGTGGGAGGAAGTTTATTCAAGGTAGCTGTGGGAGTCAGTGGGCTTGAAATGGATATCGTTTTCCAGGTGGTTGCCAGGGATGAAAACAGAGAGGTCCAGGAAGGAGAGAGAGGTATCAGAGATGGTCTGGGTAAACTTAAGGTTGGGGTGGAAGGTGTTGGTGAAGTGGATGAACTGTTCGAGCTCCTCGTGGGAGCACGAGGCGGTGCCAATACAGTCATCAATGTATCGGAGGAAGAGATGGGGTTTAGGGCCAGTGTAGGTATGGAAGAGGGATTGTTCCACGTAACCTACAAAGAGGCAGGCATAGCTGGGGCCCATGCGGGTACCCATGGCCACCCTCTTTGTCTGTAGGAAGTGGGAGGAATTGAAAGAGAAGTTGTTGAGGGTGAGGACGAGTTCAGCTAAGCGGATGAGGGTGTCAGTGGAGGGGGACTGGTCGGGCCTGCAGGACAGGAAGAAGCGGAGGGCCTTTAGGCCATCTGCATGGGGAATGCAGGTGTAAAGGGAATGGACATCCATGGTAAAGATGAGGTGTTGGGGACCGGGGAATTGGAAGATTTGGAGAAGGTGGAGGGTGTGGGTGGTGTCACAGACATAGTTGGGGAGTTTCTGGACCAAGGGGGATAAAATGGAGTCGCGATAGGTGGAGATGAGTTCGGTGGGGCAGGAGCAGGCGGAGACAATGGGTCGACCAGGGCATTCAGGTTTGTGGATTTTGGGAAGGAGACAGAAGCGGGTGGTGTGGGGTTGGGGAACGATGAGGTTGGAGGCTACGGGTGGGAGGTCACCTGAGGTGATGAGGTTGTGGATGGTTTGGGAGATGATGGTTTGGTAGTCGGGTTGGGGTCATGATCAAGGGGGCGGTAGGAGGAGGTGTCGGAGAGTTGGCGCCTGACCTCGGCGATGTAGAGGTCAGTGCGCCATACTAAAACTGTGCCTCCCTTGTCCACGGGTTTTATGGTGAGTTTGGGATGGAGCGGAGGGCTGCACATTCTGTGGGGGAGAAGTTGGAGAGGGTGAGTGGGATGGAGAGGTTGAGGTGATTGATGTCTCGACAGCAGTTGGAGATGAAGAGGTCAACGGAGGGTAGGAGGCCTTGGGGTGGTGTCCAGGAGGAGGGGCTGTGTTGGAGGCGGGAGAAGGGGTCAGTAGAGGGAGGGTTAGGCTCACGGTTAAAGAAGTAAGCGCGTAGGCGGAGGTGGAGGAAAAACTGTTCAACTTCCAAGCGTGAGCAGTATTCGTTCATGTGTGGGTGGAGGGGACAAAGGTGAGCCCTTTACTGAGGACTGACCATTTGTCCTCAGTAAGGGGGATGTCTGGGGGTATGGTGAAGACTCGGCAGGGCTGGATGCTCTGCTCCAATGCCAACCTCACCACAAAACCCGCGGACAAGGGAGGCGCAGTTTTAGTATGGCGCACTGACCTCTACATCGCCGAGGTCAGGCGCCAAATCTCCGACACCTCCTCCTACCGCCCCCTTGATCATGACCCCACCACCAACTACCAAACCATCATCTCCCAAACCATCCACAACCTCATCACCTCAGGTGACCTCCCACCCACAGCCTCAAACCTCATCATTCCCCAACCCCACACCACCCGCTTCTATCTCCTTCCCAAAATCCACAAACCTGACTGCCCTGGTCGACCCATTGTCTCTGCCTGCTCCTGCCCCACCAAACTTATCTCCACCTATCTCAACTCCATTTTCTCCCCCTTGGTCCAGAAACTCCCCAACTACATCCGTCATACCACCCACACCCTCCACCTCCTCCAAAACTTCCAATTCCCCGGTCCCCAATACCTCATCTTTACCATGGACGGCCAGTCCCTATATACCTGCATTCCCCATGTAGATGGCCTAAAGGCCCTCCGCTTCTTCTTTTCCCGCAGGCCCGACCAGTCCCCCTCCACTGACACCCTCATCCGCTTAGCTGAACTCGTCCTCACCCTCAACAACTTCTCTTTCAATTCCTCCCACTTCCTACAGACAAAGAGGGTGGCCATGGGTACCCGCATGGGCCCCAGCTATGCCTGCCTCTTTGTAGGTTACGTGGAACAATCCCTCTTCCATACCTACACTGGCCCTAAACCCCATCTCTTCCTCCGATACATTGATGACTGTATTGGCACCGCCTCGTGCTCCCACGAGGAGCTCGAACAGTTCATCCAATTCACCAACACCTTCCACCCCAACCTTAAGTTCACCCGGACCATCTCTGATACCTCTCTCTCCTTCCTGGACCTCTCTGTTTTCATCTCTGGCAACCACCTGGAAACCGATATCCATTTCAAGCCCACTGACTCCCACAGCTACCTCGAATACACCACCTCCCAACCACCTTCCTGCAAAAAATGCCATCTCCTATTCCCAATTCCTTCGCTTCCACCGCATCTGCTCCCAGGATGAGGCATTCCACTCCCATACATCTCAAATGTCCTCGTTATTCAAGGACTGCAACTTCCCCCGCTCAGTGGTCGAGAATGCCCTAGATCGTGTCTCCTGCATTTCCCGCAACTCATCCCTCACACCCCCTCCCCACAGTAACAACCAAAACAGAATCCGCCTCGTCCTCACATGCCACCCCACCAACCTCCGGATCCAACGCATCATCCTCCGACACTTCCGCCATTTGCAATCCAACCCCACCACCAAAGACATTTTCCCTCCCCACCCTTATCTGCTTTACGGAGGGACCACTCTCTCCAGGACTCCCTTGTCCTTTCCACACTCCCCTCCAGCCCCACCACACCCGGCACTTTTGCCTGCAACCGCAGGAGGTGCTATACCTGCCCCTACACCTCCCCCCTCACCTCCATCCCCGGCCCCAAGAAGACTTTCCACATCAAGCACATGTTCACCTGCACATCTGCTAATGTGGTATACTGTATCCGCTGTTCCCGTTGTGGCCTCCCCTACATCGGGGAAACCAAGCGGAGGCTTGGGGACCGCTTTGCGGAACATCTACGCTCAGTTCACACTAAACAACTGCTCCTCCCAGTCGTGAACCATTTCAACTCCCCCTCCCATTCCTCAGATGACATGTTCATCCTGGTCCTCCTGCAGTGCCACAACGATGCCACCCAAAGGTTGCAGGAACAGCACCTCATATTCCGCTTGGGAACCCTGCAGCCCAATGGTATCAACGTGGACTTCACAAGCTTCAAAATCTCCCCTCCCCCAACCGCATCCCAAAACCAGCCCAGCTCATCCCCACCTCCCTAACCAGTCCTTCCTCCCACCTATCCCCTCCTCCCACCTCATGCCCCACTCCCATCTTCTACCTATTAACCTCATCTCGCCCCCTTAACCTGTCCATCCTCCCTGGACTGACCTATCTCCTCCATAACTCCCCACCTACACTCACCTTGACTGGCTCCGTCCCTGCCTCTTTGACCTGTCAGTCTCCTCTCCACCTACCTTCTCCTCTATCCATCTGCTATCTGCCTCCCCCCTCTCCGTATTTATTTGAGAATCCCCTTCCGCTTCCCCATTTCTGAAGAAGAGCGTAGGCCCGAAACATCAGTTTTCCTGCTCCTCTGATGCTGCTTGGCCTGTTGTGTTCATCCAGCTCGACACCTTGTTATCTCTGGTCATTACGACAGGCAGGAAGATTATGGCTCGACAAAGAACTACCTACAATATATGCATGGAATGATCATTTGGGTAACATTCGACTGAGGAATTCCCCTGCCTGCCTGCCTGCTTCCTCTTCCCATCAACCCTCTGCCCACTAGAGATGCCTTTTCTTTCCAATGAGAGAACATTTTACTCCTCCAGCTGCCCTCTTTCACTATTGCCGCCTACTGGTGGAGGTCCTTGCTCCGCTCCCTTGTTCTACATTTTCCTAACCAACCTGTTCAGAGATGTTATTGTACATCTCTGGAGCAGAAAGGAGTTGAACCCAGGACTCCTGGTCCAGAAGCAGCTGCACCAACTACTGCACCACACCAGTACTCTCATTTCCCTTGCTAAATGCCTTCTGTCATTGTCACCAGCTGCTGCTGGAGGTTTCATTACAGGAAGAATATAGGAACGTACAAAAGGTGTTCAGCCCTTAAGACCCTTAAGCTTAATTCTCAGATTTAGGAGATGATCATGGCTGAAACTAACTCCAATTACCCACTTTTGGCACATAATCCTCAATAGCTTTTGGTAATGCAAATCTCTAAACCTCATTCAGCCATGCCATAAGAAATTGAATGACTTCATTCAGCTACTCAAGTTCAAGGCATGTGATATCTGTGATATTGTGAAAAATGCTCCCACACCAACCTCTCACTCTGCTTAATGGTCCACACTACAACTGAAGAGCAAGCGCCAGTCCCTGGAACAAAGGATGTACAACTAACATTCAGTTACTTTACTTCATTCTTACACATCGTCCAGACTCACACATTCCATATTGCCTCCACAAACCCCCATTATAAAGCTGTAGTGCATAACAGTGCTACACAATCTCTGACATTCTCCCTGCTCTCTTGCAGAGCAAGGTGGCAAAAAATAGAAGGAGCAGAAAAAAAAACCAAAGGTGGGCACAAATCACCGCATCTCCTGAGGCCTGGAGATTAAAATGGTTCTCCAGACCAACCTGCGGCATTGAACATTGGTGGGAACATTAAAGTTGACACCAGGTCACTGACTTCTGCAACTTCTCAACTCCCACTATAGGGGACCCCCAGGAGACAGAAAAAGACACGTCTTGTTGAGCTTTTTATCTTTCATTCATCAGGACAATTTATACAAATACCAATTCAAGGAGAAAACAATTTTTCTACTGCATGAGAGCAGCGTGCTGATTGGTTAGTAAGTACACTCTGATTGGTAGAGGCATTGCTGTGGATGATATACCCATTAATGCTGATTAACAGTTAAAGAACAAAGAACAGTACAGCACACAAAGAGATCCCTCAATCCACCAAGCCAGCACTGACACATGACACCCTCCTGAACTAAAAATCTTTCTCCCCTATGCGGTCCATGTCACTCTATTCCCTGCCTATCAGGCAATTGTCACGATGCCTCTTAAACGCTGCTATTGTATCTGCTTCTACCACCTCCACTGGCAGCATATTCCAGGGACTTACCATCCTCTATGTAAAAGGCTTGCCTTAATGTCTCCTTCAAACTTCTCCCTTTTACGTTAAATCTATGTTCCACTGTAATTGACATTTCTACCCTGGGAAAAAGACACCAACTACCCATGCCTCTCAATTTTGTAAACTTCCATCAGGTCACCCATCATTCTTCATCAACATTCAAGCGAAAAACAAATGAAGTTTGTCCACTCTCTCCTCACAGCTAATACCCTCCAGACCAGGTAATATCCTTCTCTGTACCCTCTCCAAAGTCGCCACGTCCTTCTGGTAGTCTGGCAATCAGAACTATATACAATATTGCAAATGTGGTGGAACTTATGTTCTATACAGCTGCAACTTAACTTGCCAATTGTTTTACTTTATGCCCTGACCAATGAAGGCAAACATGCTATAAGCATTCTTGACCACCTTATCCACTTGTGTTGCCACTTGCGGGGAGCTATGGACCTGTACACCTCGATGCATCTGTATGTTAATGCTACTAAGGGTTCTGCCATTTACCATGTACTTCCTTCCCACATTAGATCTTCCAAAATGGATCACCTCACATTTGTCCAAATTAAATTCCATCTGCAATTTCTCTGCCCAAGTCTCCAGCCTATCTATATCCTGTTGCATCTTCTAGCAATCCCCCTCACCATCTGCAGCTCTCCCAATCTTTGTGTCATCCGAAAACTTACTAATCAGGCCACCCACATTCTCCTCCAAATCATTTATACATACTCCAAAAAAGAGGGGTGCCAGCACTGATCCCTGTGGAACACTACTGATCACAGATCTCCAGTCAGAAAAATACTGTTCCACCACTACTCTTTGTATTCTATGTCTAAGCCAGTTCTGTAACATTTTACCAACTCGCCACAGATTCCATGTGACTTCACGTTCTGCATCAGCCTGCTATAAGGGACCTTGTCAAAGGCCTTGCTAAAGTCCATTAAGATAACATCTACCACCCTGCCCTCACTCATATTGTCATTTCTTCAGGAAACTCAAGTTTGAGACATGACCTTCCCCACACAAAGCCATGCTACCTATCACTAATAAGTCCATATTTTTCCAAATGTGAGTAAATCCTGTCCCTAAAAATCTTCTCCAATAATTTCCCCACCACTGACGTAAGGCTTACTGGTCTGTAATTTCTTGGACTCCACCTGTTGCCCTTCTGAAACAAAGGAACAACATTTACCATTCTCCAGTCCTCTGGGACTTCTCCTGTGACTGAAGAGTCATAAAGCTGTACAAAGAGGGTACAAATCTTCCTTACAAGGTTCCAGCAATTTCCTCCCTCAACTCCCTCAGTATTCTGGGATAGATCCCATTAAGTCCTTGGGACTTGTCTACCTTAATGCTTTTCGATACACCCAAGTTCTTTTTTACCTTAGAATATCAACATACTTTTCACTAGACTTGTTATCCACATGTCCTTCTGCTTTCCGAATACTGATGCAAAGTATTCATTAAGGACCTTACCCATTTTCTTTGGCACCATATATAAATTCCCTGCTTTGTCCCTGAGTGCACCTACACACTTCCCCCAGCCACCCTTTTGCTCTTGTGTAAGTATAAAATGTCTGGGGATTTTCTTTAATCCTGTTTGCTAAGGACATTTCATGACCCTTTTCAGCCCTCCTAATTCCTTATTTAAGTCCTTTTCTGCTTTCTTTATATTCTTTGAGGGCTCTGTCTGTCTTCAGTTCCCTAAACCTAACCTATGCCTCTTTTTTCTTTTCAACTACGCTCACAATTTCCCTCGACATGCAAGGTTCCCAAATCTTTCCACCTTTATCCTTCATTTTCACAGAAACATGTTGGTCCTGATCTCTAACCAACAGGCCTTTAAAAAGGTTCCCATGTGACAGATGTGGATTTACTCTGAAGTTATTGAACTCAGCAACTCATGCAGTTAAGGTAACTTTCTACGCCCATATAGGTGATGTTGCTATGGGATCCCTGTTAGGCCCTGCTCCTGCAAATATATTTGTTGGATTCCTGGAGAAACATACCCTCAATGGAATAACACCTAACTCCTACTCCTTTCATATTTCAATAACTAGATGATATGTTTGCTATATTTCAATCCTCAGATGCAAGTAAGAATTTCTTCATTACTTGTTGGATTCCATCTTGCACTTAAATTCATATTTGAAATGGAATAGTCAGACATGCTGTCTTGCCTTGATATCCTAGTCGAGAAATTGCCCAGGGGATTCTCTATTACTTTCTACTGCAAACCTGCATTCAATGGCAAATATATACCTTGGGAATCGTACAGTTCCACGAGCTAGAAGTTGCCCTACTTGGCAACTTTGTAAATAAGGCCTGGGGCATTTGTTCACTTTGCAGACTTGATGCTGAAATAGGGTGCATCAAAGGCATCATGCAGGATAATGGCTACCTCAATGAGATTACTTCTAACTGTATATCATGCAAATTCATGGAAACAAACATTCTTGGCCAGTCTGTCTCATAATTCCCTGGTAAGGCATCTCAAAAGTTTGAACAACAAGTGAAGCTGTTTCACACTGCTGCTGGGCAGTAGCAATACGAGTGGTGCTCAGCACTGACAGGATGTTGTCATCAAGCAAAAAGACTTTCTACCTATCACACAAATCAACAATGTAGTGCATGAATTTCAACATGGTTAACGTACATGCACTACAAACTGTATATATTAATACATAGGGCACTACTAATTGCAGTCAGAAAGAACATGTGCATACATTGCCCCTGTTTCAATTCAATAAAATGGATAACAACCATTTGCTGGTTCATTTCTTAGGGCATTACCCTGACTAATTCGAATCAATAAAATTGAAACAAAGTCTGGCATTTATCCGTCAATCAACATTAATGTGTGCATCCTCCATGGCAATGTCTCTAGCAATCACAGTCCTCATGCCATCCAGTTGGCTCCCTCATTTCATACAGTTCTCCATGCATTGGTATCCTTGTAGTTCTTGTGATTGCAAGATTAAAAGCTTTAATAAAATGTGTCATTTTCACCAATACTCAGTGTTACCAAACAACTATTAATATGTACTATATTATAAAGAGCTCACATATTTCCAAATACATTCTGATCTCTCATTATTGTAAGTATTTTTGAGACATAGTTACAGCCTAACATACTGTTACGGTATAACATTCTTACCTCCATTTATTACATTGGTTACAGTAATGTTCAAATCCTGTTTATCAGGTAGAAGACTACTTTTAAGCTCCTCAGCTGAAGTTACTAATTCACTTTCATCCTCTTCAAAAAGTGCCAAACACTGCTGGACTTCATCTCCTTAATAATAAGAAAAAAAGGTGCAAGTTTTAAAGCAATTAATTTATCAATGAAGACAAAATTAAAACATTTCCATGGATTAATACAAAGGAAAGAGTACCCAAGATGCTGCAAATTTGAAGTAAGAACAGAAAATGTTGGAAAGTTGTCAGCAGGTCAAACAGTACCTATGAAGCAAGAGATAGTTAACGGGCTGAATTTTACGAGAAATGTAGGAGGGTGACATTTGGTTAAAAAGCAGGTCCTGAGACCACAATTGCCAGCAGTGAGACCTGCTCAACAACTTTATCAAAGACTGTCTACTAACTGGCCAATTGCAAGGTACAGCAGAGAGCTACCCTTCTGGACATCCTGGCTGGTAGATAATGAAGTGTGAGCCCAGTCTCTCTAGACACTGCGATCATTTCTTCTGCATCCAAAATACAACTCTGGTGCTTAAATGGCTCTGCATGTGCCTTTCCTGGACATTGGGGTTTGAGTTACTGTCAGTCATATCTTCTGAGGATACACTTTGTCTCCAATGAGTCATCTTCTTTTTCTGTTTTCAGTGTGAATATTCAAATAGTGGACCTACTTCTCATGGGGGTTTATTGCATGCTACGGATCACAAGGAAGGATGGCAGCATGGTTCCTGATGGTGCCAGACCAATTATAGAACCAGCAACTCCAATGCATTAACAGCACTACAAGAAGAGGTGGTCACTGTTGAGGTCTACATGAGAACATGGACCTTAAGCAGGTAAGTGAGAAAAATAAACCCCAAGTCCTGGCCAAATCAAGGGTGGAGTGAAAACTCCTCTCATTGTGGTATTGGGACCACTGCCTGTTGCCTATATTTTGGCTTTTGTGGCCTCACCCACAACTGTGGCAGGAAGGACTTTGCATGCTCCACACAAACACAGGGAGGGCTTGCCCCACCATCAGCAAAATTCCATCAGCATCATAAGAAGGCCTTATTTGTGCCTTTAATAATGTATGCCTCCAATCCTCTCTCCATCTGGTCCCTCTGCCAGTAAAATGTCCCAGCATGCCGATCCAGCCTGGCTGCCTGTGAAACAAAAACTGCCTGATCACAGACCTGTAATTGAGAAAGCATTTGGGGCATTGAAGGTGTTTTTGTTTGGGGGTTGTGGATGTCGCTGGTTGGCCAGCATTTATTGCCCGTTCCTAGTTGCCCGTGAGAAGGTAGTGGTGAACTGCCCTTCTTGAACCGCTGCAGTCCTCCTGCTGTGGTTTGACCCACAAACTGTTAGGGAGGGAATTCCAGGATTTTGACGCAGCGACAGTGAAGGAACACTGATATATTTCCAAGTCAGATGGTGAGTGGCTTTGAGGGGAACTGGAAGGTGGTGATGTTCCCATGTACCTGCTGTCCTTGTCCTACTGGATGGAAGTAGTTGTGGGATCTTTAGTAAATTTCTGCAGTGCATCTTGCAGACAGTACACACTGCTGCTACTGAGGGTTAGTGGTGGAGGGAGTGGATGCCTATAGATGTAGTGCCAGTCAAGCGGGCTGCTTTGTCCTGGACGGTGTCAAGCTTTTGAGTGTTGGAGCTGCACCCATCCAGGCAAGTTGGGGATTTCATCACTCTCCTGACTTGTGCCTTTTAGATGGTGGTCAGGCTTTGGGGGGGGGGGGGGGGGGGGGGGGGGCGGCACCCCCCCCATGTCAGGAGATATGTTACTCACCAGAGAATTCCTAGCTTCTGGCCTGCTCTTGTAGCCAGTGAGTCCAGTTGAGTTTCTGGTCAATGGTTAACCCACCCCCTTCTCCACCTCAGATGTTGATAGTGAAGGATTCAGTGATGGTAATACCATTGAACGTCAAGGGGCGGTGATTAGACTGTCTCTTATTGTGATGGTCATAGTCTGGCATTTGTGTTGTGTGAATATTACATCTCACTTGTAAGCCCAAGCCTGGATATTATCCGCACTTTGCTGCATATGAATATAGGCTAGTACAGTATCTGAGGAGCCATGAACGCTGCTGAACATTGTGCAATCATCAGCAAACATCCCCACTTCTGCCCTTATGATGGAGGGAAGGTCATCGATGAAGAAGCTTAAAATACTTGGGCCAAGGACACAATCCCAATGTGCTGAGAACAAAATAAAGAACAACGAACAATACAGCATAAGATCAGGTTTCTCAGCCCGCCAAGCCTGTGCTGCCATATTTTTCCCTTCCATACTAAAACTATCTTCACTTACAGGATCCATATCCCTCTATTCACTTCCTATTCATGTATTCATCCAGGTGCTTCTTGCATGCTGCTACTGTGTCTGCTTCCATCACCCCCTCTGGCAACATGTTCCAGGCATACACCACTCTTTGTGTAAAAAACTTGCCTCGCAGATCACTTTTAAACTAGCGCCTCACCACCTCCCCCCCAACACCTTGAACCTGTGACTCTAGTAATTAACCCCTTCACCCTGGGAAAAAGCCTCATACATTCCATTCTATCCATGCCATTCACAATCTTATAAACTTGTGTTAGGTAGCCTCTCAACTTCCTGCATTTCAGTGAAAACAGATACAGTCTATCCAACCTTTCTTCATAGCTAAAATCCCCCACACCAGGCAACATCCTGGTAAACCTTTTCTGTACCCTCTCCAAAACATCCACATCCTTCTGGTAGTGTGGTGACCAGAATTGTATGCAATATTCTAAGTGTGGCTTAACTAAAGTTCTATAAAGCTGCAGCATAACTTGCCTACCTTACACTCAACGCCCCTTCCAATGAAGGCAAGCATGCTATAAGTCAATACAGTGTGTAGCTGGAGGAACACAGCAGGTCAGGCAGCATAAGAGGGGCAGGAAAGTCGACATTTCATGTTCACACCCTTCAGCATGCGATAAGCCTTTTATAAATACCTTATCTACCTGCACTACCACCTTCAGTGATCTGTGGACCTGCACGCCCAGATCCCTCCACATATCAATGCTCCTAAAGGTTCTGCCATACACTGTATAATTTCCACCTGTACTTGACCAGCCAAAATACATCACCTCACATTTGTCTGCATTAAACTCCATCTGCTATTTTTCTGCCCATGCCTCTAAGTGATCTATATCCTGCTGTATCCCAACAACCTTCCTCACTATCCGCAACTCCACCAATCTTTGCATCATCCGCAAACTTACTAATTAGGCCAGCTATGTTTTCCTCCATATCATTTATGCAGATCACAAACTGCAGAGGTCCCAGCACTGATCCATGTGGAACAGCACTAGTCACAGCCCTCCATTCCATTGGAAAAGCATCCTTCCACCACTGCCCTTCATCTCCTATGACTAAGCCAGTCCTTTCCAACTTACCATTGATACCATGTGACTTTACTTTTGTATAAGTCTGCCATGAGGGACTTTGTGAAAGGATTTACTGAAGTCCATGTAGACAACATCAACCACTTTTCCCTCATCAATCATCTTCGTCAGTTCCTCAGAAAACTCAATCAAGTTAGTGAGGCACAACCTCCCCTGCACAAAACCATGCTGTCTATCACTAATAAGTCCATTTGCTTCTAAATGCATGCACATCTTGTCCCTGGCAACCTTTTTCCAATAGTTTCGCTACCACCGACATGAGACTCACAGGGCTGTAATTTCCAGGATTATCCCTGCTACCCTTCTTAAACAATAGGACAACACTGGCTATTCTCCAGTCCTCTGGGACCTCACCTGTGGCCAAAGAGGATACAAAGATATCTGTCAGTGCTCCACCAATCTGTTCTGTTGCCTTCGTCAATATTCTGGGATAGATCCCATCAGGACCTGGGAACTTACCTACTTTAATACTTTTTAAGACACACAACACCGCTTCCTTTTTAATAGCAACTTGGCTTAGAAACTCAACACTCCATTCACTGATATCATCCTCCACCAATTCCTTCATCTGGTGAATACTGACACAAAATATTCATTTAGGACCTCACCTATGTGTCTTGGCTCTGCACATAGATTTCCTCCTTTGTCCTTGAGTGGGCCAACCCTTTCTCTGGCTACCCTCCTTTTTACATATGTTTAAGAAGCCTTTGGATTCTCCTTAATCCTGTTTGCTAATGACTTTTCATAACCCCTTTTAGCCCTTCTAATTCCTTGCTTAAGTTCTTTCTAACTTTCCTTATATCCTTCAAGGGATATCAGTTCCCATCCTCCTAGACCTTATGTATGCTTTCTTTTTCTTTTTGACCAAGGTCATAGTATTCCTAGTCATCCAAGGGTCACATAACATGCCATACCTATCTTTCATTCTCACAGGAACGTGCCACTCCTGAACTCTTATCAACTGTCTTTTGAAATACTCCCACATAAACGATGTAGATTTACCCTCAAACAGTCATCTCCAATCAAAATTCTGCAGTTCCTGCTTAATATTTTTGTAGTTCGCCTTCTCTCAGTTTAACACCTTCACCCAAGGACTGCTGTTATCCCTATCCATGAATATCTTAAAACTTACCGTATTATGGTCACTATTCCCAAAAAGCTCCCCCACTGAAACCTCACTCACCTAGCTGGGCTCATTTCCCAAAACCAGGCCCTGAATAACCCCTTCTCTGTTTGGACTGTTCACAGATGGTGTCAAGAATCCCTCCTGAATGGTCCTTACAAATTTTGCCCCATTCAAGCCACTAGCACATAGTGAATCCCAGTCAATATAGGGGAAGTTAAAATTACCCATCACAATAACCCTGCTGTTTTTACTTCTTTCCAAAATTTGTCTATATATTCTCTCCTCTATCTCCTGCTGGCTGTGGGGAGGCCTGTGGTACACCCCCAGCATTGTGATTTCACCTTTCCTATTCCTGAGTTCTACCCTTACTGCCTTGCTGCATGAGTGCTCTGATGTATCCTCCCTCAGTACAGCTGTGAGATACTCCTTTACCGTAATGCAACTGCCCCACCTCGTTTACCTCCCTTTCTATCGCACCTGAAACATCTAAATCCTGGGACATTCAGCAGACAGTCCTGTCGCTCATTCAGCCAAGTCTCTGTAATCGTAATAATGTCACAGTTCCAAGTACTAACTAAAGCTCTAAATTCATTTACCTTGCCTAATATACTTCTTACATTGAAACACATGCATTTCAGACCACCTCCCCTGCTCTTTTCAGCAGGGTCTCCCTGCCTGCTCTTGTTCTTAGTCATGTTTGCTTTGGTTTCTACTTCTCCCTGAATTTCTGCATCTACTGCTCTACTCTTCTGTTTCCCATCCCCCTACCACACTAGTTTACAGCCTCCCCAACCACTGTGCTAAGTATCCCCCTCCAAGGACATCAGTCCCACTCCTGCCCAGGTATAACCCATCCAGTTCGTACAGGTCCCACCTCCCCCAGAACCAGTCCCAATGCCCCATGAATCTGAAACCCTCCCCCTCACACCATCTTTGTAGCCACATGTTCATCCACATATCCTGCTGTTTCTACTCTGACTAGCTCATGGCACTGGTAGTAATCCTCAGATAACTACCTTTGGGGTCCTACATTTCATCTTTCTTCCTGGTTCTCTATATTCTGCTTTTAGGTAAAACAAGAGATGAGGTTCTATGTCATGAATACCAATGTGTACCACGACCACTGGCTGTTCACCCTCCCCCTCCAGAATGTCCTGCAACTGCTCCAAGACATCCAGGACCCTAGTGCCAGGGAGGCGACACGCCATCCTGGACTCTCATTTGTGGCCACAGAAACGCCTGTCTATTTCCCTCACAATTGAAGCCCCTATAACTATAGCATTTCTATGCCTATTTCTCCCTCCCTCTGCAGCAGAGCCAACCATCGTGCCATGAATTTGGCTGCTGCTGTTATCCCCTGAGAGGCCATTCCCCTCAAAGGTGTCCAAAATGGTATATCTGTTTTGCAGAATAGCCACAGGAGATTCCTGCACTGCCTGCTTTGCCCTCCTGGTCTGCCTGGTGGTCACCCATTCCTGCGTGTGGAGTCTGAGTCTGCAGTGTGACCACCTCTCTATATGTGCTCTCCACAACACTCTCCGCCTTGCGAATGCTCCACAGTGTCCCCAGGCACCGCTCCAATTCCAAAACTCAGGCTTCCAGGAACTGTAGCTGGAGACATTCCTTGCACATATGCAGGTCCCAGGCACAGGAAATGTACCTGGCTTCCGACATCAAGCAAGAGGAGCAAACTCCGATTTGGAGCTCTCTGCCATGTCTTACTCCTTTAACTTACTTAATACTTACAATGTTAAATACTTATAATGCTAAATTGATGCTTCTGATGCTCTCTGCTCTGATAACAGTTTCTCAAAACTTACCTGTTACTCACCAACAAGTTTCCAGAAACAGTTTAGGATTGTGCTCCTTTACTTGCTGGAACTCTCACTGCCGACCTCCCTCTCAATGTTCTTTCTCCTCTGAACCTTGCCTCTCCCTATTTTTTGGTTAGAGGTGGAAGGAAGGATGGAAACATTACAGTGATGTAATGCTTGGGGCTAATGGTTCCTTAACAGCAGGTTTGTCTTCGATACCCTTCACGCCCACGCTGACTGCAAAGTCCACTCCCAGAATGCAAATGAGCAGCAACTCAGCACTCTCTGTTTGGATGTTGAGATGTCCTGAAGTTGGGATGACTGACCTTCAGCAACCACAATCATCTTCCCGTGCGCCAGATATGACTCCAACTAGCAGAGAGTTTGACCCCTGATTCCCATTGATTTCAGTTTTGCTCGGTCTCCTTGATGCCACCCTCAGATGTCAACGGCTGTCATTCTCACCTCACCTCTGGAATTCAGCTCTTTTGTCCATGTTTGACCCATGAGGTCTGGAGCTGAGTGGCCCTGGTAAAACCCAAACTGGACTTCATTCAGCAGATTATTGCCATGGCAGTATTCAAAGCTGGGTCCCCAGAACAATAACTGAGTTTCTACATTAATAGACTAGCGATAACACCACTAGACCTCCCTTGTGATTCAGATATCTGGACAGAACAGCATCCACTCTTCACTCTGCACCAGTAAATGGTCATGGTCTGCTCTAACTTGAAACAGCAGACAGCAACAATAAGGACTGGAAATGCAGGAGGAGGAAGATGATGAGAACTCTTCCTGTTTGTGGAGCAAGAGGACAGGAAGGTGGAAAAATGTAATGGCGACGAGGGTACCAGGAGCTGCATACATAGCCAAGGATGCTGAGAAAGACTGACTCAGGCACGATTCACCCAAATCCACACGATCGCCAGCGCACATCAGCCCTACCACCAACAACTCATTCCTTACAAATGCATTAATTACCTGTCATTAACGCTTCACTAAGTGATTAACACCACTTTTTCACCACTTGACAGGCAACAGGTAAGATTGGACACTAGAGCAATAAGTATTGCAGCTCCAGAAATGTTATGGTACATAGCTATAAAACAGAAACAGTGTAAAGTGAACGCCCTCGCGTAGCCACTCAACTTCCAGCATACAGATGCCCCAAGGAGAGAGGAGTAAGTAACAGCACAATCCTCTTCAGTGGTACAGACTTAATAGCTGAAGGGCCTTTTCTGTACTATATGAAACAATGATTTGCTGAGAGGCCCCTTTATTTGATCTGATACTCAGAATGATCAGCTCAGATACTGGCATTGGAATCTTGTGTAGTGTAGGCACATGGTGATCCATCCAGGCATAATGCTTAGAACCAGCCCTAGGAAAGGATTGTACAGTTACCTGTACATTGGAAGACAAGGTCATAGACCAGAGAACTCAGATGAGAACTTTGGTAGGGTGATATGGAACTCACGTAGACATCATCATTAATGCATACTATTCCAAATGGCTTAACTTGTTTAATTTTTAAGCCTTCTAGCCCTTATTCATAATATCTATTAATACCTTAGCCACTCCCCATGCCAACTCCATGTCCACTCTACCTTCACTCACCTGCAATGACCTCTCATACCTTCCATTTTGATACATGTTGCTACCCACCTCCAGTAGACCCTCATGCCAAATATGCATATTCATTATGCCATTTCACTAGTATGCAATTTTTACAGAACCAATGAATCCTACTGTAATAATAGCTTTTGTGGGACTGCTTATAAAAAGTATTCATTCATAATATTCCTCTAAAAAAGAGTTACTGTCACTATAACCCAATAAAAATTTGATTAGTAAGACATTTAAAATATCAACAGCAGATAATATAAACATTTGATACTTCTTTATCTTGTACAAATAAACACTGAGCCATTGACAAAGGAGATGTCATTAAAAAAAAGCTTATTCTAACATTATAAAGCTGTCAATTTTCTCTGCACTATATTACCAAATTCATTTGCATGATTTTTTATGAGAATCCATGGGCCCTGATTTGTGTTCCTAAAGTTTTAAGAAAAGATGTTGCATGTTTTCCGATGTATTCCCATGCTCCCTGTGCCCTTCCTTGTTACATTGAATAGGCAATTAGTTGAACATTGACCATGTTGGTGATATATTCCAAACTTCGTCTTCTGTACTATGGGTAAGAGTAACCTTCCTCCCATTTCCTCGAACACCTCCATGATGGTGAAAGAGCAATTTCAAATTCTCCTTATCATGAATCATACTCTACTATGAACAAATGTGTCTGCAGTGAGCAATTCATATTCAGTGAGTCAAATAATTATCTGAAGACAGAACCTTCACATTAGAACCAAAGGATGCTGTCAGCCACTGCTCATCCCCACGCTGTGTTCGTGGTCTTGTCCTCTCTCTCTGTCTGATCATGACCTCATGTTATCCTCATGCCAATCAATCATTCACCATACAATATCTGCCCTCCCACAACTTACAAATTTCAGCTCAGTGCTGGAATTAACAGTTTCTCAAAGTCGCAAACAGCAGCTTGCATTAAGATGACAGATTAAGATCCACAGCTCATTAATTTTATGGAAATGAATTCCAAAGCCCAACTTCCAGTGAGCCTTAGCCTGCTGCATTTGGGAGGTGATTTGGGCGCGACATTAATATTATGCCAGTTTCCAGAGCTGCGCAGATTTATCCTTTGAAATTCCCATGCAATACCTTCAGAAGAAGATTTGAACCAGTCTTCTTGAAACTTCATCAGAAACATTTGCAGATACTAAATACAGAAGTTATTGTAAAAACTAATTCACTGCATAGCTTCACAGTTCTATTTACTGTTCAGTTGCCCTTACCATGATGAAGATTTTACGTTTACCTTTTTCCATGATGCTGTAAAACTAGATCTACAGGCCAGAGACAGTAATTTTCTGCAAAAGTCTTTTTCACTGGGTCGGTCCTTGTTGTCTGGAACATAAGAAAAACTGTTAAATCTCATCGGGGTAGTGTGTGGAAATCAAGCCCTGATGTTCCCAGATTCATCATAGAAATTAAAGATTCTATATAAGTAAGCAAAATGTCCCTATCTTTTACCTGTCTTTGAGACCCTGGTTGATAGAAAGCACAGACCAGGTTTCTGCACTTAACGATGTTACTTATTTCAAATAAGTAGATTCTAGCTACAGGTAAACAATTATGAAATGTCCACATATAACTTCGCTAGTTAAAGGTCTAATCCCTTTACAAAACAGTCCTTCACACAATTACAGATCAACCGGCACAAAACAGCATGGGCATCATAGGCAGAGGAAAAGACTGGGAAGGCATATCAACGGTCCTTGCCCACAAAGTTCACTTAGATGATCCTTTTGGCTTGTCAGGACCTGTTCTTACACCTTCTTTTCCAGGTACGTCCACTTGCTTACAGAAGAAACAGGGTGATTAGTTGAGGCTTAAAAATTCTCTGATTTATTTGTGAACAGCCACAGCTTATAGCAACTGATGAGGGGAAATAAACTGGCTGTCTTCAAGCCTGAAATCTTTTTATTGCTGCAGGAAGGAAGTCAATTTCTTCCTTTTCAGAAGATCGATGACTCATGCCCAAACACATACCCATAAGCTATTCAGCTACCTGGGACCAATCACAAAGTTGTTGACAATTGTTCACTATTCCCCAGACCAATCAGCTACATATTGCCAGCTGAATCTTCATTTTTACACAGTTCCAGTCTGTCTGCAATTTGTCTTTCCCCACTACTTCAACAAACAGTGTAAACAGCATTTGCACTGAGTGTCAAGTAGCCTGTTTTCAAAAAGTACGGCAACTCTTTCTAGGATCTTTGTTTTAAAACAGCCCTTTTCTCATTTCAGTTCACAATCAAAAATACAAAAACATAAAATGTTATGATCTTTACAATACATGGATATATTTTCCAAATATTTGTAGAGTTGCTGGACCACTGCCAGCATTTTACAAGAGAAGCTATATTCAAATATGCAACGTCCACAGTTGAAGTTCACACCCGCAGCACCTACAGCAGGATTATCTTCATAGATCATACTAAATATTCACATAACATTCATGCTATACATGTGCCAGGCAATGACCATCACCAATAACAGACAATCTAACCACAGCCCCTTGGTGTTCACTAGTATTACTATCACCGAATCCCCCATTATCACACATCCAGGGTTACTATTAACTAGAAACTCAGTTGATATAAATTCAGTGGTTACAAGCATAGGTCAGAGGTTAGGATTACTCTGGCAAGTAACTCATTTCCTAGATCCCAGAGCCTGTCTACCATTTGCAAGGCACAAGTCAGGAGTGTGATAGAATACTCCCCACTTGCCTAGATGGGTACAGCTCCATCAACACTCAAGAAGTTTGACACCATCAGGACAAAGTAACTCACTTGATTGGCAATACATCCACGAGCATCCACTCACTCCACCACCGATGCTCAGTCGCAATGGTAAGTACTATCTACAAGATGCACTGCAGAAATTCACCGAAGATCCTTAGACAACATCTTCCAAACTCACAACCACTTCCATTTAGAATTTTCATAGAATTGAATCCCTACATTGTGGAACGAGGCCATTCAGCCCATCGCATCTGCATTGACCTTTCAAAGAATATCACACTCTATCCCTGTAACTCTGCATTTTACCATGGCTAACCTAACTTGCCTACAATCCCTGGACACCATGGTGCAATTTAGCATGGCCAATCCACCTAACCTGCACATCTTTGGACTGTGAGAGGAAACTAGATCACCCAGCAGAAACCCTTGCAGACACAAGGAGAACATGCAAACTCCACACAGTTACCCAAGGCTGGAATTGAACCCAGATCCATGGCACTGTGAAGCAGCAGTGTTAACCACTGAGCTACCATGCTGCCCCACCACACTTTCTAAAAGGACAAGGGCAGCTAATACCTGCAAATTCCTCTCCAAGCCAATCTCCATCCTGACTTAGACTTATATCATCATTGCTTCACTGTTGCTGGGTAAAATTCTGGAACTCTCAGATTTGTTGTCCAACCTGGAGCACAAGGGCTGCAGCAATTCAAGAAGGCAACTCACCAACACCTTCTCATGGGCAACTAGGGATGGGCTGTAAATGCCTGCCAACCAGTGACATCTACGTCCTGCAAGTGAATAAAAAACAAATTAAGATATTGGAAATGGTTTTCAACTACATAAAAACAGAAGAATTGAACTGGTTGCCCATTTTACACCCTGCCTAATTTTACTTCCCATTAAATTCAACCAGGATTATTCTTATAGATTGGAAAGGCTTTTCCATCCACCTTAATTCATCAAAACCAAAAGACCCTAAAGTTACCAACACAACCCATTTTTAAACATTCCAGATTTATTAATTGAGTTCAGTTTTCACTATCTGTCACAGTGAAATTCAAAGATTTGCCCCAAGATCATTTGCTGGCTCTAGTTCAGCGACAATCCCACCACCTCTCAAAAAGTTCAAGGTACATGTATATGTACTGGTCCATACATTGATATTATAAGTTAATATTTTAGATAACATGTCTTCATAGCTAGGAAATTATTTAAATGGAGAGAGGTTGCAGAATGGATAGGGACAAAAGGAGCTCAGCGTCTTAGTATGTCAATCACAAAAGATTTGTATACAGTTACAGCAGGAGGGTAACTAACATGCTGTCATTTATTACAAAGAGAATGGAATGTAAATGTAGGGGTATTTTCCTATAACTAATTCCATGGATGAGTAGTGTGTTTTATGAGGAAAATTTGGATAAGGTGGCCTGTGTCAATTGAAGATTCAAGGAATGAGGTTAATCTCATTGAAACGTACAAATGACTGAGGGACTCAAAAGGGTGAATGCGAGAAGATTGTTTAATCTTGTGGGAAAGACCACAGGAGACACCATTTAAAAATAAGGGTTTTCCATTTAAGAAAGAGATGGGGGGGATTGTTCGCTCAGAAAGTTGAGAGTCTGTAAAATCCTCTTCCTTTGAAAGGAGAAATGCAGGGTCACTGAATCTTTTTAAAACTGAGTTATATAGATTATTTACGAACAAGGGAGTCAACAGGTTTAGGTGTAGGCAGGGAACTGAAGCCACAATCAAATTAGCTTTTGTTATGATACTGGCAGATCCCAAAGAGAAACTATCTTTTTTTTTTCATTCACAGGAATGAGGGTGTGGTGGCTATGCCAGTATTTATTGCCCACCCCTAAATCCACTCAAGAAGGCTGTAAAAGTTGTCTTCCTAAACAGCTGCATCCTTGGGGTGATGAAATATCTACCATACTGCTAGAAGGAAATTTTAGGATCTTGACCCAGCAACTCTGAAAGAATGGCAATATTCCAAATCAGGATGATGTGTAATTGAAAGGAATTTGCACCTTGCATCTATATCAAATAAAAGGATCATGGAGACAGACAAACACTGCTGCATCCCCATGGCAATGCCTTGACCAATCAGAATCTACCAGTCTGGTTAGAGAGTTTAAATTGCTGCATCTCCAAGCCAATAAATGCCCAGCTACTCAGCATCCTTTTCTTATTCTGTGTAAAATGCTGTCTCTTTTCTCAACTATTCCTGCATCATAGGCTGCAAGGCGGAAGTTTGAATTCCTAGTTGCCTTTTACCAATACTTAAAAACACAATCTATTTTTCCCCGATCTTAGAACTAAGTTTTAACATAGTATGAGCCTTCATCACACCATTACCTAATCAGACAGTGAATAGGCTTATGGGCTGAATGACCTATTCTGTTCCTTACTCATCTATTCATATATTCAAAAGAAGGAAAGATTATTTTCTGTACTTAGAGTCAGTAATAAATACTCATCAATTGAAAGTTGTCACATGCTGTGAGAGACTGATCAGGAAGAAATTTTTTTATTGTGAAAGTTGTTAGAACAAGCAGAGCTATGCACAACATTCAAGAAGAGGCAATTGCATTTTCTACAAAAAAGTAGACAATCATTTTGCACAGGCAAAGATCCAGGAGAAATCATAGACTCATAGAATGATACAGCATGGAAACAGGCCCTTTGGCCCAAACTGGTCCATGCTGCCCATGATGCCCAATCAGCTAGCTGCGCATTTGGTCCATATCCCTCTAAACCCTTCCCATCCATGTACCTATCCAAATGTTTTTTTTAAATGTTGCTATTGTACCTGCCTCAACCACTTTCTCTGGCAGCCCATTCCTTGTACGCACTACTTTCTGCAAGAAGAAGTTGCCCCTCAGGTCCTTCTTAAATCTATCCCCTCTCACTTTAAACCTATGCCTTCTAGTTTTTCATACCCAGCCCTGGGAAAAGGATTATATGCATTCATCCTATCTATGCCTCTCATGACTTTATACACCTCAATAAGGTCACCCCTCATTCTCCTACGCTACAAGGAATAAAGTCCTATCCTGGTCATCCACTGCCTATAATTCAGGCCTAATAGTCCTGGCAACATCCTCGTAAATCTTCTTTGCACACTTTCCAGTTTAATATGTCTTTCCTACAACAAGATGACCAAAACTGTATACAATACTCCAAGTGTGGCCTCATCGATGACTTGTACAACTATAACATAACATCCCAATTCCTATACTCAATGCCTCGACCGATGAAGGCCATCATGCTAAATGCCTTCTTCACCACCCTACCTAACTGTGACACTGCTTTCAATGAACTATGTACTTGTACTCATAGGTCCCTCTGTTCCACAACACTCCTCAGGACCTTACCATTTACTGTATAAGTCCTATCTTGGTTTGACGTTCCAAGAATGTAACACCTGACGCTTATCTGAATTGAATTGCATTTGCTGATCCTCAGCCCACTTCCCCATCTGATCAAGATCCTTCTGTAATTTTTGATAACCTTCTTCACCATCAACGATACCTCCTAGTTTTGTATCATCTGCAATCTTACTAATCATGCCTTATACATTCACATCCAGACCATTTATGTAAATAACAAATAATGAAGGTCCCAACACCGACCCCTGTGGCACACCACTAGTCACAGGCTTCCAGTCAAATAAACAACCTTCAACCATCATCCTCTGCTTCCTACCATTGAGCCAGTTTTGAATCCAATTAGCTAGCTCTCCCTGGATCCCATGTGGCCTAACCTTCATGACTAGCCTGCCATGCAGGACCTTGAGAAAGGCCTTACTAAAGTCCATATAGACAACATCTACTGCCCTCCCCTCATCTATCCTCTTGGTTACCTCTTCGAAATACTTTAAAAGATTTGCTAGACATTTGTCTTCCGTGCACAAATCCAAATCAGACTATTCCTAAGCAGACCTTGACTATCCAAATGTTGGTTGATCCTGTCCCTCAGTATCCTCTCCAATAACTTGCCGACTACTGATATCAGGCTCACTGACCTGTAATTCCCTGGCTCGTCTTTGCTACCTTTCTTAAACAATGGAACAACATTAGCTACCCTCCAGTCCTCCGGAACTTCACCAGTGGCTAACGATGAAGCAAAAATCTCTGTTAAGGGTCTCTGCAATTTCTTCCCAGCCCCCCACAGCATCCAAGGATGGACTTGATCAGGCCCAGGGGATTTATCCACCTTAATGTGATCTAAGGCTGAAAACACCTCATCCCTGATAATGTGTATGCAGTCCAAAACATCCCCACTTGTTTCCCTTATTTCCTTAGCATCCATAATTTTCTTCTCAGGAAACACAGAGGAGAAACATTCGTTAAAGATCTCCCCCATCTCCTGTGGTTCCACACATAGACGGCCATTCCAATCTTTAAGGGGACCTATTCTCTCCCTAGCCTTTTTACTCTTAGCAGGGCTATAAAACGTCTTGGGATTATCGTTAACCTTATCTGCCAGATCCATCTCATATTCTCTTTTTGCTGTTCTGATCTCCCTCTTAAGTGTGCTCCTACACTTCTTATAGTGATCTTGGGTTGCACTTGAGCCCGATAGCTCAAACCCAATGTATGCCTTCTTCTTTTTCCTGACCAGAGCCTCGATATCCCTCGTCAGCCAGGGATCCCTAAACCGGCCAGCTTTTCCCTTCACCCTAACAGGGACATACTGTCCCTGGACTCTTGATCTCACCGGTGTGTGTGTGCGTGTGTGTATGTACGCAAACATATGCGTAGGCGGGTGGGGTGGGGTTTAGAAAGCCACCACCTTCATCACTCCTCCATGCAAAGCCCAGTCCCCTCAATCAGGTACTGATTGCTTTTGATCAAGGGGACCTCAACCCCCACTTGACAAGCAACTAGCACAGTCTGACCTGTAATGCAATCCTCATAGTGATAGGACTGCTTGCAGATGGGTTTATCCCATTGCTGGTGGAATGAGGCTCTTAAGGAGTCCTTACTTGGTAGCAGGGCAGGAAGACTAACAATAGACCTTTCTGCTAAGAGATTAATTATGGTGGAGGTAGGTTCAGATATGATGCTACCCTGCCTATTTAAGTGCCCTGCCCACCTCCAATTCTACCCCCACTGAGTATGCAAGATTCTGCTAGCACTTGAGAACTTCAGTTCTCTTACATCAGATTACCTATGCCTGGAAAATAATAATTCATCAGGGAACCATCAGTTTTTCATCCCAACAAATTAACTCTATCTCCTACAAGTATGTTGGTCCAGATGTTGAACATAGCAACTTACAAAACACCCACTTTCAAATCTGATTCAAAGAATGCAGGAAGAGTTTTGGTCTGACGGTTTTGTGCTCACTAAGATTAGCAAATGTTGGCATCAGGCAATTCCATATCAGACGCATCATCTTGCATGCTAAGTAACGATTCCTTTACTCTATCCCAATTATACACGACAATTCCAGAACACTACACACTAATATATTACTTCTCACACTGGGGTTTGTCAGACTTTCCAGGAGGTGCACAAAATAACTTGAAATACAAGGTGGCAGATGAAAAAGGAATACATCCATTGCCTCATTTAAGAGGGACTGCTTTAGTTTCCCCAATGAGAAGCAGACACACACCTCACTCATCTATAAAATCATTGTTAAAAAATTATTAAAAGGCAATTTACACGCAGCATTTCATATTATGAGCATTATATAATTTAGTGAATGGGATCCATGATTACTGAACAATTTGAAAAGAAATTCTTAAAACCAAAAATGTTCAAGAACCATTAGTCCATAACACTTGCCATGTTTGACCATTTCCTGCACTTGTTTTTCTACAGTTTCTGAATGAGAAGAGCCGATGGTATTGCACAAAATGGATCCTTGGAGAAATGTAAAAAAACTGCAAGAGCTTTGACAAATACTCAAAACAGAATCTAGTTTGGCTCAGAGTTATTAAAGTTGGAAATATAAACCATTCTGCATTTAAATGGGTCCAGGCATGATGTGTAGGCATTTTATTTCAAAACTTTGACACAAGTCATTTATAAAAGGTTTCAAAGGATATCCACTGGCAAAATTGCTTTGGCTGATTAGTTCAAATCGTCAGATTGCAAAGAACTATCTTGCTGAATGGAAAAACACTACTAAATCTAAATAAACACAATAGGATATAAATTGCAACAAAGTTTTAAATTAATTACCCACCTTTGTCCCCTTATTGGAATGTCAGCAGTCCTGTTATCCTAATGGTTGTACTATCTAAATTTATGGGAACTGCCATTGTAAATTACCTTGAAAATGTGTGCATCAGTGCGAAAATAATAAATACATAAAATCACAGATGATTTTCAGAAGACCACCAATGCTGCATTGTGTTTGCATTGGTTTCATTATCCCAAAGGGCCCCATTTTTCTGCTCTTCCCAAAAGGCCTTTATAAATTTTATTTCTTCAATTATTTATCAAATTGTCTCTAGACAGTTAGTACTGAAAATAGTTTTCACACTGTACTATAATGAAGTATTCTGTGGTTCACCAACCAATGTCAAGGACATACTTTTTCCAATCTCAGGGTCTATTAAAGGGCAGTCAAGTCCAAACAACTTTGGTCTGAGCAATACAACATTATCTCTCATAATCCATGGCTGATTATGAAGACAAGTTGCATCCACCAAATTAACAGCCTCTATTCTTCACATGCCCTGGATAAAAACTGACAGACTCAGCAACATTTGAGAGTATTGGAGACAGGGTTCTAAACCTTCCCTCCCCATAGTCACGGCCTCTCAGTCCTTATTCCAATGTGACACACTGGAAAACTCCAAAAGCCATTTGTCACAGATGGATTTCACATATCTCATTTCAAGACAGAGAGGATCTTCAGTCCAACTAATTCACTGATTCACAATAAGCACTTGACACATTTTGAATATGTCAAAACTCTAAGCATTTCAGGAAACACAGTAGTTTCTTCTTAAAAACCATGAAACAGTTTGAGCCATCAGCTCTTCTGGAAACATGGGCAATCTCAGAAGCGGGTGTGAACTATATTGAGGGGACAGTTTTTAGGAGCTTTTGTGAAATTCTTTCTAAGTTTTTGCTAGTTTTCCAAGTTTTTAGAGATTGTTTGAACACTTTCACCCCAAACTCTTAATGGAGTTCCACTGATCTCTCGGCATAGCTACAGCAGAAGACTAAGGTAATATTGTTATGGCATTTCCCTGGAAATCCTAATTAGACCTTAAAACAGTAGAAGGAGCAGACAAATCACAGACAAACAGGGGAGCAGACAAATCACACTAAACACTAAAATGTCAGTTTCTAACCAAAGCAAAGATGCCCGCAGTTATATTATGCTGCAGCTAGAGTTAATAAGGGCAAAGTGGGAGAAAGTCCCACCCTTCAGGGCTGCTGGAGATCAGCAGTGGACACTGCTTGGATTGAAAGCAGGCCTAGGATGAAAGTCCCAATCTATTCCTAGAGTGAGGTGAGTCAGAGGTAGTATGCAGCAGAGAGGGAGGGGCAGTTTAAAGATACGGTAAATGAAATCTGATGGATTTCAAAGTACAGGTAGAGAAGAAGCATGTGGAATACTACTTTCTGGGAAGATGCCCAATGCATTAAGTGCACCCCAACTGAAACTAACTCCCATCCTTCAAGCCTCTTTAAAATTGGATTACCCATTTCCACCAACTGCGTGAAAATAATATTATTTATTATTACTAAATTATTTATTTACATATGGTGAGTGGGCTATCAATTTTGGTGCCTGCCGACCCCAGTGTAAATAGGATGAATTCATGGATGGATGTGAATATGGTGAGCTGGTCACCTACCATATTTTACCTGTACCACTACTAAAAATACCCCAGCAGAAACATGCAAAATCTGACGTATTAACTATTTAGCAACTTAACTTCACACAGTTTTACTTCAAACCATACTTTTGCCTTGTAGCTTTAAGAGCAGGTTAGAGGCTGGGAATTCCACAATGAGTAATTTGTCTCCTAATTCTCCAAAGCCTGTGAATCATCTACAAGATGGAATACTCTCCATTTGTCCAATGAGTGCTGCTACAATTTTTTGAGGCCTGAAACAATCCAAAGGAAGGAACAGAGGTAATATGAACTGCAGATGCTGGAGAATCCGAAATAACAAGGTGTAGAGCTGGATGAACACAGCAGGCCAAGCAACATCTAGGCCCGAAACGTCAAGCTTTCCTGCTCCTATGATGCTGCTTGGCCTAATGTGTTCATCCAGCTCTACACCTTGTTATCAAAGGAAGCAACAGTCTTGATTAGCAACCCATTACCACTTTCAATTTTCAATCCCTCCATCAAACCAATGCATAATGGCAGAAGTGTGTAGCATCTGCAGCAACTTGTTAAACCTCCTTCAAAGCATCTCCCAAAACTGTGAACTTTACCACCTAGAAGAACAAAGGCAGCAGACGCATTTGAACACCACCTTGCAAGTTACACTTCATCCTGACTATTTTGCAACTTCTTCACTGTGCTGAGTCCAAAATCCTGGAACTCCCACCCTCATGGCAAACCCACACTTCATGGACTGCATTGTTCCAGAAGACCAGAACCATCGCCAGAGGTCAGTTGGCTCAGCTGGTTAGGCAGCTAGTTTGCAATATATAGTGATGGCAGACAGAAAAAGCTCAATTTCTGAACTGGCAAAGGTCACCATTAAGGCCTACCACTTCTCATCTTGGTTGAGGTGTGGGTTGCTCAGGTTAAATGCTGTTGTTGATATCTAACAAGGGAGCAAACCAAGGTCACTTGCTCAAGGTCAATTAGGTATATGCATTAAGCGCTGACCTCGCTATGCTTCTCACGTGAAGAAAAAGGTCTGTTTGTAGTCGAATATTTAACTCAAATATTTCTATTAATTATATGTACGTACATTAAGAAGCATGGCTCATATACTATCTTAATTTGTGAATTTGTTATTTTAAATTATAGCAAGTTTGAACACTTCACAAGAAAACAAAAAGAAAATTACCATATCCGAAGTAGCTCGATAAATATCTTGAAGTAAAATGTCTTCAAAGAAGCAAGGCACAGCAAATTCTGAAGTATTTCCTTATGCTTTTGATACTTTTGATAAATGCAAGGCTTGACTTTGGTTTGATCTGTGATGTTGACTCTTTATAATTGTTCATGCTGTAAAGATTATATATTAACTGCAAAATTATATGCATGGGTTCAGTGTATTTGTGTCATAAGCAGATTACATGTCCTCTTCAACAATAAAGTTTCACCAATTATTTCAAGTAAACATTTTCCCTGAATAATTTTATTATTTTTAGAACAGCTTTAGCTTCTCAGTGCAATAATAGGTCAACTTGTCTGTGACTCCTTATCATTTATATTTCTTTTTCAGTTTTAAACGTCTTATGGTTCTAGTGCTGTTACAGCCTCATCTTACAATTCAGCAACAAATTTGTTCATAAAGTCAGTATAGACTGTTGGCAATCACTAAACATATTTTCAAACTTAATAAGCATGGGGCTGGATGAACACAGCAGGTCAAGCAGCATCATAGGAGCAGGAAAACTTGACGTTTCGGG
>JAHRHZ010000017.1:26710109-26734337 GCA_024137785.1 Ginglymostoma cirratum | reverse complement strand
CTGTGTTCATCCAGCCCCATGCTTGTTATCTCGGATTCTCCAGCATCTGCAGTACCTTTTATCTCTGATCTTCATAATGCGCTAGGTGTCGGGCCCACTATATGCAAGTAAATAGTGAAAAATCAACAAGCCTATTGACCTGGATAGTAGGTTGACTATGTCGTACACAGCTGTGTGTTTATGCAGGTGGGAGTGGGGAGGTTGTATTTTATGCCCTAGCTGAGAAAGAGTTGGAAGATCAGGGGAGAGAGCAAATTCAGGCTGTGCCTTGTGTACATCAGTCTGGTCTTACGTACATCAGTCGCACACACCCCATGATGTCTTCTCCCTGCTTTGTGCCTTTCCTCCAAAATTCACTGCCTCGCTATTGGAAATTGGCATCCCCTTTAAAACAGATTTTTTTTTAGTCTTCCATATTTAGTATTTGCAGTGTAGCAGGAGCCCACATGTAACTGTGTTACAATAGTAACTAGGTTTCTACAAGCATAAACACAAGATTCATCAGATGCCATATTATAATATCATAAGTGTAATGTTTTGGAAAATAAGAAGTTCTCAGAAGGAATGAAAGGTAACTCACAAATAGAGGTGGGCAAGAGCACAGCAGTCATCCAGTAGCTGCGCCATGGTCATTGGCCAAAAGGATTTGAACAATTGATTGTTACAATGTAGTTACCAGCCCCTAGAAATAAGGTATATCAAAAGGTGCTCAGGTTCAGAGCAGTCTTGTAGGTGACAGTCCTTGTCAGAGAATTGTCCTCTCCAGATGGAAGATGGACCACAAGTGGAGGAGTCAAAGACAGGGAAGACTTCCTTAACATTTCAGATAGTGAGCAAAATGTTACCTTTACAGAAGGAAAAGACTACAGGTAGGCCCAACACTACAACTGGATACACTGAATACTGATTTACAGATGAATCATAAAATGGGCTTCTCCCTGATTTAGCTAAAATCAAAACATGTCAAGCGGAAATTTGTGAACAACCAGTAGTCAATATCTCTGAAAAAAAAAGGCTGGTAGCCTTGGGATAAAAGGTACTGCAGATGCTGGAGAATCCGAGATAACAAGCGTGGGGCTGGATGAACACAGATGAAGGGTCTAGGCCCGAAACGTCAAGTTTTCCTGCTCCTATGATGCTGCTTGACCTGCTGTGTTCATCCAGCCCCACGTTTGTTATCCTGGTAGCCTTGGGAATGTGGTTATGAGCATTTCCCAGACTTTCTATGATGTGAGACAAGTCCAGGGTGTGATGTCACCCAGGACAGGGCAGGTGTGACAGGTGAAGCAATTATAGAGTCATAGAGCCATACAGCAAGGAAACAGACCCTTCGGCCCAACTTGTCCATGCCAACCAGATTTCCTAAACTGAACTAGTCCCATGTGCCTGCATTTGGAACATATCCCTCTAAACTTTTCCTGCCATATACCCATCCAAATGCTTTTTAAATGTTTAATTGTACCTGCCTCTACCATTTCCTCTGGCAGCATGTGCCACAATATGAACCAGCCTCTGAAAAAGTTGCCCTCGAGCCCCTTTTAAATCTTGCCCCTCTCACTTTAAACTTATGCCATTTAGTTTTGGACTTCCTACTCTAGGGAAAAGACCTTGGCAATTCACCTTATCTATGTCCCTAATGATTTTATAAACCTATATATGGTCACCCTTCAGCCTCCTGCGTTCCAGGGAAAAAAGTCCCAGATAACAAGGTGTGGAGCTGGATGAACACAGCAGGCCCAGCAGCATCATAGGAGCAGGAAAGCTTGACGTTTCGGGCCTAGATTCTTCATCAGAAATGGGGGAGGGGAAGAGGGTTCTGAAATAAATAGGGAGAGAGGGGGAGGAGGATAGAAGATGGATAGAAGAGAGGATAGGTGGAGAGGAGACAGACAGGTTAAAGAGGCTGGGATGGAGCCAGTAAAGGTAAGTGTAGGTGGGGAGGTAGGGAGGAGATAGGTCAGTCTAGGGAGGACGGACAGGTCAAGGGGGTGGGATGAGGTTAGTAGATAGGAGATGCGTGTGGGGCTTGAGGTGGGAGGAGGGGATAGGTGAGAGGAAGAACAGGTTAGGGGATGAGCTGGGCTGGTTTTGGGATGCGGTTGGGGGAGGGGAGATTTTGAAGCTTGTGAAATCCACATTGATACCATTGGGCTGCAGGGTTCCCAGGCTGAATATGAATTGCTGTTCCTGCAGCCTTCAGAGCCTATCCAGCCTCTCCTTTTAATTCAAGCCTTCCAGTCTCAGTTAGAGAAGAGATCACAACACTGCACAAGTCCCTTTCCCCAAGTGAACTTAAACAGGCTTCCAGTGAAAACTGAATAATAAAGAGACAATACAGTGTGGAGCTGGAGGAACACAGCAGGCCAGGCAGCATCAGAGGAGCAGGAAAGTTGATGTTTTGGGTCGCAACCCTTCTTCAGAAATGGGGAGGGAGAAGGGATCTCAGAAATAAATAGAGAGAGGAGGGGTGGGGCTGGGGAAAGTGGGTGGGATGGTGATAGTTGAGTGCAGGTAGAGAGTGCTGGGGATTGGTCAGTGAATTGGGAGAGGTGGATAGGTGGGAGAGAAGACAGATAGGTTCTGTCAGGTCAAGGAGGCGAGGATGAGAGGGAGGGTTGGATATGGGACGAGGTGGGGGTGGGAAGATTTTCAAACTGGTGAATTCCATGTTTAGGCCATTGGCCTGTAAGCTCCCGAGGCGGAATATGAGTTGCTGCTCCTTCAGGTTGCAGGTGGCGTCATTGTGGCACTGGAGGAGGCCCAGGATCGACGTGTTACCCAGGGAGTGGGCAGGGGAGTTGAAATGGTTGGTGACGAGAAGGTGTTGTCGTTTGTCATGAACAGAGTGCAGGTGCTCTACAAAATGGTCTCCAAGCCGCCGCTTGGTCTCACCGATGTAGAGGAGGCCACATCGCGATACAGTAGACCAAGTTGACGGATGTACAGGTGAACTCCTATCTGATATAAAAGGTTTGCTTTGGGACTTGAATGGAGGTGAAGGGGCAGGTGTAGCCCTTCCTGCAGTTGCAGGGAAAGGTGCCAGGTGTGGTGGGGTTAGTGGGGAACGTGGAGCAAATGAGGGAGTCATGGAGTGAGCAGTCCCTATGAAAGTCAGATGGGGGTGGGGAGGAAAATATATCTTTGGTCGTGGGGTCAGATTGTAGGTGACAGACCTTGAAATAGGAGGACATCTGGGATGTCCGGGAGTGGAATGCTCCATTTTAGGGAGCAGATGCGGCAGAGGCTGAGGAATTAGGAGTAGAGGATCGCATTCTTGTAGGAGGATGGGTGAGATGAGGTGTGGGTGAGGTAGCTATGGGAGTCAGTCTGTTTGAAATGGATGTCAGTTTCGAGGCAGTCTCCAGAGATGTTGACGGAGAGGTCCAGGAAGGAGAGGGAAGTATCAGAGATGGTCCAGGTGAACTTGAGGTTGGGGTGAAAGGTGTTAGTAAAGTTGATGAACCATTCAAGCTCCTTGTGGGAGTGTGAGGCAGCCTGATACAATCATCAATGTAGCGGAGGAGGAGGAGGTGGGGGCTAATACCAGTATAACAGCGGAAGAGAGATTGTTCCACGTATCCTACGAAGAGGTAGGCATAGCTTTGGCCCTTGCAGGTGTCCATGGCCAGGCTGGAGGTTGGAGGCTGTAGGTGGGAGGTCACCTGAGGTGATGAGGTTATGAATGGTCTGAGAGATAAAGTTTCGGTGGTCAAGGGTGGGGTCATAATTGAGGGGGCAGTAGGAGGAGGTGTCGGAGTTGGCTCCTGGCCTTGGCGATGTAAAGGTCAGTGCGCCATACCAGTACTGTGCCCCCTTTATCTGTATGTTTAATGGTGAGGTTAGGGTTGGAGCAGAGGGAACGGAGGGTTGTGCGTTCCGTAGGGGAGAGAGTGTAGTGAGTAAGAGGGGTGGAGCGATTGAGGCAATTGAGTCGTGACAGCAGTTAGAAATGAAGAGGTCGAGGGAGGGTAGGGGGCCGCATCATTCCGCAACCCCGCACCGCCCGTTTCTATCTCCTTCCCGAAATCCACAAACCTGACTGTCCCAGCCGACCCGTTGTCTCTGCCTACTCCTGCCGCTCTGAACTCATCTCCACTTACCTTGACTACGTATTTTCCCCCCATGTCCAGGAACTCCTCACCTATGTTCAGGACACCACCCAGGCCTTCCGTCTCCTCCAAGACTTCCGATTCCCTAGCTCCCAACACCTCATCTTCACTATGGACATCCAATCCCCGTACACTTATATCCCCCTTGCAGATGGCCTAAAATCCCTCCACTTCTTCCTCACCAGCAGGCCCAACCAGTCCCCCTCCACCAACACCCTCATCCGCTTAACACAAGTTGCCCTTACTCTGAACTATTTCTTCTTTAACTCCTCCCACTCCCTACAGACTAAGGAGGTGGCCATGGGCACCTGCATGGGCCCAAGCTATGCCTGCCTCTTCGTAGTGGAACAGTCCCTTTTCTGCTGCTACACTGGCACTATCACCCACCTCTTCCTCCGCTACATTGATGACATTATCGGCCCTGCCTCGTGCTCCTATGAGGAGCATGAACGGTTCATCAACTTTACAAACACCTTCTACCCCAACCTCAAATTCACCTGGATCATTTCTGATGCCTCTCTCTCCTTCCTGGGCCTCTCTGTCTCCGTCTTTGGTGACCGCCTCGAAACTAACATCTATTTCAAGCCCACCAATTCCCACAGCTACCTGGACTACACCTCTTCTCACCCACCTTCCTGCGAGGATGCAATCCCCTACTCCCAAGTCCTCAGCCTCCATGGTATCTGCTCCCAAGATGGAGCATTCCACTGATGGAGATCCAATGAGTCCTCTTATTTCAAGGACTGCAAGTTCCCCACACCAGTGATCAAAAATGCCCTCAACCGCATCTCTTGCATTTCCCACACTTCTGCCCTCAAACACCCTCTACCCAACAAAAATAAAGACAGAATCCCCTTTGTCCTCACATATCACCCCACCAACCTCCATATCCAACGTATCATTCTCCGCCACTTCCACCACCTACAATCTGACCCCACAACCCCACAATATATTTCCCTCCCCACCCCATCTGTCTTTCATTGGGACCGCTCACTCTGTGACTCCCTTGTCTGCTCCATGCTTCCCACTAACCCCACAACACCCGGCACCTTTCCCTGCAACTGCAGGAAGTGCTACACCTCCCCCCACAACTCCTCCCTCTCACCTCCATTCAAGGCCCAAAGCAAACCTTCCATATCAGACAGGGATTCACCTGCACATCCGCCAACTTGGTCTACTGTATCTGCTGCTCCCGAAATGGCTTCCTCTACATCGATGAGACTAAGCATAGACGCGGGGACCATTTAGTAGAGCATCTGCGCTCTGTATGAAACAAATGACAACGCCTTCCAGTCACCAACCATTTTAACACCACCTCCCACTCCCTGGGTGACATGTCCATCCTGGGCCTCCTCCAGTGCCACAACGATGCCACCCGCAAACTGGGGAAGCAACACCTCATATTCTGCCTCAGGAGCTGACAGCCCAATGGCCTAAACATGGAATTCACCAGTTTTAAAATCTCCCCACCCCCCCGGCCTCATCCCATGTCCAACCATCCCTCTCATGTCCACTTCATTCACCTGACACAAACTGTCCATCTTCTTTCCCACCTATCCGGCCCTCCCACCTAACTGACCAATCCCCACCATTGCCTACCTGCACTCACCTATTACCATCCCACCTACCCTCCCTAGCCCCACCCCTCCTCTCTCTATTTATTTCTCAGCTCCCTACACCCTCCCCATTTCTGAAGAAGGATCCTGACCCGAAATGTCAAGTTTCCTGCTCCTCTGATGCTGCCTGGCCTGCTGTGCTCCTCCAGCTCCACACTGTGTTATCTTGACTCCAACATCTGCAGTTCTTGCTATCTCTAATACTCACAGACATTCCATGACTGCTACAATTACAGCATCCTTTACATTCATGTCAAATCATCGGTAAAACACTGTGCTGTTCACAAACATGAAAAATTCAAAATTGATTTGACAAAGGGGGTCAAAAGTTTGGACAAATGTTTGGAAATTATGTGAACTTTAATTTTCAATTTCAATTTGAAAGTAAGGTTTCTGTGCTGTGACAAGCTTAATTTGTTCAACAAACATACAGATAAGCTGAAGTCAAAACAAAGTACTTAAAATTACAACATGACGTCAAATGGTGACTTCTGTCCCTGCCCTATCAAGCCCAGCACCTCCCCATCCACCCACAGGCTTCTTTTGTTTGTGACTTGTTTACTTTCAGCAGAAACAACCCATTATTCCCCCTTCCACACCTTAATTTAAACCAATTGTACATTTCTGTTTCTGCTTCATCCTTAGCAACCCATTTGTCTTTTGCACTGGGCCTCCATACCATCTGACCCCCTTCTCCTCTTCCACCTCTGTCAAAAGTATTTTAAAAACCCATCATTTTCCAACCCCCCTTCAGTTCTGAAGAAGTCGTAGCAGGATCAAAGTGTTAATTCTGCTTCTCTCTCCATAGATGCTGCCAGATCTACTGAGTTTCTCCAGCACTTTGTGTTTGTTTAAGAATACCATCGTCCACAATATTTTGCCTTTATATAACACAGAAAGTCACTTTCGAGAAAATTGTATTATTCCTTGTAAAGAATAAGTGAGCAGAATTTGGTCATACTTGGAAACAGACAGTAATATTTTAAAGATATTATGAAAATGTGTTTTTTTTAAAAAACTGGACAATAAAGTTTCTCCAGAACATGTGAATGAGATAAAATGGTAATTGATGGAGTGGTCCACCTGGAATAAAAGATAATGACAGGAAAATAAAACAACATCAAACTGGAATAAACTACCTTAGGTGCAATTAAACATAATATTTGGTGAAAGAAAAGTATAGATCAAGTTAATTATTAACAGCTTTCACTTGGACATATGTGCCTGCTTGTCCATGAACCTATTTTTAAGAGAACCAACATGAAAGATTTGGCTGACACCCAGAATACTACTCACGTCCCAACTTTTGATAAGATCACCTGAAAGTTAAGGATGTGTCTTATATTCTTGTGACATTGTGACAACAAGCAGAAATGCCTTCTTATATCTGAGTAACCAACATAGGGAATGCAATGCACTGCCAAATAAGTCTCAGACAAGTACACCTCTTTGACAATATAGTTATTGTGGCCTGAAGAGAAAGAGAGCATGTTTTAAGTTATTAGGCACAGAAATGTAATCCATAGAGAAACTGATTTTAAAAGAGTCTAAGTAGTACTGGTGAGAGGGGTAAAATTGAAGATAAATAGTTTTAGGTTGGGACAAATAAAATCAAAGGTTGGGGGGAAATATTTAACAAGAAATCTGCACAAGATGGGTTCAGGTGAATGGAGAATTGGAGCATCTTTTAAATCCATGCATAATTTGCCGCTGTCATTGAATGTATCATAATTAGCTAAGGATGAACCAAAGTCCTCAAAAGATGTTTCAATACAAAATGAGGAAGAGGAGAAGAAGACAGAGAGAAATCCAACAAATTGATGTCACAAAAAAAAAGGAAAAATTAGAGAAATCAAGGGGAGAGATATTTGCCCCATTTGGAATCCAATCTTCGGTTTGTAACCCACTGAGATAGCTATGAAAAGAAGCTACTTCTTAGTCCAAGTATCATACATGACATCACAGTGATGGGAGTAAGTATCTCTACACAGAAAGAGTCACTTAAGGTCGTCTTTCAATTTTCCCAATTGAGACCCCCCCTTTGTCTCTAAGCCTCAGATCAAGATAGGACCAGGACCTCAGAAAAAAAATCTAATTAAAATAGTCCAGCAGAGCAAAGAAATAGAAGAAATTCAAAAGCTATGAGAGCATGCTGGTTTACTCTACTGGTAGCTTTAATATGATATCTGCAAATATTATCAAAACATTTGGGAACCAATCTTGTACTACAGAAATAGATAATTTAGTTAAGAATTAGTTGTGAGAAGTCAATAGGGATATTTTGTTCTCAAAGGGAGCACTGTTAGAAATTGGGAGTGCCCTGTAAAACTGTTGTTTTAGTATTCCATATCTACTATTACCTGTAGAATGAAACATCGTTTAACTGCATTAAAGTAGTAGCTAGCTTTCTACACACATAAACGAAATTTTACAGGGTGCTTATTATGAATGCAGTGTTTTGGAAGATGGGAAGCTTTTGTTCTTAGAAATGGAGGTGGGCAAGCAGACAATAGTCATCCAACATCATGAGTAGTTGCCCCACAGTCATTGGGCAAAAGAATTCAGGCAAGTGGTTGATACAACGTGAGCTATCATTCCCTAGAAATAGGGTATATCAGCAAATGCTCAAGGGCAGCGGGCCTTCCTCATCAGGTAGTCTTTGTAGGTGACTGTCCTCATCAGGGAACTGTCTTCTCCATATGGAAGATGGGCCAGAACAGGAAGAGGAAGACGAAGCGTGAAATACTTTCGAAATACTTTGGCTAGACAGCAGAACGCTACCTTCATATCTTTAACAAGCCTGATTCTTTCCATGCCAACAGTCTGTCTGTCTTTTGTTATCAGTGAGTCATCTTCAATTATCAGCTTGTAAACTTTCTTTATCGAATGAGTTTTTAACAAATTCAAAAAACTACCTGAAAGTTGATTTCAAATTGCTGTGCATCAGGTCACTATGATCATGATCCCAAAATCAATACCACTAACCCAATCACTGACCTCCCTGCGTTGTAGAATTCTAATCTGCCCTAAAACCTTTATTGAGCAGTTATGACCTCCCTTGTCTGCTTCTTGCAGTCCAGCAGCTCCCACCACTCACCTTTGGTACTGCCAAGGCTATTGATGATGCAGCATATTGACCAGCACCTCCTGTGGGTGAGACTTCCTCCAACTAAGGGATAGAAGTTTCAGACATCACCAAGTTAGCGCACCTGCAGTGGCATGTTCCAGTCAAAGGGAATCAACATGGGTCCCACCAACCCCATAAACTGCTGGCCTTGCCAGCATCATTTTTGTTTACCTCAGTTTTCTGACCTAATCTGTCAACCTCACTATCAAGGACAGCAAAATGCCACTGACATGGAGAGACAAAATCTGCCTCAGCCCTGGTCAGCTCATCTGGAGCCATAATGACAGCTACATTTCCTCTCCGTCACCTGTGTGTGATAATGGCATTGTCTGGATTGCAGGAGATAGTGTAGAGAGATATGAATAGCACCAAAAAAAGTTCTCATTAGCTGAGAGATAGTGCTTGTGACTTTGTATGCTGATAGCCTGAAATGTACTAAGGTCTAAATGAATTAAGCAGAAGATTTGGACCCCTAAACGCATTTTCTTTTTCAAATTTGTTCAGGGGAATTGGAATATTAGACATTGGAAAACTGGAGCTCTCACTAGCCAGCTAGGGAATGAACCAGAGACCCACACTGGCTCATTTCTAAAAGGCACAGATTTAAGCCCAGACCCTATATTGGCAGCCTTTGAATAATTATCGAAGCTTCCCCTTGAAGTACCATGGTAATGTAGTGATAGGTACTTCCACACTGCTGATAGGCAGTGAATTCCAAGATACTGGCCCAACAACAATGCACAAAAGCAAGATACATTCATCTGGATAATGTATGATTTAGAAGGGAACTTAATTGGAAGTGATGGTGTTTCCATGCGATAGCTGCCCTTGTTCCTTTGGAAGGCGAATATCACAAATATGTAGAAGAAGCACTGGTGAGCTGTTATAGTCCATGCAATGGGTAATACACACTTCAGTATGATGTGTCAATGGTAACAGGAATAAATGTTTAAAGTGGTGAATGGACTGTTAACCTAGTGATCTGCTAATCTTTTCCGAATGATGTTAAGCTGTCCTTATCTTAGAAGGCAGACAGTATTTCTTCATGCTCAGAGTTGAGTTTTATAGATGGTGGAAATGCTTTGGGCATCAGCAGACAGGTTATTCTCACAGGATTCCTGCTGCACTACATTTAAGCTACTGTAATAGGCACGGCACTTATATTGCTGTCCAGCTGATTTCCAGATCATAGGTGACCTCCAGGATATTTATGGTGGAGAATTGGCAATGGCTGTACCATTAAATATCAAGGAGAGGTGTTTGAACTCTCATATTTATTGCCTGAACCTTGTGTGGCACAGCTGTTAATTGCTGATTACCATAACTGTAGTCAGCTGATACAATGAAATTTCACTTTCTATGTTATAAAGGCATTAAAGAACCTAATCATTGTAAAATGTTTCAGCGATAAAGATTAAATTAGTGATCTTGAAACCAGATGATGAACGAAAGTAATTGTTACACTGAAGCTTTCATTTACCAAGCAATTAATAAAAACCCATATGTTACTTGGGAGAAACGAAGAGTGAGACAATAAAAATCAGGGTCACCTATATCCGGGTTTGGTGTGAGGTTTTATTATGGTAGCTGAGTTGAGTTTATTTGTGAGCATTCTGATGGGCTTTGGGGGCTGCTAACATGTCTGTTTGTTAACTGTTTGGCATTTCTCTGTTTTGACCTGGTTCCTTCAATGTCAGTCACTTTGAGGATTTGATTCTTAGCTGATATTGCACTGAACTCTCAATAAGGCAACTGGCGCAGGTTTAACCGTTGGCCAGGTCTTGCTACATGTGCTTTGAGACCAGAACCCCTATAGTGTAGATATTTGGACCCTTGACTCTGCACTGACCCTCCAAAGAGCATTCCACCCAAATGCACTCCCCCATCCTACCCCCATAACCCCAAATTTACCTTGGCCAATCCACCTAACCTGCCCATCACTGACTATTTACCATGGCAATCCACCTAACTTACACATCACTGACTATTTACCATGGCCAATCCACCTAACCTGTACATCGCTGACTATTTACCATGGCAATCCACCTAACTTACACATCACTGCTATTTACCATGGCCAATCCACCTAACCTGCACAACACTGACTATTTACCATGGCCAATCCACCTAACCTGCACAACACTGACTATTTACCATGGCCAATCCACCTAACCTGCACAACACTGACTATTTGCCATGGCCAGTCCAGTTTACCTGCACATCTTTGAACTGTGGGAGGAAACTGGAGGCCCCCAGAGGCAACCCACTCAGACACAGCAAGAATATGCAAACTCCAAGCAGGCTGTTGGCTAAGGCTGGAATCAAAACCAGGTCCCTGGTGCTGTGAGGCATCAGTGTTAACCACTGTACCAATGTGCTATCAACATCTGTGTAATTATGAGTAGTGCATGAGTTTGTTCACTTGCTCTCCAATCTGGCTTGTTTTTGTTCAGATGTTTCATCACCATGCTAGGTAACATCATCAGTGAGGCCTCCGATGAAGTGATGTTGTTCTACTCCACTTGGATTTTATACTGTGCAGTCTGTTCTGCTGAACAGTGTCTTTTCCGGTTTTGTTCTGTATGGGTTTGTATATGGGGTCCAATGCTATATGTTCATTGATTGCTTTGCGGGTGGAAAACCATGCCTCTAGGAATTCCTATGTGTGTCTATGTTTGGGTTGGGCTACTATAGTTACGTTGTCCCAGTTAAACTGATGGCTTTCATTGTCCAAGTGTACTGATATTAGGGAAAGTTTGTCGTGTCGTTTAACTACTAGCTGATGTTCGTGTATTCTGATGGCTAGTTTCCTTCCTTCCTCATGTTTGTGGCAGTCATTGCATGGTATTTTGTGAACCACGTTGGTTCTACATATTGAAGAATGGGATCTTTAATCCTTGTGAGTGTTTGTTGTAGCGTGGCTGTAGGCTTGTGGGTTACCATGATTCCTAGTGGTCTTGGGAGTCTCGTTGTCAGTTCCGATATGTTCTTGATGTATGGCAGTGTGGTCAGTGTGTTAGGGCGTACTGAGTCCTTTTGTTGTCTATTTAGTAAGCACCTGCGGATGCAGTTGCAGGAATATCCGTTCATAGTGAAGATTTTATAAAGGTGCTCTTCCTCTTTCCTGTGTAGTTTCAGAGTGTTGCAGTGTGTCCTGGCCCATTTAAATAGTGTCCTAACGCAGCTTTGTTTGTGAACATTGGGGTGGTTGTTGTGGAAATTGAGGATTTGGTCAGTGAGGTTGCTTTCCTCTACGCCGAGGTTTGGAACTCCCTGTTGGTTCAACTCTGATGTCCAGAAACTGAAGGTGATTGTTCTTTTCTTCTTCTCTTCTACTTCGATGACACATTTGTCATTATTAAAAGGAACAAACTAGAAGAGGCCCACTGTCTCATCATCGACATATTCGCGGGATTAGATTCACAAGGATTCTCTTTCTGGCTTCAATTTTATATGGGCTCCTTTGTGCCACAAGAAGTGAGTGGTCCTGGTGGAAACAAATTGGAGTATAATTGAGCTGCTTAATGGTGAACAAGTGTCTCAGTAGCACATTTGCTGGCACATTCCATCACTTTGCTGTTGATTAGCCTAATAGGGCAGTTGTTAGCCACATTAGATTTGCACAGCATTTTGTAGACAGGCCAGTCCTGAGCAATGCTTCTCTGGCACGTGGATGCTGGATGTACTGGAACAGTCTGGCTGGGGCTCCAGCTAATTACGTTGGAAAAGCAATTGAAACCAGTCAACAGCACCAATTCCCTTAATGAGAATTCTGTGCAATATCAGGTAGGAATCAAATCCTCAAAGTGACTGACATTGAAGCAACCAGGTTAAAACAGAGAAATGCCAAACAGTTAACAAACAAACATGTTAGCAGCCCCCAAAGCCTATCAGAATGCTTGCAAATAAACTCAACTCAGTTACCACAATAAAACTACACACCAAACCCAGTAATAGGCGACCCTGGTTTTTATTGCCTCAGTTTTTATTTCTCCCAAGTATCACTTTTATTGTTTGCTCGTCAAACAAAAGCTTCAATGTAACAATTGCTTTCGCTCATTATCAGTTTTCAAGATCAGTCATTTAGTTTTTATCGATGAAACTTTTTACAATAATCAGATTTCTTTAATCTATAATCTAAAATAGTATGGAAAGTGAAACGTGGCTGCATCAGCCGACCACAATTGTAAAATACTACAGTCTGCACCTGAGCCAGACTGAGAACAGTGTTCTCGCATACTGCGTAAATAGGAAAGCAGAAATGCTTGGAACTAAACAACATGGGTGAAGGGTCAAGCTTGGATAGATGTCCCATATCAAGGGATGGAGTGATGGCAGGAAAACAAAATAATTATTTGGAAAACGAAAGTTAGAGATTAGCATGAAGAGACAGAAAGAATAAACCTAAGTATAGAGCAATGATTGATAATAAATGTTGAAAAAAAAACAAAAAGACAACACGAACGGCTGTTTCTGAATATGCATAGCACTCTTAACGAAGTAACTGAATTTATTGTGCACAGTTAGGTGAATAGCTATGCTCTCATAGCCATTACAAAGACTTGGCTGCATCATGACGAGATTTGGTTCCTGAATATTAATATTCAGGTCTATGACATTCGAGAAGAATAGGAAGGTAGTTGAAGGTGGAGGGATCGCACTGTTAATCAAAAATGGCATTAGTTCAATAGTTAAACATGACCTTGGTTTAGAAGATCAGGATGTAGAAGCAGTTTGGTTGGAGAGGAAGAAAGTTAGAGGAAAGTGGTCACTAATGGGCGTAGTCTACAGACTCCTAACAGTAACCACAAGACAGGATTAAGTATGGAAAAGAAACAAAAACAAAAAAACAGAAATTGCTAGAAAAGCTCCGCAGGTCTGGTAGCACCTGTGGAAAGAAATCTGAGTTAATATTTCAAGTCCAGTGACCCTTCTTCAGAACTGGACCAAAATGTTAACTCCACTTTCTCTCCACAATGTCTTAGGACCATTGACTCTTCTTCAGAACTGATGGTAGCTAGAAAACGTATTTATGCAGAAGATGGGGAGGGGTGAAAGTAAGTAATAGGTGGAGATTAAGCACAAAGAAAGAGAAACATAGTTGGGTAGACAAAAGAGTGGGCAAAGGTCAGTCCAGGGGAAATAACTAGCTGTAATAAGGACTGGTAGTAGCTGACAATGAGTTGTGTTTGTTACCAGCCCATGTGATGACAAAGTCTGGTGTGTAGGGATTGGGGTAAGGACATGTGAAAAGATGCCTCAAACCTTAAAATTGTTGAACTCAATATTAAGTCCAGAGACTGTAGAGTTTCTAAATGGGATGTTGGTCCAAGTGTAATGTTGGCCCTGATTTCAAGGAGGTGGAGTATAAGAGTAGGGAAGTCTTACTGCAACTGTACAAGGTCCTGGTGAGACCACACCCGGAGTTTTGGTTGCCTTATTTAAGGAAAAATATAAATTCATTGGAACTAGTTCAGGGAATGTTCGCTAGGGTGATCTCTGGTATGGAGGAAATGTCTTATGAGCAAAGGTTAAACAGGTTGGGACCGTACTCACTTGAGTCTAAAAAAATGAGAGGAGATCAATGTATTCTGGGTGGCCATAGGCACTATTTTTCACCTAGTACCAGACTGATCTGTAGGAAATGAATATTACTATTTTACCATGAAGTGTAAACATATGCTGTGCTGCCAGAAATTTTGTTGATTTTTTTAAGGATTAATTTTGAACCTGCTACTTTCTCAGTTTGAATTGACTGCCTTAGGATCTTGTGTCATTGAGAAGGTTACTTTGTAAATGTCACTGCAGCTGCTACATCCAGAATCTGATCCAGGCAAGGAAAGTATAGCTATTCCTTACGCTTCACGTGGCCTGAGAGGAGGGGAGCTGAATCTAAGAGCTCATGGCTAGTCCTACCTCTATCAGTGTTGTCCACATGGAAGTGTAGCATACAAAATGCTCCTGGCCACTCAAATACAGAAAAAGAACAAAATAAAGTGGAAAATCAAACCCAGTTCTGTGCTTCCCCTGGTCAGAGGGCAGGATTATTCATTGCCAGCAGAGAGCAATTTCATGGCTATGGACTCACCCTCTATCTGTATATATTTCTCTGTCTAAATAAATAATATATCCTTCTGGAGACTCAGTGAAGGAAATCTTAATAAAGTGTGAATTTAAAATAGTTTTGCTAGTTCCACCTCGGCAAACTAGTCTCCATCCTGTTAAGAAGTCTCTTAAAGCAGTTACAAAATACGTTGCATAATTGAACTGGGAAATGATAATGTTTAAAGCTCTTAGAATTTAGCAGGTACAGTATTGCACTACTGACTGTTTACTGGTGCAGAGTGGCTTGGATTTCCCTCTGATGCAAATAAAAGTAATGGAATTGTAGTTTAGATCTAACTGTATTAAAGCCAGGTCGGAATGTTGAAATTAAGAAATTGTAAATTCAGATGCAGTTCTATTCACTCAGTGGGTGGTGCATATAGGGAATGAGCTGCCAGAGGAAGAGGTGGAGGCCAATTACAACATTTAAAAGGCATTTGGATGGTCATATGAATAGGAACGGTTTAGAGGGATATGGGAAAATGCTGGCAAATGGGATTAATTTTGGATATCTGGTCAGTATGGACAGGTTGGGTCGAAGGGTCTGTTTCTGTGCTGTACAACTACATGACTCTAAGAGTAGCAAAATCTTGTTACAATTGCATTAGACATTGATGGGGCCACACCTAGATTATGTGTGCAATTTTGATCTATTTATTTGAAAAGGATGCACTTGCATCAGAGACAGTTCTGTGAAGATTCACTGGAAGTAACGGAAAAGAGGAAAATTTGAGAGGTTGTGACTTTACTCACTAGTGTTTAGAAGAATGAGTGGCAGCCTTGTTGAAATATATAAGATTCTGAATGGACTTTGAGAGACTAGATGCTGAAAGGATATTTCCTCTCGGAGGGAGGGGGAGGGTGGAATCTAGACCGAGGGGGGGAGCAATTTCAAGTAAGCATCTCCCGTTTAAGATGGAGATGAGGCCTTGTTGATCTTAAAGGGACCCTATTCTCTCGCTAGTTACTCTTGCCCTTAACGTATTTGTAGAATCTCTTTGAATTCTCCTCAACCGTATTTGCCAAAACTATCTCATGTTCCCTTTTTGCCCTCCTGATTTCCCTTGAATATACTCCTACTGCCCTTAATTTCTCTAGCCATCCAGCATTCCCTACACCTACCAGTCTTGCACTCTCTTGCACCCCTTTCTATCCTTCCTATTGCATCTAGACCCTGGAACATGAAGCTGCTAATCCTGTCTATCCCTGAACCACATCGCTCTAATACCTATGATATCCCAGTCCCATGTTCACCACCATACCCTGAGTTTATCTGCCTAACCTGTCAGGCCTTTCGCACCGAAGTAAATGCAGTTTAATTTATCAATCTTGCCTTGACTATTTGACTTACTACTCTTCTCAACTGTCCCAGCCTCAAACTTATCTCTTTTTTCATTATCTCTTTGGTGTCTGCAACGTTGTCCCCATCCCCCCAAAACCACCACTGTAGCGCTAGCAAATCTCCCACCATGACATTGGTCCCCTTCCAATTCAGGTGCAAAATGTCCTTCATATACAGGTGACTTCTACCTCAGAAGATCCTTTTCAATGATCCAAAAATGCAAATCCCTGCCCCCCAGCACCAGTCACACATTCATCTGCTGTATCCTCCTATTCCTACTCTCACTAGCATGTGGCACCGGGAGTATTCCAGATACTAAAACCCTTGAGGACCTACTTCTTAATCTCCTGCCTACTTTCCTATATTCTCCCTTCAAAGCCTCATCCCTTTCTGTTCCTATGTCGTTAGTACCAACATATACAACAACCTCCTGCTGGTCACACTCCCCTTTGGCAATATTCTGCACCCACTCTGAGACATCCTTGATCCTGGCACCTTGGAGGCAACATACCATTCTGATTGTTGGCCATAGAAACATCTATCTGTGCCCCTGACTAGATAGTCCCCCATCACCATTGATTGCTTGGAACCTGACATTGCCCTTGTTACACTAGAGCCAGTCACGGTACCAGACATTTGGATGTCAGTGCTACATTCCCCTGAGAGTCTATCACTACCTACAATTTCCAAAACAGCGTACTTTTTTTTGAGATGCACTACCTGCCATCTCTCCTTTCCTTCCTACAAGTCACCCATCAACTTGATTATCTGTAGTTTTTCCACTTTCTTGAAACTGCCATCCATCATATCCCCTGTAAATTCCTCATTGCCTCCAACTGTCACTCCAACCAATCCATGTGATCTGGTAGGATTCACAATTAAAAGCACTTCCTGCAGACATAATCATCAGGAACAGTGAAATTCTCCCTAATCTCCTATATTCGAATAGGTAGCGCACATCAACAAAGGCCATCTGTGCACCTCAATCTACAGAACCAGAAAATAGCACAGTCTTACTACTCTTAAAATACAACAAAATATGACTAAAACTTGAAAAATGGCTGTTGTGTAATTGACAAATTAATTTCAATGTTGCTAAGTCTAAGTTGGTGTGTCTTGAAAAGAAGAATAAATCAGCTACCTACTCCTTACACAATACAAATTGTAAATAAGATAGAGAAACAAAGGATCTAGGATCACAGATGCACAAATCTTTATAGTTAGAAACACATTAATAAAGCCATAAGCAAGGCAAACAAAGCAATGAATGGGTCTCATTTCTAGAAACCTGGAATCTAAAAACAGGAATGTTGTGATACACCTGTATACAAACTTGGTTCGAACCACACTGAGTTACTGTGCACAGTTCTGGTCTCTGTATTGCATGAGTGATGTAGAGGCAAGGGAAAGGCACAAACCTGTTCTAAGGAATGCTGTGTTAGAAAAGATTGAATTTCTGCACCTGAGATGAAAGATTATCGCAGGTATGTAGGAATGTACAGTTGAAGTTAACATCATGATTGTATGGAATGGCTGAGCAGGGTGTGCATGTGTATGTATGTGTATGTAGGTCGAATAGTTGTGTTGACCATATAATCAGAGGAGGAAAGAACAGCAGTATGCTGGTTGGGTTAGATGATGTGAAATGGCATAAGGTAGAATATGAACATTGGCATTATTGAATTAGGTGAAACAGCCAGTCTCTGTGCTGTTTATTTTGTGTAATTTATAACCCTTTGTAAATACAGCTAAGAAAAGCTTTTACAATATTTTTACAAACTAACAAGATAATTAAATGTTTTTCAACTTAAATTAAGGAACTATGGAATTTATTATGTATAATACTTACCTTACAATCAATTCCTTGCTCTTAATTGTTTCAGTGATTTCTTGCCTTAGTTGAAGAGACCCCAATCAGATCTTTATGTAAAGTTGAAGAAAAAGGCAGAGACATTTATTTGTCATAGCGCTATGCAAACTTAGTTTACTAGTCTGTGAGAAGGCAGCACTGTCGGCTGTTACTTGCATAGCTTCATTTATTCACATCAATGAAGAATGTCACACAGGTTGTGCAAGTAGCATTCTATGGCATTGCCTTTCTCCATGAATCAAGCTAAGTCTCTATTGAGCTGCTTTAATAAATTTCACCCCCAAATTATTCAATAAGCTTGTCATTTAGAAACTTAACAGTCGGTAAAGAATCGTGATTTAATTTCACAGTGAAATATGCACTTCCAACTGCTTGTGAAAGTTTAAGTACACTGTGATTTTCTCCAAGGACTAGAAGGTGAAGTATCATAAATTACATTGATCTGGAAGCAGGATTGTCTTTTAGAATTGTTCCAAAGAGCAGGAACTTCATGGTCTCAAAATACTCACCTGTGAGGATGTCGTGGGAAGTTAGGGAGCGTCAGAGGCTGAAGGGTGACATTATCGAGTTTATAAAATCATGAGGGGCATGGATAGGATGAATGGATAAGGTCTTTTCCCCAGGGTTGGGGAGTCCAAAACTGGAGGACATAAGTTTAAGGTGAAAGGGAAAGATTTAAAAGGCATCTAAAGGGCAAATTTACATGCAGAAGGTGTTGCGTATATGGAATGAGCTACCAGAGGAAGCTGCTACAATTACAACATTTAAAAGGCATCTGGACGGGTATATGAATAGGAAGGGTTTAAAGGGATATGGGCCAAATGCTGACAAATGGGACTAGAATAATTTAGGATATCTGGTCAGCATGGACAAGTTGGACCGAAGGGTCTGTTTCCATGCTGTCCATCTCTATGACTCTAATTGCGGTGCCCCTTGCAGAAATATTTGTATCATCTAGAACTACGGGTGAGGTGCTGGATAACTGGAGAGTGGTTAATGTTGTGCCTTTCTTTAAGAAGGGATGTAAGGAGAAGTCTGGGAACTATAGACTTGAGAGTCTGACTTTGGTGACAGGTAAGCTGTTAAAGGTGATTCTGAAAGATAGCATTTATATGCGTTTGAAGAGGCAAAGACTGCTTAACGATAGTCAGCATGAGTAAGGGAAATCATGTCTGACAAACCTGATTGGGTTTTTTTGAGGAAGTAACCAAAAAGATTGATGAGAGCAAAGTGTCGACATTGTTTACTTGGACTTTAGTAAAGCGTTGGACAAGGTTCCACACATAGACTAATTAGTAAAGTTAGATCATATGGGATTCAGGGTGAGCTTGAAAATTGGATACAAAATTAGCTTAATGGCAGGAGACAGAGAGTGGTGGTGGAGGGTTGTTTTTTGGACTGGAAGCCTGTGACCAGTGGTGTTCCACAGGGATCAGTGCTGGGTCCACTTTTGTTTGTCATTTACATAAATGATTTAGAAGAGAATATAGAAGGCATTGTGGATGATGCCAAAATTGGTGGTATACTGGACAGTGAAGAAGGTTATCTAACCTTACAAAAAGATCTCGAAAATTGGGTCAATGGACTGAGGAGAGGCAGAGTTTAATGGAGTTTCATTTGGATAAGTGCAATTTCTAGCATTTTGGTAAAACGAACAAGGGCAGGACTTACATGATTAAAAGTATGGCCTTGGGTAGTGTTGTAGAACAGAGAGACCTAGGGGTTCAGGTCCATAATTCTTGGAGCTTTGTGTCACATGTAGACAGGGTGGTTAGGAAGGCACACTTGCCTTCATTGTTCAGACCTTGGAGTGTAGGAGTTGGGACATCACGCTGAGATTGTACACTACATTCATGAGGCCTTTCCTGGGTCGTCCAGTTGTGGTCTCCCTGTTATAAGAAGGATATTATTAAGCTGGAGAGGGTTCAGAAAAGATTTACCAGGATGTTGCCAGGAATGGAGGGTTTAAATTTTAAGGCGAGGTTGGATAAACTGGGACGTTTTTCACTGGAGTGTAGAAGGTTGAAGGGTGATCTTTCGACATTCATAAAATCATGAAGGGTAAAGATAAGGTGAACGGCTGATACCTTTTCCTTAGGTTAGGGGATTTTCAAGACTACGGGTCATATTTTTAATGTTAGAGGGGATTCATTTTAAAAAAAAGAGATGGGGGCAACTTTTTTTCCCTCAGAGAGTGGTTTGTGTGTGGAAAGAACTTCCAGAGGAAGTGGTGGATGTGGGTACAGTTACAACGTTTAAAAGATGTTTGGTTATGTACATGAATGAGAAATAATTGGAAGAATACAGGTCAAGCGCAGGCAGGTAGAACTAATTCAGTTTGGAATGATGGTCAGCATGGACTGGTTGGACTGAAGGGTCTGTTTCCATGCTGTAGACTCTATGACTCTGTGACTCTATGAATTTCTTCTCTCAGATGATTGGCAATCTTTGGAATTCACTACCCCCAGCCAGCAGTGAAAGCCTTTCTTTAAATAGATTGCAGGCTAAATTGGACAGATTTTTGATCGACAAGGTAGAAAAAAGGAAGTTGGAGTTGAAGCCACCATTAGATCAGCCAGTGCACTTATTGAATGGCAGAACAGGTTCAAGTGAACAAATGACTGGCTCCTGCTTCTATTTTTTGTGCTTTTATGTTGTATTGTGCCACAGAGGTGAATGTTAAATAATGAGGAAAGGTATAAGAAGACAGGCAGATGGAAGGAGGGAATGGGTGATTTAAAAGTAGAAAAACCTTGAACTCATTCATAACTTACCTCCAGCATCCCCATGTCTGGTTCTGGGTACAGTCGATGAGCCTGTTCTCCAGATGTGCGTCCATTATGTAAATATTTTAATGAGAGAACTTGTTCCAAATTTAACACATGTTTCACATTTCACTCCTGAGGGAGCTAAAGGAAGGTGAGAATGTCTGAATGGAAAAGGTAACTGACTTCTCAACAATAAAATGCCACTAGATTTCCTGCCCCTTACCCACCCCATTTCTCCACTTCTTGATTACAGAAATTATCAGGGCCATAATGTTAGAAACATTTCAAGTGTTTTTGAGAAGTATTACTTTTGTACACTCCACTCTGCATTAAATTCGGTGCGTACATGAATAATTAGAACTGCATGTGTTTATCATGACCATGTCAATGATATTTACATGTTAAGTCAGGCAACATTGGTTTTCAGATTCAATAGATTCACGTGAGTGCACAACAAAATACTGGTCTACAACTTGCGAGACTAATCATATCTTAATTTCATCCAGGTGTTGTATAACCATATCTATTGTCATGTGGCTGTATATTAGATGTAATAGTCAAAGTTAACAATTAAAGAAACATTGGATTACTGGGTGAATTTAAGCACATGCAGAAAGGGAAAGAGGATTAAAATTTCAACTGATTCAGAAGAATATAGAGGTTTGATTGATCTGGACTAAAACGAGATGTCGCGGAGAATTCTATGAGAAGGCCCACCTTGAGATCATCGTACTCTATTTTTATGCTTTTCACAAACAGTGTAATAAGATTCTCACTAGGCTGTGATGAGATGCCAATTAACAGGAATTTACTCTTGTTAAATGCCGTGTGAACAGCACAACTCACTTCATTGATATTCATCCTCTCCTGGGCGACATGGTGGCTCAGTGGTTAGCACTGCTGCCTTGCAGCACCAGGGACCCAGGTTTGATTCCATCTCGGGCGACTGTCTGTGTGGAGTGTGCACATTCTCCCCGTGTCTGTGTGGGTTTCCTCCGGGTGCTCCAGTTCCCTCCCACAGTCCAAAGATGTGCAGGCTAGGTGGATTGGCCATGCTAAATTACCCATTGTGTCTGAGGATGTTTATGTCAGGTTGATTAGACATGGAGAATGGGTCTGGGTGAGATGATTTTCAGAGGGGCGGTGTGGAATTGTTGGGCTGAATGGCCTGTTTCCACGCTGTAGGGATTTTATGACTTTATTTAAATATACATGATTCTGAGGAGGCTTTACATGGTAAATGCTGAGAGGATGTTTTCCATCATGAGAGTGTCTAGGAGCACCAGGCATAGTTGCTGAATAAAGGGGTGCCAATTTAAGACTGAGATGAGGAAGAATTTCTTCTTTCAGAGGGTTGTGAGTCCTTGGAACTCTTTGACACAGACAGCTGTGGGAGCAGAGTCTTTGTGTCTTCTAAGGCTAAGATAGATTCTTGATCAGGAAGGGAATCAAAGGTTATGGGGAAAGAGCAAGAAAGTTGATGTGAGGAATGTCATATCAACCATGATTCTATTGAATGGTGGAGAAGGCTTAAGGGGCCAAATGGTCAACTCCATTTCCCACTTCTTACGGTCTATTCATCAATTATCAAACCAGTGAAGACAGACTTGATGCTACAGAACTGCCACAGCAAAGACAAACCACAGTGAAACTGATTCATCATGTAAAGATTGTGATGGAAGGGGTGCACTGGTAATCAAACCCCACACTCATACCGTCTGTGTAAATTATTGATTCAATCACATTAGTAGCTAATTGCTTCTTATTATACTACTGTTCATCATAAAATGGATTTAAAATCCCTACAGTACAGAAAGAGGTCTGTATTTACCCTCCAAAGAGCAACCCACAAACTCACTCTGCTCCTATAACCCTGTTTTTACGATGATTAATCCACTTAGCCTGCACATTTTTGGATGGTGGGGCAAACCAGAACATCCAATAGAAACCCATGTAGACACAGGGAGAACATGCAAATTCCATACTGACAGTCACCCAAAGCTAGAATCAAATGCAGGTCCCTAATGCTGTGAGGTAGTAATGCTCACTACTGAGCCACTGTGCCAGGTTTCTTCACTAAACTCAAAATAACCTGTTTACTATAAAACAAAATTTATTCTTGAAACAAATGGCAAGCACTGGTTAGCATCTAAGATATAATTCTGGAATTATAACGACATCCCCTTCAACCCAAACATATACATACTCACAGGGCACATAACACAATAGAGATATTATGTTTAAAATAGAAAGGACAATGGGGGAAAAACACTCCTGTTGACTTTTGTTATAAACAAAGGATAGAATTTGAGGACTTCTCATTGTGTGCCAGGTTTCCTGTTGACAAAATCAAATTTCTGCGAACAATAAAGTGATGAAAGGGGAGACAGATAGAGACTTACAGTTTCTGAAGTTTCCTCTCTTCCAGCCACACCTAATTTTGGAAAACTGGACAACAAATCCAGAAAGGGTTGTCAGCAATCACTAGCACAAAGCCCCGCTATCTTTCAAAGCCAGCTTTTAAAGCAATTAAGAATCATCAATTTATTCTCTTATTTTCCTTTTAAAAAAAGTTGCTTGGCTTGTTCTCTGAAGTCACATGATTTGCAGTAAACAGCAGGTAAACTATAGCACAGATTAAACTGTTGATTAGATTTTCAAAGAAATCACATGATAAACTCCTTTTCAATCCAGCAAGTGTCCATGTAGCTCAATATCTTCCCTTTTTTTAATCTGCTCCTTAAAGATTAGCAATGGATTCGCAACAACGTATCCCATTCAAAAATCTACCAATGTTATCAAAAATAATTCAAACAGTGGTATAGTTGCCATCATTTAAATTGGATAGGTTGGTGTCAATTCAATTTGCCAGCTTTTTCTGGTGCCCAATACGGTACCAAAAGAGCTCTTTACAGACATGAGGCTTAACAAGCCAGCAAAACTAGGTCACAGCGGTTTCAATCAGCTAACATTTAAACTGAAGTTAGATCTAACTTTGGTACAACTACAGCTATTTCTGGCTCTGTTGTTCTGCTTATGGCTTTGTTAAGTCTTACAATGTGAACTTTAAAAATACACTGAGTGTTAAACTGAAAAAAAAACTGATGAAATGATTCCAAAGGTCACTAATTAATATACTCTTGTAACTGATATCTATTGAAATGATTACTGTGATAACTGTTGCTGAGATAGTAGGAACTGCTGATGCTGGAGAATCTGAGATAACAAGGTGTGGAGCTGGATGAACACAGCAGGCCAAGCAGCATCAGAGGAGCAGGAAAGCTGACGTTT
>JAHRHZ010000017.1:26618159-26709709 GCA_024137785.1 Ginglymostoma cirratum | reverse complement strand
TTCAGAAATTTCTGAAGAAAGGTCTAGACCGGAAACGTCAGCTTTCCTGCTCCTCTGATGCTGATTGGCCTGCTGTGTTCATCCAGCTCTACCCCTTGTTGACTGTGATAACTGGTTGTTTGTGATAAACATTACGGAAAGTGATGTATTAAGAAATTATCAGCAGAGTGCTTCTCAGAAGTAGAGTGCTGTCAATCTCTATTTTCAGTTTTGCTGTTGTTATCTCGCCATGCTCAATGGACTGCATTGAATATTCACACAACAAATAGACTTTTACAGGAATGAGTAGGTGAGGTGAGCAGAAGCAGAAGCTGGTGTACCATCCATTCCCACTCAATCCAATCAGCCACATCAATGTAGGAGCAAATTACTGAAAATTCTGGAATCTGTGCTGAAAACAACAAATGTTGGAAATCACAGCGAGTCTGACAGCTTCTGTGGAGAGAGAACAAGCTAACATTTCAAGTCTGGATGCATTAATCAGAGCTGAAATTAAGTGTGAAGGGGGCAGCTTTTTTTTTCCTTTATTCATTCAAGGGGTGTGGGTGTTACTGGCTATGCAACATTTATTGCCCATCCCTAACTGCCCAGAGGGCAGTTAATTCAACCACATTGCTGTGGATCTGGAGTCACATGTAGGCCAGACCAGGTAAGGATGGCAGTTTCCTTCCCTAAAGGACATTAGTGAACCAGATGTTTTTTTTTCCAACAATCGACAATGGATTCACAGTCATCATTAGACTATTAATTCCAGATGTTTATTGAATTCAATTTCTACTATCTGCCATGGCGGGATTTGAACCCAGGTCCCCAGGATATTATCTGGGTCTCTGGTTTAACAGTCCAGCGATAATACACTAGGCCATCAACTCCCCAATTCATGCTCTAGTTGGTTTTGGGGGGGGAGGTGGGAGGTGCTATGGTGGTGATGCTGGTGGGTGTAGATTGCTGGTGAATAAAAGATGTTGATAGTTCAGCTTAAGTGATCAGAATCAATCATGTGCTAACCAACTGATTAACAACTACTCAGCAGGAATTACAGAAGAGAGGCCCAAAGCAGGCTTGTAGGGGCATACAGAGATGGGTTCATGGGCAGAAGCGATTGAAGTGATATTGACAATGTGATTCTGCTTCAGGCATGGCCTGGAGGAGAAAGTCAGATGTCTAGTGCAAAAACAGGCAGTGAAGGGCAACTGCAGGCAAAGGGCTACTGGAATCTTATCAGCCTATGGATTTTGATTCAGTGAGATGTTGGAGGCCGAGGATAGAAGCTCACACAATGCAAGGAATTGCAGAGAGTTAACCACAATCTTTACCCATCAGAAAAAGCAGAACAATATGCATAGAGGGTCTCACAATTTAATAATAATGTGTATCACACCCTCCTCCAAATTGTCAACTATTTTGTCACGTGATTTTATGCCCACATCCAAGGGTTTATGCTCCAGACAGACTGACAAACTCTAATTATTGCATATCAGTACTAACTATTATTTAATACGTTAATCTGAAATGTACAGAACACTAATCTTTCTGTTACATTATGGAAAGTGGTGGCAAGTGGTTCTCTCTTCAAATCTCATGCAGACTCCTCTAAATGACTCCACCCATACTGCGCTATTTTAGACCACGTCTGAAGCATCTCTGTGACACCATTGAACTTGTACAAAATCCCTGCCAAAGCTTTTTTCCTCCCATTTTTTCTCATTTTTTTTTAACTGAGTTCCTTAGATTGCTTATTTCCACAACAGTTATTATACATTTCTCCCTATCTTTCTCATCCCAGGTCTTTGACTTGATTCAAGTACAGAAACATTTGGGATAATGTTGGTTGTTTCTTTTTCTCTCTGCTGGCTTCCAGCTGGAACCCTGAACCCATATTATGAATCAAGGGATCAGAGTAATTTGGCCTTACGGTCGGCATGGACTGGTTGGACTGAAGGGTCTGTTTCCCTGCTGTATGACTCTATGACTCTATGAAAGTAAAGTTGTTTTATAGTACACTGCTGGTAGGGCCTGACTTTATTGCAGTGGAGAAAGTGGTTTCTACAGTAAGGATGGCACATAAATAGGCCAGAACAGTGAGATGAGGTGACAGTGGTTGCAATGGATAGGACATATACAGTTAAAAGGTACAATCGGTGCTGTCCAGGCAGTAATATAAACAAAATACTGTGAATGCCAGAAATCTGAAATAAAAATACAAAGTGCTGGAGAAACTCAGCAGGTCTGGCAGGATGTGTAGAGAGAGAACCAAAGTGAATGCTTCAAGTCAGATACGACTGTTCTTCAGAATCAGCCCAACCAATGGCTCTCTGACATTATCTTTTCTAAGAAAGTTGCTTATCCAGATCAGTTCTTCATGTTTGAAAGTAGACAAATTTTGGTGCGATAATGTTTTTCAGTGGGTTGCTGGGTTAAAATCCTAACAGCATTGTGGGTCCATCTACACCAAATGGTCTGCAGCTCATCATCACCTTCTCAACGGCATCCCTGGAAGAACAATAATTACTGTCTACCTGCGACTCCACTTTCAAAGAACTATGCACCCGCATCCCAAGGTCTGTTTGCTCGACAACGCTCCCCAGGGCCCTACCATTAACTGTATAAGTCCTGCCCTGGTCTGCCTTCCCAAAATGCAACACCTCACATTTATCGAAATTAAACTCCATCTGCCACTCCTCGGCCCATTGGCCCATCAGATCAAGATACCAATATACTCTGAGATAACCTACACCACCAATTTTGGTGTCATCTGCAAACTTACTAACCATACCTCCTGTATTCACATCCAAATCATTTATATAAATGTTGAAAATCAGTGGACTCAGCACCAATCCTTATGGCACATTGCTGGCCACAGGCCTCCATAATCTGTGACCCATGAGTTGTCCTGACAGGAACAGCCCTGAGGAGAGCACAGTGTAGTGGTAAATAAGCAAAGTAGCCTTCACTGTCTGAACCATTCATTGTGCGTTGACATTGAGCTGGGGGTATTTCGATCAGCCTGAGATATGTGAAAGCCCAGTGCCTTCGTAAAAGCTTCAAACACCTCATTAGCAAACTGTGAGCTCATGTTGGACACGTCAACATCCAGAGTACTGCGGGCATCAAAAATTTTCTATAGAGTGCTTCCAGCTGTTTCAGTGATCATTGATGTCAGTTTTTTACTTCAAACCATCGCGAATATGATGAGGTAGAAATAGCCTTAATACATGGAAATATCAGTGCCCAAATGGGTACAAGGTCTATCAGAAAATTCTCTAGAAATGAAAGGTTCCCACTATCCTTTACTTGCATAGTATATTGTTAAATTTAATGACAATGTCCTACAAATGTTTGAAGATCCCTAGACCTTCAGACCCATGAACCCTTGCTCTACACTCAGTTATAACTAAGTGCCTTTGGTGAATCTTCTGAAGAATGTAATTTCAGAAAAATTGTGTTTTACCAGTCGATCATCAAAAAACAATAAATCTTCAACAATAGAAAGTGTTGCCTGTATCGAAAGTATATCTTTATGACATGGTCAGTGAACTGAGCTCCAGGCCAACTTTGTACACGGTGATGTACTTAGAATTCTTCTTTTGTTCCTCCCTGATGAGGTTAAGTTCGTTTGGTGGGGCTGGCCAAAATAATGCTGCTGCCTGATCAGAAGAGTGTATCTCAGCCCCAAAATCAACATCATCAGATGTGAGAATATCAACCAGTGCTCTGGAAACAGCATCTGCCAATGAAACAGCATCTGTCAATGCTTGCCTTGACCATACTGAGTTTCTTATGAAAATTTCATAAGTCTAAAGTACAAACATGCACAAAGAGACCTTTTTTTTGTAAACTCTTCTTTATCTCATAAGGACATCAAAAGTTTATGAATGCTCTCAACCATAACTTTGAGGCGCAAAATGTAATCAGAAAATTTTTTGCAGGCTTCCCCAGTGACAGTTTCCAACTTTTAATAACATGCTTAAAGTATAACATATGGGTTTGTGATATCCTTCTGAAACCCCCTAACACCTGTAGCTAACGTACCTGCACAATAGTTGTGGAATATGATGGACTATAATGATGGAGGCCAACATGTCTTTGACATTCTGGATGGCCATCTGTTGGCTGTGTGTTCCAATATCAAGTTGGTGACTTCCTAAACAGAGTTTTCAAGGCTTTTGTAGCAGAGAGGTATGGTTAAGAACTGAATTCACTGTACACAGAAACCATTGCTAATCATGGACCAACTTTAGAGTCAGGAAATCTTTGACCACTTTTGTTTTCCAGGGATCAATTTGTATCCTATTTTTCCAAATGATGCAACTTAAGAAACTGATGGAATCCTCAAAAATACACATTCGTCATTCAGCGTAAGGCCTGCTGATAATAGATGTTTCAAGGCATTAGGTAATATCCCATCTTAGAGCTAGGTAGTTTTAGCATGTATCAGGGTATCATTCAGGTGGCAAATGACACAGTAACTTCCTATACTCTGTATCTAACTAGTCCCTGAAAAATATTAGACATAGAGCGTTGGAAGATCTCCAGGGCAAAGTGATACCCAAAGGTAGTCTATTGAAACAGCATCAACTGAAAAGGATAATGAAGGTAGTGAAGAATTGAGATGTCTAATCCAGAGGGACCTGTCAAGACCCACGATTGGTGTTAAGCTACAAAAATATTTTACTGGTCGAAAATATAACTAAACTCTATCAATAGTGAATTATAGGGCCAAAGTCTCTAGCAACTGCTTTACTGAGTCGTATGAGATCCGCATTAAATTGTGTTGAATCATCAGACTTGGGAACTGTGACCATCCCTGAACCTTACTCTGTAGGTTCAGTCACTAGGGAGATAACCCCATACTGACAATGTCATCCAATTGTTTGTTTACCTTTTCCTTCAATTGGTGAGGGATTATCCTATGTATAAAGAGATGCACCAGTTTGACGTCAGCTTTCAAAGTAACTATTCAAGTTTCCCCGGTCCAGTAAACAGTTTGCGATACTGGAACTCAAGGTGCTTTTGCAGTGTCTGTGAGTTCCAATAACCTATGTAGGAGGTTGAGGATAAAGCAAGCCTTGTTGTTCAGTAGAGAGGATTGCTGATTACTGATGATATATGCCCTTTCCACATATGTATTGAATGTCAGTACAACATTCAGCATCTCTTTAAATATAAAAATGGGTAGGTATTCCAATGAACAGGAAAAATGCAGGAAAACATTTCCTGGCCATGGAATATACTAGAGGCAAGTAAAGCCGATAATCCATGAGCACATGGTCAGGGTATGGCTCAATGAGTGGAAAATGTTGGTATAAAGTAGTATTTAAATATTAAACGTGGCACACTATAAGCTTTACTGAAAGCAGAAGAACATAGAAAATGGTAAAGTTGAGGTTATGGAAGACAAAGGAATAAAAACTGATGTACAGCATCACTAAAGGAACAAAATAGCTGCTGCTTTATGATCCAGGGGATTAATCAGGGATGGACAACAAATTTAAGAAGCCCAGAGTCATTACAACTCTGATGCAGTTTAAAACCATAATGCCTGATTGAAAATCAAAATTACTTACCTTTCAAAATGACGACAATTCTGCTACAAAAAAAAATTCTGTGTAGAGAAGTTGAGCTCAGCAGGTATGCTGACTGTATTCTGAAACTTGTACACATAAACAAATTAGCCAAGATAACTTGTTGACTTAACCCAGGAACCCAGTTCTCGTCTACTCTGTAAGATTTACATTTGTTTTCTTTCTATTTTTTTTTTAAATGTTTCCATTTACTATGGTACTTTCCCTTCTCTTAATGACTTCAGCAGAAGGTGCCTTCTCCCAATCGAGGCCCATGATGAGGTGGCATCCAACTGCCCAGAATAGTGGTATAACCTGACGCTTCGCGGGGTGGTCTCCCAGTGTGGCAGTCTTGTACAGGAGGGGCAGTGATGGCCTGGAGTGGCATTCTTGTCCTAGGGTGTCAGTCCCATCACATCATGTAGGTCTATTTTGGTGGCTTCCAGGTATTCCAGCAGCCGAGCATGAAAGTCCAGGCCGGACAATGAGGTCTTGTCCTTGCTTCAGAAGTGACTTGCAGGCCTTCCAATGCCCCAGCGTGGAGGTCTAGTCCCAGCTGACAGTCTCGGCTCAGCCCCACACGGTGGTCTCAGCCCAGTTTTCCAGGGTACCCCGAACACAGGAGTCATTTATTGAACTGTGATGAACTTTTAATTTTTTTCAATTATTTATGACTTATGACATTAATTTAGGTGGTGTGGTACGGTGACTTATTAACTGTTTTGTTTTGTTTTGTAAAAATACACATGACAATGAATTGCTATTCTACTCTGAGAGCTCTGTTATTGAGAGTTGGTTTAGTTCAGTTGGCTGGACAGCTGGTGTGCAATGCAAAATAATACCAGCAGCATAAGTTTAATTCCTGCATCTAGCTGAAGTTACTATGAAAGATTCTCACTCAGCCTCTTCCCTGACCATAAGGTTGAGCATTAGGTTGAGCAACTTCTCTCTCTCTCTACCCCTCATGAGAGAGTAAGAATTTGGTGATGTTACCTTTTGCTGATGTTTCAGTATTCTCTTGTGGCTGCATCATTATCTGTATGTGCAGTTCAGGACTGAACAATGTAATGTCATTAACTCATGCATAAGCACAACCATTCCTGGCAAAATCAGAGCAGGCACAAAGTTGACCCATTGTCTCTGCCTGCTCCTGCCCCACCGAACTTATCTCCACCTATCTCGACTCCATTTTCTCACCCTTGGTCCAGCAACTCCCCACCTACGTCCGTGACACCACCCATACCCTCCACCCCCTCCATACAAACCTCCAATTCTCTGGTCCCCAACACCTCATCTTCACCATGGAGATCCAGTCCCTATACACTTGCATTCCCCATGCAGATGGCCTAAAGGCCCTCCGCTTCTTCCTGTCCCGCAGGCCCAACCAGTCCCCCTCCACTGACACCCTCATCCGCTTAGCTGAACTCGTCCTCACCCTCAACAACTTCTCTTTCATTTCCTCCCACTTCCTACAGACAAAGAGGGTGGCCATGGGTACCCGCATGGGCCCACGCTATGCCTGCCTCTTTGTAGGTTACATGGAACAATACCTCTTCTGTAGCTACACTGGCCCTATCTCTCACCTCTTCCTCCGTTACATTGATGACTGTATCGGCGCCACCTCGTGCTCCCAGGAGGGGCTCGAACAGTTCATCCATTTCACCAACACCTTCCACCCCAACCTTAAGTTCACCTGGACCATCTCTGATACCTTTTTCTCTCTCCTGGACCTCTCCGTTTCCGTCTCTGGCAACCACCTGGAAACCAATATCCATTTCAGGCCTACCGACTCCCACAGCTACCTAGAATACACCTCCTCCCACTCACCTTCCTGCAAAAATGCCATCCCCTATTCCCAATTCCTTCGGCTCCACCGCATCTGCTCCCAGGATGAGGCATTCCACTCCCGAACATCTCAGATGTCCTCGTTTTTCAAGGACGGCAACTTCCCCTCCTCAGTGGTCGAGAACGCCCTCAACCATGTCTCACGCATTTCCCGCAACTCATCCCTCAGACCCCCTCCCCGCAATAACAACCAAAACAGAATCCCCAAAGTCCTCATGTACCACCCCACCAAACTCCGGATCTAACGCATCATCCTCCGACACTTCCGCCATCTGCAATCTGACCCCACCACCAAATACATTTTTCCCTCCCCACCCTTATCTGCTTTCCAGAGGGACTACTCTCTCCATGACTCCCATGTCCGCTCCACACTCCCCTCCACCCCACCACCCCCTGCACTCTTCCCTGCAACCGCAGGAAGTGCTACACCTGCCCCTACACCTCCCCCCTCACTCCCATCCCAGGCCCCAAGAAGACCTTCCACAGCAAACAGATGTTCACCTGCACATCTGCTAATGTGGTATACTGTATCCGCTGTTCCAGATGTGGCCTCCTCTACATCGGGGAAACCAAGCGGAGGCTTGGGAATCGCTTTGCGGAACACCTATGCTCGGTTCGCAACAAACAACTGCACCTCCCAGTCACGAACCATTTCAACTCCTCCTCCCACTCCTTAGACGACATGTCCATCCTGGGCCTCCCTATAGTGCCACAACGATGCCACCTGAAGGTTGCAGGAACAGCACCTCATATTTCGCTTGGGAACCCTGCAGCCCAATGGTATCAATGTGGACTTTACAAGCTTCAAAATCTCCCCTCCCCCTACCGGATCCCAAAACCAGCCCAGCTTGTCCCCGCTTCCTTAACCTGTCCTTCCTCCCAGCTATACCCTCCTCCCACCTCAAGCCCCACCCCCATCTCCTACCTACTAGCCTCATCCCACCCCCTTGACCTGTCCATTCTCCCTGGACTGACCTATCCCCTCCCTATGTCCCCACCTACACTGACCTTCACTGGCTCCATCCCCACCTCTTTGACCGGTCTGTCTCCTCTCCACCTCTCTTCTCCTCTATCCGCCTCCCCCTCTCTCCCTATTTATTTCAGAATCCCCTTCCCCTCCCCCATTTCTGAAGAAGGGTCTAGGCCTGAAACGTCAGCTTTCCTGCTCCTATGATGGTGCTTGGCCTGCTGTGTTCATCCAGCTCTACACCTTGTTACCTCAGATTCTCCAGCATCTGCAGTTCCTACTATCACTTTGCAAAACCTCTGTTAGGTCAGTAACAGTGTAATGGTAACTTGTTATCTTAACTCAGTATATTAGGATTAGCCAGAATCCAAATACTAATAATCATGAATTTATTTTCCAAAGATTTCAACAAATGGAAAATAAATATATGCCATCATTTTATTTTGACTATGTCAAAATAGAAATGGTTGGACCATAGCTCTTTTTTAATGAGATAAACAAATTTACAGAAGTGCAGAAAATAACAAAGCAATGAAGACACATAATAAATCTATATATGCAATAAAGTAGTGGTTATAAATGTTATTGCAGTGTTGCTGGAGTTAATATTTAATCTTTACAGCAAGCCAAAGTGAAAAACAGAATTTAACCTCACAAATCTAACCACAGCTGCATTGTCCATGCGTCTCAGTTCATCAACTACAAATTTAACACATAGAAATTTGAAAAATTGATAATGCATTGCTCATGCATTTGAAGTTAATGCTGTAAAAGATTAACGTTCCACAGACAGAGCTGCATTATTTGAGGTAAGTCAAATCCGTAAATTTATATTACATTGACTATTTGTTTGAAAAGAAATACTTGTACTCATTAGTAAAAGCAATTTTCTACTGGAGTGTACATTTTTAATGCAATAAAACTGTAGAAATATAATTCATGAAACAATTTTCTTTGGGTGAACACCTAACCAGTGTACCTTTTTGGAACACTGTGAGCAAATTATCAAAATAGCTGTGAATTGGTGGTTGCCTCCTTGATATAAGCTCTTCAATGTCCAAAGATGGCCATAGAACCTGAATAATATTGTATTGTCTTACCTTCTGCGGGTATGATAAGGTAATGGGGTAAGGGAGTGGGGACGTAGATGATTGCGTGTCTGAGAAGATAGATAAGAAGACCAACTAAGGATTTCAACATTTACATTTATGATGCTTGAAGAGCACAAATGCTTTATCAGGCCTCACAAGGAATTTATAAATCACCAGCATCATGGCATCCTCCCATCTCACACCACTATCTCCCTACGAACCAAACAGTCCTGATGCTCTCCACTAACTTAGCTTCATACTGGCAGATAACCTTCTGGCACTATATTCTTAACCTGCATCAAAACCAGACAGTTGCCTCTTTCTACCTTCCATTCATATATCCAACCATCAGAATGTAGATGTGACCCAAGCTATTATAACTGGTCAAGGAAATCCTTGGCTGTTCCGAAGAGGGAGCACAATTGTCTCATCCAGCTTCCCATTATTTTCTTCAGGCTAGTGGCAGGAGTATTATCATGAAATCACAATTCCTATTTTTATTGATTACATTTAGCTTGAGAAAGAAATGAGAACAGATCGTTATTTAAAACATGAGAGTTAAAACAAAAACCGAAAGAACTGCGGATGTTGTAAATCAGGAACAAAAACAAAGTTGCTGGAAAAGCTCAGCAGGTCTGGCAGCATCTGCGAAGGAAAAAACAGAGTGAATGTTTCGGGTCCGGTTCTGAGGAAGGGTCACCGGACCCAAAACGTTAACTTTGTTTTCTCCTTCACAGATGCTGACAGACCTGCTGAGCTTTTCCAGCAACTTTGTTTTTGTTCCTGAGGTAAAATAAATCTGCTTTATTAAATTGTTTGCAGATTCACTCAGCATTGTTAGAAACATTGAATCCAGCCAGTGACCAGAATGATCTTCCATAGTCTTAATTAGAAGAATAAGTTGGAAAAATATGACTTATTGCAACTTGACTGCTCTTATTGAGATTCTAGTCCTTGCTCTGTTGAAACCCCTGCTTCTCCAGCCACCCTATGTGCTCCACAGGTTTTGGTTTGAGTCATGAGAAGAATTTTCCACCCTTCCATACTAACCAGGCCCAACTGCTTCGGGGAAGGTAGCTGTAGGCTCAGAAAGTGGTGCTAATGGCCCCTGAATTTCAAAATGGAGTGGTGAGAGACTTGCCTTATCAGTTTCACATTTCATTCCCACCCTCTCCCAACATCTGCTTTTCCCAGTATTTGCTGATCTCTTATTTTCCTGGGTTGTTCCACATATTTAGCTGTCCATTCACCTCCTCTGATGTTACAGCATCACTGGGATTTCATGACTCGTGATTTCTGAGCTCTGGTGTGCTGGTGAGAATCCCATCATGAACCTATCATTCTTGACTTTGAACAAATAGTTTAAACAAGCCTTTAAAATGTTCTTCTAAAAATATTTGGAGTCTTCTTGTCATAACATAATATGTTAACATGCCACAAGTATTAAATAAGTTCTGCATGGATCACTGGAGCTTTTCAGAACTAGTTAGTTATTTGGCACACTATTGAACACTCAGTTGCACATCATTCAACAAGTTATAGTATTCTCAAAGCAATTTACAGCATGACTGATAATGTAAAAGGTCAAGTAATTTATATTTGCTTGCAGATTTCAGAAACTTCAAAGAAACACTCATTGGAGGAGCATAGAGTCACAGTATTAGAGTCTAGATTTCCATATTTGACTGAAGACTCTTGAAGTTACTCAGTTTCCAAAGACCAATGATGGTGAACACTGGCAATGTCTCCATCATTACTTCTTAAATTAAACCTTAAAATATTTTCTAAACATTTCATAAACAGTTTCTTAGAGAAATGTCTGGGCATACTAAGACACGAAGGGGAAGTTTGTGTGTTGAGTCAGAGAAATGGATACTTTATATCTGTCTTCAAAAAGGAGCATGACGTGAATGTAACATTCATATAGGAATGGAAAGTTATGAACAGGATGAATGGATGAAGAAGATGTAGTAAACAGATTATCATCACAGAAAATTGGTGAATCTAGTCCAGATGGGATGCATCCTCGGTTACTGAGAAAAAAAATAGAAACAGCAGGAGCATTGCTCACAACCTTTTAATCCTCATTTGATTCTGGAAGATAGGATGGTTGCTAATCTTATACCGTAACTGAAGAAATAGGAGCAGCATGAACAAGGAAACTATAGGCCAGTCAACCAAACACCAGTGGTGGGGAAGTTAATGAAAATCATTATCAGGGATAGAATAAACTTTCATCTGAAAAAACATGACATTAATAGAGAAAGATTTACCAAAGGTAAGTTGTGTAGGACTAACTCAGTTACATTTCTCAGTTAGGTAATAGATAGATTGATATCAACAGAGAACCAGACATTGTACATGTGGACCTGTTAAAAATATTCAGCAAAGTGCAGCAAAAAAGGCTTACCATGAAGTTGGAATCCTGTGGAATTAAGAATAATGGTTGGTATAGTTACAAGATTGGATCTGAGGCAAGAAGAAAGGGTGGTAGTGGTTAGCCGTTTCCCAGACTAGGAGGTGATTTGCAGTGATGTCTTACAACAATTTGGGTTCACTGCTCTTTATAACTTTTAATGACAACCTATATTTGAATACAGGGAACACTGTAAAGGTCGCAGATAATGCAAAATTTGGTAAAGTACTCAATCATGATGCTAATAGTTATCTAGTCTAAAGTGAAACAGACAGGATGATGAATGGACAAATTTATGAAAGATGGAATTCAATGGAGAGGTGTGAAGTGTTACAGGTTAAGAGGGCAAATATGAAGAGAAAGTTTACTATAATGCCCAGATGAGAAAGAATGAGCCAGCTTCTCTTTCCTCGATCTCCACAGTTGGTCACAACAAAGGTTTTCATTTTTCTTAACTCAAAACTATACCTCTTTCCAATTAAAAATGTGATTAACTATCTTTTACTGTAAGGAGCCGCTCCTTAGTTTAACTGTAGCAAACCCTGAGAAAAATAAGAAAGATATGACTTCCAGCACAAAGCCTTTGTAAGATGTATCTGGTTCGAAAAGAAGCTAAAATAAAATACAGCTCAGAATCCTTTGGGGTCTTAGGTTAAAACGACATAATAACATTTTAACCGTTGACCACAGTTGGAGAGTTGATTTTTTGAACCATCAGCAGAAGCAAATATTGCAGTTACTTTTTAGGTGCCTAGTTTCCTGATATTTCTTTCCAATCAGTGTTGTAACCAGGCACTTTTCTTCTTGAGAAATAGAGAGAAAGTCTTCTCCAACCTGTGTTCAATTCTGCAATCTAAAATCCATCTCTCCTATTCTGCCAAAACAGCAGAAGAAATACAGATTGGTTGCATATTCCATGTCCGCAGAAGTTATGTTTTCAAGCTTGCTAATTGCAAGCAAGGTCCATTCTTCAAAACGTAAAGGTTCTCATAATAAATAAAAATAGGAGATGAATATTTTTTTCCACTCCTCCCATTACGACTGACTGATTTCATTGCACTTGGGTAAAATGTTAATTTCAGCTCTGCCTACTTTCTCTTTAATTCACCATGTTTTCATGCAACATGGCTAATCTGTATGGATCAGGTGATGCCTGAAGACACACCATGAACAAGGCAGTGTTTTTGATCCCTTGAAGTCACAGATGTTAAATTAGCTAAGGGAACTCAGAAATCAATAGTATCATCGTGACAGGCACAAGTTTGAAAATTGTTCATAAAAAAAAAGACCTTTGGGTCCTTCTGCACAAATTATTAAAGGTAGCAAGCAAAGTTGATAAGGAGGTTATAAAGCATATGATTACTCGTGGTTGTGAGTACAGGATCAGAATTTTAAAAGAAAACAAGATCATCAACTTTATAAATCACTGATTATGCTTCAACTGAATTCTTGCAGACAATCTCAGGGACGAAGAAAGATACTTCAGCATTAAGTTACAAGATCTTTACCAGAAATTTTCTGGAGATGAGTGAGTTCATTAATGAGGAGAGGTTTAGAAAGTTAGAACTGTCCTCCAGGAAAGAGAGGAGGTTAACAGGTTACCGAATAGACTTTCCAAGATGATGAGGAATTTTGGTAGCATAAATTGGGAGAAACAGTCCCACTGGTTAGTGGATCAATCACTGGAGATGATAGATCTGAAATTATTGGAAGAAGTTCTAAAGGGGAGAGGAGAATATTTTTCACTCAGGGAGTTGTTGTGATCCGGAATGTTCTTCCCAGAAAGATGGCAGAAGCTGATTCCATGGATAATTTTAAAAGGAAATTAAACATGTGCTTTAAGATGAAAAATATACAGACTATAGACAAAAAAAAAGCACTGAGCAAGATATAATAATGAGTGCGTGGTGAACAGCTCACAAAATTACCTTTCTCCTGATAAGTCTACAGGTTCCTCATGCAGCAAGTGGCACTTTCGCCATGTTGCTGACTCCTGTCCTATAATTGGAGGGCGTTCTTCAATTGCAATGGGATCATTTTCTTTCAATGGACCTCTTGCTGCTGGGGCTCTTCAGTATTAAAGGAAGAAATGTTGCTTACAAATATCATTTTCATCCACTTTTTAACACTTCGCAAGTCAAACTAGCTACTTTAATGCTGTATAGCGGGGCTTTCCATTTGTTACTGTATGTTTTAAGCATTGAACTAAATTAATGGATTCCTGAAGGCAATTGCCTTCAAAGTGCTGCTATAATATTTTACCTGAGTTAAATTATTTCCAACATAATCCTTTGCAGAGAGATTGGTGACATTGTGGAACTCACTACCAGTATGGGGTAGTTGAGGTGAATAGTAAAAATGCGTCTAAGCAGAGGCGAGATAAGCATATGAGGGAGAAGGGAATAGAGGACAATGCAGATGAGGTTAGACAAGGAAGGATGGATGGAGGTTGGAATGGAGTTTAAGTGCTGTCATGCCATACAGCCTGTTTTTATGCTATAGATCCTACATAATTCTATGTTATTCTTTAAGATTCACCAGGAGACTTCAAAGCCAGATTATCAATTCTGTTTGCTATTATTGTTGGAGGTTTAATCACATAATATTTCAATCATTTGATGTCAACTCAAATGGCAGCTATCTGATGTTCTATCATGTCAAAAATAAGTTACCATAGGATACTTAGAAAATGGCAATGTGATCAGGCTGAGCCAACATGACTTTGTGAAAGGGAAATTGTGTTTAACCAATCCATTTGAACTTTTTTGCCAAAACGAAATTCATGGTGGATAAACATAAGGTGGTAGTTGTGATGTTGTTGGATTTCCAAAAGTCATTTGTTAATGTGCCACATCAAAGGTGAATACAGAAGACCAAAGAATATTTTTCAGATCAGTAAACTGTAACTAGAGAAGCGTCACAGGGAACAATGCTGGGTCCTCAAATATTAACAACCTATATTAATGATTTGGACAAAGAACACTGATTGTGTGGTTGCAAGATTTGCAAATGACACCAAAATAGGCAGGAAAGTATGTTCTCAAGAAGAGGTTGAAAGTTTGCAAAGCAATTCAATCAGGTTAATTGAGCGGGCAGGAATTTAGCAGATGCAGTATATCCATTTATGCAGGAAGAACAGCATACCATTAAAATAAAGAGAAATTACTGAACCCAGTGGTTCAAATGAATCTGGGTGTCCTGTTTATTTTTGGATGCTACCATGGGAAATACACGTTGCTGGCAAGAGCAGCATCGATTGCTTACCCCTAAATGGCCTTTAATTGAGTGGCATACTAGATTATTCTGTGTTGAGAGTCATAATTAGGCCACATGTTTTTCCCTAAAGTTAATTAATTAACCCAATAGGTTTCATATCCACTGTTGCTGAGACTAAATTTATATTCCAAAGTTATCGATTGATTTGAAATTTCACCAGACGCTTTAGTGGGTTTTGAAAATGTGCCCCAAGCATTTTAACCTTTCGATAGTAGTTCACTAACCATTAAGTACACAGTGCTATTAAGTACATAGGTATAGCAAGTGATTAAGAAGGCAAATGGAATATGGAAGGCAAATGGAAGGCAATATTTCATTGCAATTTATATTGCCCAATAAAAGGAAGGGCATTTTGCTGCTGTTACAAAAGGCCTCGATGAGACAGAATCTGGAGCATAGTGTACAGTTTTGGTTACTCACGTTAAAAATGAGATGATTTCTTTACAGGCATATCATGTTCACTCGACTCATTCTTAGGTTGAACAGGTTAGATCTATATCCATTTGAGTTTAGAAGATTGAGGGATTACCTTATTGAACCATTTAAGACCTGGAGGCAACTGGGCAGGATGCACATCAGGAGGACGTTTCTTCTTGTGGTGATGACTAAAACAAGGCGACATAGTTTAAGAATAAGAAGGCTCCTTTTTTTGACAGAGATCAAGCCGATTTTGTTTCTATGGAAGGGTTATTAAAATGTGGATTCCCTTCTTCAATGGTAGTGAGTCTTATTTAAGGCTGAGTTAGATAGATTTTTGATAGACATGGGAGTTGATGGTTATGGGATACAGACAGAAGAATGAACTTCAGACCAGATGAACCATGAGCTTATTGAATGGTGAAACAGGCTCAAAGGGCTAAATTATCTATTCCTGTTTCTAATTGTATGTTCCTATGAAAGGAGATTGTTCCTTTATCCTGTTGTGATCATGCAATAGATTAAAATAAAATACAATTTTAGCACAATTCAAACTTAAACATTTTTATCTGTGGAAAATTTTCCTTTCAGAGGAAGTTTCAAGCTCTTAATTATATTGATCTACAGATCAGCATCATGGCTGCAGGTGAGTCAAAAAGTAACAAAAGCACCAATGAATAAACCAATCAATTTATTTATAAGCAAGTTAATATAAATATATAGAGAGGTAAATTTCCAGAATATGACTGGAAAATGTGCCTTTAGAAGCATGTTATTGTAAATTATCAAAATGACTAAAAATTATTGAAAATGTCTTTTTACTTCTTTTAACAAGATTAACAAGTTTGAGAATTAAGCATGTTTGATACATTTGCTTGTTTCAAGAATATATTTTTGACTAGTTCAACAAATTTGTTTGCAAATGAAACAATGCTTTTACCAAATGTACCTATTATTTTAAACCTTTTATAATAAAGGTCACAGAATTAAAAATAATCTGTCAGCCTCAAGTGGTGGGAAAGTGTTTGCACCCAATATCCAAAGTGGTAATTCCTCTGGACCTCTGAACATCTCCATGGGCAACAAGACAATTGTTAATCACTACGGAGGTAATTTCACTTATTATTATCATGTGTTTGTCCAACAATTTGGATACTTTTTAAACTTCTTGTTTTTTTTGGATTTACAATTTGAATGTATTTTTTTTTAATTTCAGAAGCCCACAAAAAAAAACTTTCAGGTATGTGATAAAATGAATCAAATTGGTGCTGTGATTTCGGAGCAGAGAGAAAGGTAAATTAAATCAACAGCCAGGAAAATGTGAATTCTGATATTTTTCTGAAAAAGAATCTTCTTCATGAGGTTGTGGACTTGCTCGCCGAGCTGGCTTGCTTTCGTTCAGAAGTTTTGTCACCATGCTAGGTGACATCATCAGTGGAGCCTCCGATGAAGCGATGTTATTCTACTCCGCTTGGAATTTATACTGTACAGTCCGTTATGGTGAGTAGTGTCATTTCCGGTTTTGTTCTGTATGGGTTTGAATATGAAACCCATTTACAAACCCATACAGATCAAAACCGGAAATGACACTACTCACTATAATGGACTGGACAGTATAAATTCCAAATGGAGTTGAATAACATCGCTTCATCAGAGGCACCACTGATGATGTCACCTAGCATGGTGACAAAACGTCTGAACGAGAAAAAGCCAGCTCGACGAGCAAGTCAACAACCTCACCCACAACCTGAGCTACAGATCTTCACCAAAACTTTAATCTTCTTCATATCGTATCTTCTAGATGCTCAACTCACTGTCACTGTAATATTTTAATTTTGCTTTTCCTCAGATATAGCTAGTTGCTAGTTGTTGAATTCAACTAATACTTAATGGATTAGTGCATCTAACTGGAAAATATAAATATTAGCCTCAAACTGCTGTCCATGTGCAATCTGCATACTCAGCCTGGACACAACATTGTCCTGTTTGTTTTTGTATGCCATCTCTCATATCAAGAAGATTTCCAAGCTTGCCTATACGTCTGAGGATGTCACATTAGACTCAAAATGTTAACTCTGGCTTTTTCTCCATAGATGCTGCCAAACCTGCTGTTCTCCAACATTTTCTGTATTTGTTTCACCTAGACCACTCCATTCATTAGTTGCACAGCCTTTGATACCAATATCTACATTCACGTCATTATCAACCACTCCCAAACATCACTGCACTCAAACTGCAGCATATCTACAATTACAAACATGTGAACAAAGACCAAGAGAAGTCTACTCCGCACTTTGAGCCTATTCCACCATTCAATAAGATTATGGCTGATCTGCTTTTAACCTCAATTCTACATTCCTACATATCCCTGATAGTCTTTTGTCTCTTCCATAATCAAGAATCTATCTACCCATGCCTCAAAAATATTTAAAGATTCTGCATCGACTGCCTTTTGAGGCAGAGAATTCCAAAGACCCTCAACTCTCTGAGAGAAAAGAAGTTTCCCATCTCCACTTTAAATAGGTGCCCACATATTTTCAAACTATGACCCCTAGTTCTTGATTCTCCCACAAGAGGAAGCATCCTTCCAATATTTACCCAGTCAAATCCCCTCAGGATCTTAAATGTGTCGATTAAGTCACCCCTGATTCTTCTGAACTCTAAAGGATTCAGGCCTAGCCTGTCTAGCCTTTGCTCATAAAGCAACCTGCTCATTCCATGTATGAGTCAAGGAAACTTTCTCTGAACTGTTTCCAAAGCAATAACAACCTTCTGTAAGTACAGTGACCAATAGTCCACACAATACTCCAGAGACAGTTTCACCAATGCCCTGTATAATTGAAGTACAAACTCCCTGCTCTTATATTCAGTTCCCTTCGCCATAAACCATTACATTCTATTAGTTTTCCTGATTACTTGCTGTTTCTGTATACTAACCTTCTGTGATTTGTGATCTAGCACAGCTGGATCTCTCCTCATCTCAGAGCTCTGCAACTTCTCGCTATTTAGATAATAGGCCTTTTCTTTGTTCTTTCTGCCAAATGGACAATTTCGTCTGTTTCCACAATTGTACTCTATTTGCCAGGTCTTCCATTACACCTCCATATTTTAACTTGCTGTGAAGGACCCCTTGCCCTTTGACTTCCCTCAACATCTCTTGTCCAGTTTTATAAAGTCCTGACCTCGCCACATCCTTAGTCCCTGTAACCCAGCTACCGTATCATTGCTCCTCTCTAACTTCATTCCTTACTCTGGGGTCGGATGCTTTTACACAAATCGTTGGGCTCTAGGCTTCCTGAGGTTTCTTGAACACTTCTTTCCTATTGCAAAAACCTAATCTGGAAGTTCCAGTGATTGACAGATCAGAGATTTGTGGACAGTCGTTTCTGTAACCGCTACCTTTTTGTGTCTCCATCACAGGGACTGACTTGAAAAAGCTCAAAGTCACCCACAAAAATAAATCAAAAGAGGCGGTTGAATACATGATAGAATCCGAGAAGAAAGGGAAAAAACGTGTTTTGTTGCGTGAGCGATTTATTAACGTGCGCATCACTGAGGGCGACAGTAGCGAGAATGCGAATGAGAAGTCTGAGGAGAGGGTGATTGAATATGGGGACATTTTCAGTCCTGTGTCAGGACAGGGCAGGGAGCCTCTGACTGTTCTTACCAAAGGGCTGGCGGGGATTGGAAAATCAGTCCTCGTCCAAAAACTCATCTATGATTGGGCTACCGGCGCTGCCCTGTCTGAATATGATTTCATTTTCAGCTTCCCTTTCCGGGAGCTGAGTCTGCTGTCCACAGTGAAGAAAGAAATCAGTCTGCCTGACCTAGTCAAACAGTATTACCCCTATATAGAAAAATCTGCCAGCGTGTTGGCCAATGAATCGATCCGAATGCTGTTTATCTTTGACGGGCTCTCAGACGGCGACCTGGAAGTGGACTTTAACAAACACATTGTCTACCGAGATGTGACCGGGGCGATCGCACTGGGAGCCCTCCTCGTCAATCTCATCAAAAAGGAATTAATCCCAACGGCTTCCATTTGGATAACTACCCGACCCGGGACCAAAAATAGCGTCCCTCCCCAGTACATCAGCAGGGTGACTGAAATCAACGGATTCCGGGACCAGGAGAAGGAAGATTACTTCCGCAGGCGATGCGAAGACCAGGCATTGGCCCAAAGGATGTTGCAGGTCATGAAGAAACAGAGGAACGTGTTTTTCATGTGCTCGGTCCCCGCTTTCTGTTCGATTCTGTTCTCTGTTTTGGAAACCGTGTTGAAATCGGTGGACACCCAGGATGAGATACCCCAGACACTGACAGAAGTGTACTCTCACTTCCTGGTGCATTTGATTTTATTCCGAGAGGAAAAGCTCGAGTTTGTGAATAAAGACATGCAGGTTAGGTTGCTGAAGTCAAAGCATGACTCAATCCTCGCGCTGGGGGAGCTGTCCTTTGAAAAAGGCAACATCAAAGGCTGCGAGACCGTCTTATTCAGTGAGGAAGAGTTAAAACAGAACAACATCCAGCTCTCCTTGGTTTGTGGTGGGCTTTGCAAAGAGATTGCTGAGGGCGACAAATCTAACTATTCCTTTGTCCATTTGGCAGTGCAAGAATATTTTGCAGCCCTGTATGTTTTTCTTGCCTTTTACAACCAGAAGAAAAACGTTCTCGGGAAGAGTTTTAAACTGTTTGAAAAACACAGCTATTCCCAGATTTGCAAAGAGGCTTGCGAGTCTGCCATCAAGGATGGGAAAGGTCGCCAGGAATTCTTCCTCAGATTCCTTTGCGGATTGGGAACTGCAAAAAGTCAACAATTTTTGGAAGGGCTCCTGGCCAGTGATGGGAAAAACAAGGAGAGAGACGACTCAAAGAAAATCGCTAAATTCTTGAAGAAAACCTTGCAGGCAAACATTCCTCCGGAACAAACCATTGACATTTTGCACTGTCTGAATGAGCTGAATGATATCTCTGCCCTCGAGGAAATCAAAGCTGCTTTCAAGTCTGGGAACTTTTCTTCCGGGAGCCTGTCGCCTGCTCAGTGCTCGGCGCTAGCTTTTGTTCTGCAAATGTCAGAAGAGAGCTACCAAGAGCTGGATCTGTCATTGTACAAACTGCCATCGATTGGCATACGCAGGCTGCTGTTAACCGCAAACTATTTCACCGGGATAAAGTGAGTGTTCACTTATCCTCCATAGGTCACATCATTTCCTACATTGGCAACAGTCAGTTTTTTTTTGAGTTCTGAATTTATGCAACATTTAGGGCATTCTCCGTAGCTCCAAATAGTTTTTTTTAATCAGTCTGATATGCTTGGATGTTTGAACTCCATTTGCTCATTTGGAACTTGCCCCATCAAGTCTCCAGCAGGCAGTTCTTAACGTGCAAAGGGCCTAGGGCTGTCATGGCACAATGGTAGTGTCCCTATCTTTGAAGCAGGAGACTTTGGGTTCTGGTCCCTCTTGCTCCAGACGTGTGTTGCAATACCTGCAAACAGGTTGGTTAGGAAACCCGAAAGCCTAGATTCCTAGATAACAAGCATGGGGCTGGATGAACACAGCAGGTCAAGCAGCATCATAGGAGCAGGAAAACTTGACGTTTCGGGCCTAGATTCCTATCTTGAAATACATTTGTGATAACCCCTACAGGGGCCCTGGAGCCCTTGATAAAGCAGACCCAGGGATGGGTCTGCAGAACTGACTACCCTATGTATCCCACAAGTAGTGGCTTCCTAATTCTGCCCAAACATATCCCTGCAGGTTTTTTTTTAAATTCATCCACATTGCTGGCTTGGCCAACATTTATTGACCATCTCAGTTAAGAGTCAACCACATTGCTGTGGGTCTGGAGTCACATGTAGCCCATACCAGGTTAGGATGGCAGTTTCGTTCCCCAGAGAACATTAGTGTCATGGTGGAATTTGAACCCAGGTCCCCAGAGCATTACCTGAGTTTCTGAATTAACAGTCCAGCAATAATACTATTAGGCCATCACCTCCCTTCTGTCAAATAACTCCAACCAGTCCTCCTACACAGCTTTTATTCTCATTTTCAATTCCTTTGTAACAGACAAACAAAATCTTCAAAGGAGACACAACAAAGAAAAAGTTTAATGCCTTAATGATTTTTCTCCTAGATTACACACCACCAACAAGTTCCCCTCCAAGCCACTCACCATCCTGATTTGGAAACATGTGGCCATTCCTTCAGTGTCCCTGAGTCAAAATCCTGGAACTTCCCCTTTAATGGTATTGTAGGTGTACTTACACTAAATGACTACGGCAGTTCACGAAGCAGCTCACCACCAACTGCTCTAGGGCAGCTAGGATGTGCAATAATTGCTGGACAGCCAGCAAAGTCCGCATCCCACGTGTGAATAAAAAAAGGTCCACAAAGGGTTAGCAACCCTAATATTGGCTTCACCATATGACAAATTGTTGGACCTGGTGTGTGGATTAGTGGTTAGCATTCATATCCTGTGGTTGAAAGGTATAGTTTGAAAGTCGATTCAGGCAGTGCTACAGATTGAAGCCTAGCTCTGAAATCAGGGTTGATATCTAACAGGCTACATTTCCCATGAGTGTGTGTAAATCTCATCATATGGATTATGACAACCCATAAGGAATGAACCACCCTTTCAGCTTGTATGACATTAGCTATAAACATGAAAGGCATATTCATTACAAGCATCAGACCAACAAATGCCTGCAGCAGAATTAAATGACAAAGATGTTTCCAATGTATCCACTAGAGTTTGTTTGGCTGGCCACCCATTTGTCAGGCTAGAATAGTCAACAGAAAATTTCAACATGGTTTCTAAACATTACTGGCTGGGAGGAATGCTCTACAAACATTATCATCAAAATATTTGTAATGCTTTCTCCCACTGGTTATAATTCACAGTAAAAAAAATTAGCGGGACATATTTCAGTGGAGAATCATATGACATACCAAAAGATTTCAGATGGTCTGTAAAGCACTTTGGAACATGCTGACATCAGGAAAGGTGATTTATAAATGTAAGCCATTTTTTAAATATCCTATATTTACATCAGTAACACAATGTCAAACAAAAGTGATGAATCATGTTTTAATTATACTTACATTGTTGGTATTTACTTATAATATGTTCATACTTAGGTTATCTGGGGCCAACATCAGAGACTCTGGACTGAAAATACTCACTGATGTAATGCAAAGCCGGGATTGCAAATTACAAAATGTGAAGTAAGTTAGAACATGTGTGTAAAATATTAAGCAAAGTGCTATGATGCCACTTTTTTCTTATGGACACTTTCAGCATTGTCAAGAGGAAAAAGGCAGATATGGAGATGATATCTTTGTATTTAAGAATGCTTGTATTTAAAATAAAATACATGCTCTCTTCTAAATGATACTTTCCCATGTACTATTGATCTTTTTGTGTTCTGTAGGTTAGATGGAAACAATCTTACTCATAAAAGTTGTGAGCAACTTGTTGCTGCTCTGGCTGTCAACCACAGAATAATTCTTTTGGACTTGAGTGATAATAATATACAAGACAAAGGTTTCAGTTTACTTTGCAATGCGCTAGAAGATAAACAGTGCTCACTACAAATGTTAAGGTGAGCAAATTCTTAAGGTTGTAATTATGTTGCAAACATCAGATAAATATAAAAAATACATTATTTTTGTTCATTTTTAATGGAAGCTTTAAAATTGTTTTCCTGCAGGTCATACATGAGCAATGGATTTGTATGTATATGTGCACATATGTTACTGTTGGAAATCAAAAATTCAGTATAAATTAACCTTGCAAAATCCTTTCAACCTAAAAGGAAAATGTTAGTTTATCTCACACTCAAAGTTTTTAAAAAAACAATGAAGTTAGCAACACAGATGCACAAAGATTGGTTACAGATAACATTAAAAATTATATTTATAAAAATGGGATCACTTCAGTCTTTATGACATTCGTGCAAGCCTGATATTTTAAAGTTGAAACGTTACTTGACAAAAGTGAAAGCTTTGAAATCGTAGACTTTTCTCCACAGCTACCTTGCCTTCCAACATCAAATAGCTGGAGCTTGATTTAGCAGATAAGCTTGGTGGATTTGGAAACAGGTTTCAAGGAAGATGGAAGGTTCCTTGTTTTTTGCTATGAAGGAGCAGCACTTCTGGATGTTCAGCTCCTTTACAGCAGACCAGTAGCTGTTCCTTGAATGTCCTCTTTCTTTTCTCCCTGTTGCAGGCATTTTCCAAAAATATATTTTACTCATAAAATTTGTAGACTGACATTAAAAGATATTTCAGTTTGAAAATTTCAGGGAATGCAATAAAATTTAACGTAACTTCATGCAGCATGTTGCACTCTTAGATGCCTCAATGTCTTGTTATTTAAAGTGCACATTCCATGTGAGTTATACAGCCTGAGAGCAAGAATTACAAATTGAAAATGACAGAAAGTGCAACAGAAATAAACTTTACTTTGTGCACCATGTTCCATTCGGAGGTGCGTAATACAATTTCAGTATTCTTGATGCTTACAACCGACATTTCTTGTCAGGCAGCCACCCCAAGAAGTTCCACGGTTTCCAGCCCCTTACTGTAGTAAGGCTGAAAATGTCTTAGACAGTTATTTTTCCTCACTGTGCCTCTGTCGCGCTGCCTTAGATTTAGAATAGTTTCCCTTCATGATGTTTGCCTCATCATGTTTCAAGATAGTTCTTAAGTAGGCAGTGTTATATCACTGTACAGATCTCAGAAAGGCCCTGTACCTTGAAGGCATCCAGAACATGTGAAGCTGTAGTATAAAAGGTCTCCGTCATACTCTGTGTTCATTCATTCAGTTAGTAGCCAGCAGTTAAGCAAGCAGCCAGTCAGTCAACTATGGATATGATGTAATTGAAATCTAATAATCACATAATACAGTATACATATGTAAGCCTGAGATGTTGTATTAGTGCATGATTATTTGTTTTTAAATGTCCAGATCCATGATTCACTACAAACCTAATTCCTTTTGATATATGTTGTATGGGCTAAGATATAGAAATGCATGAAGCATATCAGGTAACCTTCTTCTTGCCTTTTTAGTGAGCATGAAACCCAAAGATTGATGCTGTCCCAAACTGTCAAATCCTGCTTTTTGATAAGGAAGTGAGTTAGGCTTAGCCTGGAACTTAATTTCATCCATCATCTCTTACTTTATGTCATTAATTGTACAAGTTTCTAACTATTAATTGAAAACTCCATGTTTCCGTGTTTGCTGAGAGAAGAAAGAGTTGTTCTCATCTCCAGGGAAAATCATTGTCAGTTTGAGGGCACACTAAATTTCAAAACTCTTTACATGCTGACATTATTTAATTGTAGTCTACTGAAAACTTTTCAGAAACTTGGTACAGTGCAGCTGTAAATTCAGGTGATTCTTGGGAGCCAATTCTGAGGCCCACCATGCAGTTCTTTACGAAACCTGTACCTCATAACTGTACATCATGCAGTAGATTTATACTATTATAACAAATTACATTTTTATATTGAGGTTATTAGAAGAAAAAGTAATTTTCAAAAATCAAAGCAAACAGTGCTTTTCCTGTCTTGTATCTGCCTTTATTTCATACTCACCTGCACTCTTGGCAGAGGATTCCCAATTTAAGAGAGGAATTGAAATCAGAAAATAGATAATGCAATTGGGGGATTCTTGTTGATATTCAAACTTTGAGGGGTCGATCGCCAAGTCATCAAAAATAAAGTACTATTTTAATTGTATTTGTCAAGATGGCTGAATGAATAGGAATCAGCTGGGAGAACTGCGTTAACATGCAAATTGTGAGTGCAGCAATAGTACATTTGTGTCTTTTAGTGCTTCTGGCATTTTGTGTTGAAAAGTATTTTGTTTTATCTCCATAGTGTTGGTGGTAATAAACTAACATCCAGTTGTTGTAAGGACTTGGCTTCTGTGCTTGGTACAAACAAGACTCTGGTAGAGCTGGACCTGAGTCATAATAGAATAGGTGAGAATGGACTACAAGAACTCTCCAAAGCACTGAAGAATGAAAATTGTAAATTACAAAAACTTGGGTATGTAATCATTGTTAAAGTTTTCCATCAGTAGTGTTCACATCTTTGTTTCTTTTTTGAGTTTCTGAGATCTTGAGTTTTTCTTTTATCTTAATTGTACATAAATTGCTTCAAGTTATTTATCAGTAAATTTGTAATGATAACATGCCATAAACACTGTGCTTCTGTCACTTTACCAACGAGTAGCCAGCAACATTCATACCACACAAGTGCTAACCAATGACCATCAATAATCACCAACAAGAGAGAATCAAAACATCTCCCCTTACAATCAATGGCATTGCCATTGCTAAAGCCCACACTGTCAACATCCTGGGTGTTAGCATTGATCAGGAACTTTACTGCACCATCCATATACATTGGCTCAATGACAAGTCAGCAGCTGGGAACCATGCAGCTCACCTCTTAAATCCGAAAGCTTGTCTGTAAAATACGAGCCATAAGTCAGGAGTCTGATGGAATATTCCCCACTTTCCTTGATGATTGCAACTCCAACACCTTTCAAGAATCTTGATGCCATCCAGAACAAAGCAACCCACTTATGGACATCCCATTAACTTAAATATTCACCCCCTCCACCACCAATGCACAGTGGTGGCAGTGTGTATCATCTACACAATGCAGTGCAGCAACTCACCAGGGCCGGTTTGCATAAACCTGCCAAGCTACAACCGCCTTCATCTAGAAAGACAAGGACAGAAGATGTGCAGGAGCATCACCATCTGTAGCTCTCCCTCCAAGTCACGCACCAGCCTGACTTGGAACTATATCTGCATTTCCTCATTTTCGAGGGTCAAGATCCTAGAACTCCTGACATCAATGTGGGTGTCCCTACCCTCCATGAACTGCAGTGACCAGAAAAGGCTGGTCATTACCATCTTCTTAAGAGCATTTACAAAAAGGACATTAGATGATAGCCGAGCCAATGACACGCACATTCTGTGAATGAATACAAATAAATATAGTGGTGTTCTTTAGGCTTTGTATTAAGACCTCTGCCTTTCTTAATATATGTTAATAGCGTAGACTTGGGCCTGAAGGTTATAATTTCAAAATTTGCAGAAGAAACACAGTTTGACAGTGTTGTGAATTGTGAAAATGTTAATGATAAACTTCAAGATGACAAAATACAGACTGTTGGAATGCAGGGACATATGGCAGATGAAAATTATTACAGAGAAGTATGAAATGATATATTTTGGTAGGAAGTATAAGGTGAGGCGATATAAACAAAATGGCACAATTCTAGCAGGAATGCAGAAACCAAAGGGTTGCAGGTATGTGAACCTGCACTTTCCCTGGTATACTCTAAATATGACCTGAACTCATCTGGATGGAGGCATTGGTCTAGGCTTATGATTCCGTACACCATAGTTTTCTTTTATAGTATCACAGAAATGGGAAGAAGGAGGTCATTCAACTCCTGATGCTTGCACTAGCTCTTCAAACAAGCATGATTACCTACAACTAATCTCCTGTTCTTTCCCCATAACCTTACATTACTATTTCCACCCAAATAATCATTCAATACCCTTTTGAATGCTTCAATTGAGTCTGCCTCCACCATATTTCCAGGCAGTGGATTCCATACCCTACTCACTGTGAAAAAGTTTTTTTTTCTCACTTTATCCTTACTTTTTTTGCATATTACTTTAAAGCTATGCACTTCTGTTCTTGTTCCTTTTTTGTTCTACTCTAGCTAATCTGCTCATGAGTTAAAAACTTCTATCAATCTAGTCAGCCTTCTTCTCCGCAAGGAGAATAGTCCCAACTTCTTCAGTCTGTCCTCACAATTGAAAATTCTTATTCCTGAAACCATTCTTGTAAATCCCTTCTGCAATGTCTTCAATGCTTTCACAGCTTTCCTATAATGTAGCACCCATAACTGTACATAACAGTCCAGCTGAGGTCTAACAAGTGTCTTAAAAAGTTCAACATCGCCTGCTTGCAGCTGTACACACATCTCCGATTAATAAAGTCAAGGACACTGTTTGATTATGCCACTGAATGTCAAGGGACAATGGCCAGAGTCTCTTTTTTGAGGTGGTCATTGCCTGGCACGTGTACGTGGTATGAATTTACTTGCCAGTTGTGAGCCCAAGCTTGGATATTGTTCAGGCCTTGTTGCATTTGAACATGGACTGCTTCACTATCTGAGTGCCAGTCACAAATGCTGCTGAACAACGTGCAAGCATCAGCAAACACCTCCACTCCTGGCCTTATGATGGAACAAAGGTCATTGATGAAGAGCTGTCGATGGTTGGGCCATCCTAAGGACAATCCTACGGAATTCCTGCAGAGATGTCCTGGAGCTGAGATGACTGACCTGCAGCAACCACAACCAACTTCGTAAGTGTCAGGAATGAGTCCAACCAGCATGAGGTTTTCCCTGATTTCCATTGACTCTAGTTTTGCTAGAGCTCATTGATGCCTCAGTCAAATGCAGTCTTGATGTCAAGGGCAGTCACTCTTACCTCACCTCTGGGATTCAGCTGTTTTGTCCATGTTTGAACTCAGGTTGTAATAAGATTACAGCCTCAAAGACTTTAGTTCCAAGGTTAGTTGAATTGGAGAGGTTGGGTTCATTCTTTTTAGCGAAGGGAAAGTTGGGTGGAGGTTTGCTAGAGTGTTCAAACTCATGAGAGATCTAGACAGAGTTGAAAGAGGGAAACCTCCCCATTGGCAAAAGTATCAAGAACCAGAGGGCATCAGTTTGAGGTGATTGGCAAAAAAGCAATGGTAACAACCGTGTGAATTATTATCCAGGTGAATGGGCACAATAACAAGCTTAACTGAGCTTTAATTATCTGTTTTACTATAGTGGTCAGTCAGCTGATTTCAGTACACACCTACCTAGTGTATTATGGGGGCGGGCAGGAAGGTGGCAGGCAATTTTACAAACTTCCCCTGCCCCCACTGATACATGTCCACTGGGGCAACATAAAATCCAGCCCAAAGTGTGGAGTGTTTTGGCTGACAGTATGGATTATATAGGGACTGAAGGACAGGGTGCAGAGATGAGGCACTGGAGGACCTGGTGAAGGTGGATCAAAGGAGGATGGATATGATGTACATGTCAGGGAGAAGAGCACTACTTCCCCCTCCTCCCCTTGTGTTTTTCCTACAGTTCTGCCTTGACATCTTTGCCAGACTAAGGAAGCCATCCTACATGGAGGCCCAGGACCAGGCACTCCTTTACTCTGTGGGTCTAAAAGTGCTGAATAATGTGGAATAACATGGTGTTCATTCTTTTAGTGAAATCCTGAGAGATTTACCGCACTAAATGGTTCCAAAATGATGCTGAAGTTTTGACAAAGTGTTGCACCAAATTGCAGTGATTCAAGTAGGCGATTCATCAGCCTCTTCTCAAAGTCAAATAATGATCAGAAGTAACTGTTGGCCTAACCAGTGCTGCGTACATCCTATGAATGAATTTTACAAAGTCTTTCACAGCGTACCACTGCTCCTTTTCATTACTCTAGCAACAATGACTTAAAAATAATGACTATCCTTGAAATTATTGTCAACTAAATACATATTCCTAAACAGCTCACCACTGTTTAGGAGAGGGTATTCAATTATGCAAAATCCCTTAAGATAATATTCAACCTCTTGACTGAGCCTCACCAGCATCTTAAGTGATAATTATCTGTTTGATGAGCCACCAGGCAGCCATTCCTCACAGTGGCTTTAACTCCTTTACTAAAATGGAATTTCAGCTCAAGACTTCATCTTAGCCACCAACATTGAAAGATTGTTAGCTGAAAGTTGTCCTCAGACACTTCAAACAAAGTGGAAGACAAATTAGCTATCCTTTTGTAATATGTTGGGGAATGAATGCTCATAATTCGTCTAAATCAAATGTCATTTTCTTTGCACGATTAAACAAATGTTGTAATTCAAAATAATCAATCACAAAAGTCAAAGTTTATTTTATTTTCAAACTTATTTGTATTCTGTTAAGGTTAAATTCCATATTTGCATTTGAGTTTGGAATAATGGGCACCTATGAGGATGCTTCTGGAGCTGGGATAATCTGTGATATACTGAAAAGTAAAAATTGTACATTACAGAGTCTAGGGTAAGTTTACTTTAAAACTACCTACATTTTCCTACTCAAACAGAAGAAAAATCTCTTGATAGGTGTGTATCCATATATAAGGGGCAGCATGGTGGCTGAGTGGCTAGCACTGCTGCCTCACAGCACCAGGGACCCAGGTTCAATTCCAGCCTCAGGCAGCTGTCTGTGGAGTTTGCATCATTCTCCCTGTGTCTGTGTGGGTTTCCTCCCACAGTGCAAAGATGTGCAGGCTAGGTGAGTTGGCCATGCTAAATTGCCCATAGGGATGTGTAGATTAGGTGGGTTATAGGGGGATGAGCCTGGGTGGGATGCTGTGAGGTTCAGTGTGGACTTGTTGGACTGAAGGGTTTGTTTCCATACTGCAGGGATTCTATTAAAAAAAAAATGTCTTTTTCTACACCCCCATTTGTGCAGTCTGACAATTCACATTTTGTTTAACAGGCTGTGCCTGCATTTTAAAACTTTGAGTTGTGAATTATTTTTCAATAACTTCCAGTTGACTTTCTTGATGTACATGTTTCATTTCAAGCTGACAACATTTTGTTTGCATTATAGATTGGCAAAGAATTCATTCACAGAAAATGGTTGTGCTGAGCTCATCAAATCCCTGAAAGGAAATCAGATACTGACAGAGCTGGACCTTGGTTCCAACAATCTACAAAATGAAGGGATGGCTGCATTGTGTGACATTCTAACAGAGAAAGGCTGTAAAATTCAATCATTGAAGTAAGTACCTGGAAATGTGTCATATTTTGCTGCAACATGCTACTTGAAATTGACATTGCAGTGTCAAAACAAAGGGAAATCCAGCAGTAAGGGCTTCTCCATGTTGTAAGGGTTTTGGATGCCTGAGCCAGTACCACTTCACTACCTGTAGCTAACAAAATGTGGGAACACAATGATCTTTCCACAACTGCAGTGAATTAATGCAGGCACTGTCAAGAGAAAGATGGCAGCATATGTTGAGGGCAGGAGTGTTGGCCCATTGTAATTCCTTTTGAAGTTAGGAAGGTCCCTGCCTTTCATCAGATGAAATCAACAGCTCTACCAAAGGAGTGAATGGAACATTCAAGGTTAGTCACCTCTAACATTGTCATATCAGTTCCTCCCTGGCAGGCACACCCCTTACTGTCAGAAATGAATCTTTACATAGTTAACCTCAGCCCAAGGAAGTGTCTTGAAGTGATTGTGGAGTTGCCATGTCTGCTGAAGTCATATCTGCACTGTCCCGTCAGATTGAAAATATCAGATGATTCCTCCTGTTCATATTTTAGTAAGAAGCCATCATATGAAAGAAACACAATTTAGAGTTATTGGCAGTGGAAGTATTGCTTGTTTAGTCAAAAGTATTGAAAGAGTCAGTTGCCAAATAGGAGCTAAAGAACAAGTTCAGATTCAACATCTGTTTTGGGTAATTTTGAAATCTTGCATTTCTAATCCTTTATTTTCACAGGGTGGCAAATGCTAAACTAACAAGTGATTGTTGTGCAAGACTTGCTTCTGTGTTCAACACCAACCAGACCCTGACAGAATTGGATGTGAGCATGAATGAATTGGGCAATGATGGAGTGACCACGCTGCTATCTTCACTGAAGGATTCAGGCTATAAATTGCAAAAGCTTGGGTATGTAAAAATGAGGCGTTAAACTTTAATACATGAACAATCCCTATAATACACATTGACCTTTGATGCTCACCTAAGTTCAGGGAATAAACCTATTAAGACATTGATCGCACAACAATATCTTGTATTCGATATCCACACCATGTGAACATTGAAATTCCACGTTTAGGCCTCCTTGACCTGACACAACCTGTCCATCTTCTCTCCCACACCTCACTAACCAATCCCCACCTGTACTCACCTATAACCATCCCATCTACCTTCCTCAACCCCACCCCTCCTCTCTCTATTGATTTCTGAGCTCCCTTCCCCCTTCCCCATTTCTGAAGAAGGGTCCTGACCTGAAACGTCAACTTTCCTGCTCCTCTGATGCTGCCTGGCCTGTTGTGCTTCTCCAGCTCCATACTGTGTTATCACCAAAAATAAGTACTTAATTGTTCACTCGTCTCTTTGTTCCCCATTATAACTTCCCCTTTTTCTGAAAGTAAGGGACCTATGATTGGCTGAACTGATCTTTTTCTCTTTGCAGAGTGTTTTCTCTTCACGTATTCAGCAAGCACAGGGAGAGTATCTCTCCAGCTAGACTGGGATACAACTCAGATACAGAGAAGCTCAATATTATTATAACATTCCACTCACATATATATCTTCATTATCCAAATTCCAGTCTTGTTTCATATTAGCGTAAATATCTATTCTAGATCATAGGTTAATGTTGATATCTACTTCACCCAGTCAAGTACTACTTAAGCTTATCAGAGTCTGGCATAGTTTTCCACATTCTCATCAGTGTCTGTCACCTCCGTCTCTAAATGTCTCATGACTTCGAGGCCTCTCTAGACTCTTTTTGTTCAATTTTTACAAGGTCCACCTACAGATTGCTGCTGACACAAACCTCTAGAATGTACAAGGTTCAGCAGGTTCAAGGTTCGTACGAGAGAAATATGCTGTTTACTTTTACTGTAAGCATTAAAATACCTGTTTAACTCTGTCAAAACAAATGAGTTGACACATTTGTAAAATTGTAAACAAATGCGTTCGTGTGAACATTTCATATTTCACACCTTATAATTTCAACATCTAGATATGATTCTACCTTTTTACTTCAGAAGTTTGGAACTTATTTCTGTCATGTTTTATATTTATGTTCCTCTTAGATTGTCGAAAACTAATCTCACAGATGCCTGGTCAATTGATCTCAAAGTCAAATTTGCAACATTGCAGGAACTAGTGGAACTTGACTTAAGTCATAACAAATTTACGGACAAATCTGTTCAAAGCTTTTCTGAATTCATTTTGGTTTCTGTCAAGCTGAAGACCATAAGGTGAGGTGTCACCTCGTTATTAATGAAAGACAATATTATTAATTCTATTTGCCAAGTATATTCCAATTAAGATGTACACCTAGGGTCAAAATCCAACTGTACGTGAGAACTCTATTGTGTAAAGTGTCCACTTAGAGAGATAGCTTCTCTTTTATTATGTTCTTTTTGGCCATATTGAATCATTTGTAGTCAAAATTACATGTAATATGAATGCAATAGTGTTCATGAATAAAATGACAAGGTCGACAAAAACATGAAAAGTTCTCATTAAGTTGCCTTGGTTAAACGTTGGACCTTCAGCTACAATTTTGGCTAGCCTGCCAAAAATTGAATTAGTATGTGGGATTGCTGAATTTAGCTCTCAGCCAAGTCCAGTTCTTTTCATTGGGTCTAGCCCATTTCTTTGGTTGGCCTCTTTCCCTCAAAGTCAAGGATTATCTACAGTTATGGTCCTAGCAGATGTCATTACTAGACAAGCCAGATTCCAGTCCTATGATGCTGCTTGGCCTGCTGTGTTCATCCAGCCCCACGCCTTGTTAGTCCAGGAATCTGGCTTGATAGATCACATTTTTATTTGTTTTGGTTTTAACAAAGTGGTCTCTTGCTGAACGTATGTATGCAATTCTGCATAATTTGCTTTAATAACAAAATGGAAGTTTATTACAAATGGAATGACGATAAAATAGAATAACCAAAACTATCTACTTATAGTACAAATTCAAAGGTGTTAACTGCGCTGTAAAAGTTCAAACCCATTAATCTCAAAATACTCTTTGACAAATTGAAAAAAATGCTTTTGTATAATACCCAAAACACCACTCATATAATACTCACATTAGAGTCCCTGCACCTACCACCTCAGTAGGTTTGAATCACTTGCAACTTCACTAGAATTGCAGAGACCTTCTTCCCAGAGCTATAACACACCTGAGCTTCACTGTATTCAGCTTTAAGTTAAATTTTCAGGGTCTTTATCCCAACATTTTTGGTCTGGGATGAGGTTTTTACCTCAAAGTAAACTAATTCACTAAATCTGTCAGAAATAGGGCGGCATGGTGGCCCAGTGGTTAGCACTGCTGCCTCACAGTGCCAGGGACCCGGGTTTGATTCCACCCTCGGGTAACTGTCTGTGTGGAGTTTTCACGTTCTCCCCATGTCTGCGTGGGTTTCCTCCGGGTACTCCGGTTTCCTCCCAGTGTCCAAAGATGTGCAGGTTAGGTGGATTGGCCATGCTATATTGCCTGTAGTGTCCAGGGATGTGTAGATTAAGTGGGTTATAGGGGGATGAGTCTGGGAGGGATGCTCCGAGGTTCAGTGTGGACTTGTTGGGCCGAAGGGCCTGTTTTCACACTGTAGGGATTCTATGAAATATATGGCCATCTGTTGAAGGTCTTCACAGGGATAACACTATCCAAGGTTAAAAGTGAAATGAATGGCTCCTTCTCTTAGCTTACAGGTGTTTCTCTTAAGCTTAAAAAAAGGCTACAGAAGTGTCTAACAAGCTTCTGAAGACACATTTTTTACCATGCTTAGCTGCAAAAATCTGAATAAACAAAAGTCCATTAGTGCAAAAATTCATTCACTGTGCAGCGTGGGCATCAAAACTGCATTTAAAAGAAATCACTTTGGTTACAAAATACTTACAAGCTAGTTATTAAACTCAGACACACAGAAAAACCCACAAGTTACTAACTGAAATCCAGAAATCCAAGCTTGCAGCAATTAACATTAAAAAATGTACATACAAATACCACAGTTTAGATCATACTACACCCTAGTTTTATTTTTCTGAATAAAATTTAAATGAAAAAGCTGAAATACTTGAGAACCCGGTTATTTGATGACGCAGCTATAACTATCCATTCTTGCCTGATGGCCTTCCATTTCTTTTGAGATCCTGCCTTCCCATTTGAGATTCCCCTCTCAAAGGTGAGTTTCTAATAAAGATGCAAATGGCGCTGAGAAGCTCCCCTCACATTAAAGTTCATTGGTCCAGTGAAAGAAATAAGTTTAATGTAGTATCAGATCAAAAGAGCATTCCGGTTGAGGTACATTTCCTGCTTTAAATCTGCCATCATTCAAAGTATCAGTTGATGGTCACGTTCTGATACTTATTAACACAATTTGTACTATAGAGTCATACAGTTATACAGCACGAAAACAGACCCTTCAGTCCAACTTGAGTTCTGGATGTCCCTGTTGAGACAATTACTGTCAAATTGTCATCACAGACCCTAAAATTTTTTTAGCCTTATATAGGTCACTAGTGATGAGATCAGTGGAAAAATAGAGACACATAACAGTGTACACTATCTCTTGCCAAAGGTAATCACTAGAGAAAATTTCTGTGTCCGTAATTTTGAATGATGTCACCTGAAAATTCCAAATATTTAATTTGACGCTAAGTAGAATTTTACTTATAATTTAAGGTTGTGTGAAGAAAAATGTTCAAATTTCTTGCAATGTGCCACTGAACTTGTTAGCACGAATTAAACACCGAGCAGGATAAAGGATAAATAACTTAGGGATGTAAACTTCGTTTTACTTTGTAGTTATTGTTTCAAACATAAACATATCAACAACGAAAGATCTTGTTATGCTTTGGGCTGTTCTGTCAAATGATGCTATTCAGTTTGTAGGGTTTAATTTCAGGGAATTTCAAAATCGAGTAGGTAAAGCATCACTTTGAGTTTTCATCCATCTTTTCCTATCGAAGACACCTGCACCTGCCACCTCATATCCAGCCCCAACTGGGTGAACCAAGTTGCATTATTATTTTTTAATTTAAAATTATTTGAGAATCTAAGCTGCTTGCCTTTCATCAGTTTGGGCTTGTACACACTTTCTGTGAAGGGAAGCTTGCTTTCTTTCAGATAATATACTGACATCATACTTGCACTCCATTCCCTTCCACAAAAAGAAAGAGAGTTTCTGCTTGGGAAATCACTTCCTCTGGCTCAGCCTTGTCAGTTACTTTCCTTGAAAAGGAAAGAGCAAAATCTGAGAAATTGGACAGGGTGCCTTTTTTTTTAGCTAAAACAGAAAGGTCAAGTTGGGAAACACAGACCTGTCACCTTTAAAACTGCTCCTGTCTGCCATATTTTCATGTCAGGGTGTTGGAAATGCAATATACTCCGATGCACAGCCTCGTGATATAGATCAAGTGTATTAACAGAGTTGTGCCCATGTCCAATGGTCTGAGACATCCTCCTCAGCTCAGCTGCTCAGTTATAATAATGATTGTCAGGCCCTCAAACCCTCACCCTCATTGCTCACCCATCCTTTATGCACTACCATGCTCCCTCCTTTCCTCCATCGCCATCATATTCTCCGTGCTTACTCTTACACCCAGTATCTCCTCATACTGCCCATGCCACCTATATCTCCCATAGCCAGTTGCCCAGAAATAACTATGGGCAGACCTCAAGAATTACGTCTCTGAAATAGAGATGAAGGAGAATTAAAGTTGAAGAGATCTGATCGAGCTCTTACTTCCAGTGAGAAAGGATTCTCATTCATAAAACCCATTAAAAATGTAGATCTCCTTACGTGGTCCATCTGTTGTAAAAACAAACCAGGCATTTATTTCACAAGCCACATCAATGAGTCTTCAATGAAAATATTAGTAACCACCACCTCCAGCCCTATGGAAAGAAGGGGTTCTGGACCTTTTGAAAGATGGCCAAACATTCATATTGGGCTCAGCTGAAACAAGCTCTGGAAAATCTAATCAATTGAGTCTACAGAAATGAAAAAAAGGCCTTTTCTTCTCTAAGTGAAAACTGCTAAAGTTTTTTTTTGTTTATTTTCATTTTAACTGCATGCAGTTATTATGTTGTTACTATCATAGGACATGGTTGAAAGAGGGATATGGTCAGCAGTATAGCGTTCTGGGATATTGATGTTTTAGATGTGACAAAGGAGGAAGCAAAAGAGATGGGACAGTTGTATTACTCGTAAGGGAGCCTATCACAGCTGTGTTCAGGGAGGACATCCTGGGGGAGATCTTGCAGTGAGGCATTATGGGTAGAGCTCAGGAATAGGAAAGGTGTACTACAGACCTCCAGCTGCCAGTGGGAGATAGAGGAAGAGATATGTAATCAGATTCTTGCAAGATATGAAAATAACAGGGTTGTTGTGGTGGGTGATTTTAACTTCCTCCATATTCACTGGAACTCCCTTAGTGCTGGGAGTTTGGATGGGGAGCAACTTGTTTGGTATTTCCAGGAGGGCTTTTTGAAACAGTACATGGATAATCCAATGATGGAGGGGGCCATACTGGACATGGTATTGGGGAAATGATCAAAGTTTCAGTGGGCGAGAATTTTAGGAATAGTGACCATAATTTCAGAAGTTCTCAGATACTTCTGGATAAGGATAAGAGTCAACCTTAGATGAAGGTGTTAAATTGAGGGAAGGCCAACAATAACCGAATTAGGCAAGAATTGGACAATGTGATTGGGAGCAGCTGTTTGAGGGTAAATCCACATCTTTTTTAAGATCAGTTGATTAGAGTGCAGGACAGACATGGCCCTGTGAAAATGAAAGATAGGAATGGCTGGATTCAGGAACCTTGGAAGACAGGGGAAATTATCAGCTGAGTCAAAAATAAGGAAGCATATTTAAGGTCTAAGGAACTAAAAACAGACAAAATCCTTGAAGTATATATTGAAAGTGAGAAGGAGCTCAAACGGGGAGTTAGGAGGATTAAAAGGGACCACGAAATGGACTTAGACAACAGGGTTAAGGAGAGTCCTGAGGCATTTCATACATATTTTAGGAGCAAAAGGGCAGCTAGGGAAAGAGTAGGCCCACTCAAGGAAAGAGATTTCGTGTAGATATAGAGGAAGTGGGTGAGATCCTTGATGAGTACTTTACATCGGTGTTCATCGAAGAAAGGGACTTGAAGAATTTTGAGGTTGGGGAAAGGTGTATGATTATGCTTGGGTTGGTCAACATAATGAAGGAGGAAGTGTTGGGTGTCTTGATACGTTAAGGTAGACAAGTCCTCAGGACCAGATGGGATCTATCGCAGGATAATGTGGGAGGTAAGGGAGGAAATAGCTGGGGCCTTAACAGATATGCTTGCATCCTCTTTGGCCTCAGGCGAGGTTCCGCTACTGGAGAACGATCAATGTTGTTCCTTTGCTTCAGAAGGGAAACAAAGATAATCCAGATAATTATAGGCGGGTGAGCCTGATATCAGTGGTGGAGAGGCTGTTGAAAAAGATACTGAGAGACAGGATTTTTTCACGTTTGAAAGTGAATGGAAATATGAGTGATAGGCAGCATGGATTTGTGCAGGGAAAGACATGTCTCACCAACTTGATTGAGTTTTGTTTTGAAGAGGTGGCAGTATGATTGATGAGGGAAGGGCAGTGAGTGTCTGTGTGGACATTCATATCATAGGGTACCTTATGGCAGGTTTTCTTGGAATGGAGATCAGTAACTAGTGGTTCTCTGCAGAGATCAATGCTGGGACCTTTGTTGCTTGCAATATATGTAAATAATCTGGAGGAAAATGTAGGTGATCTGATTAGTAAGTTTGCAGATGACACCAAAGTTAGCAGGGTTGGGGCTGTCAAAGGATACAGCAGAATGTAGATAGATCACAGATTTGGGCAGAGAAATGGCAGATGAATAGTAATCCAGACAAATCCAAGGTGATATATTTTGAAAGATCAAATTCAGGTGCAAATTATCTATCTAGAAGGACAAAGGGAGCAGATACATGGGAACACCACCATCTACAAGTTCCCTCCAAGCCACTCACCATCCTGGGTTGGAAATATATTACCGTGCTTTCAGTGTCGCTGGGTCAAAATCCTGGAATTCCCTGTCTAAAGGCATTGTGGGTCAACCCACAGCAGGTAGACTGCTGCTGTTCAAGAAGGCAGCTCACCACCACCTTCCCAAAGGCAACTAGGGAAGGGCAATAAAGACTGGCCCACCAGCAACCGCCACATCCCACAAATAAATAAAAGTCCAATGGTCAAGAAGACATACAGCACACTCACCTTCATTGGCGAGGGCATTGAATATAAAAGTTGGCAAGTTAGGTTACAGCTGTATAAAACTTTAGTTAGGCCACATTTGGAATATTGCATGCAGTTCTGGTCGCCACACTACCAGGAGGACGTGAATGCTTTGGAGAGGGTGCAGAGAAGTTTAACAGGATGTTGCCTGGTCTGGAGAGTTTTAGCTATGAGGAGAGGTTGGATAAACTTGGATTGTTTTTACCAGAAAGATGGAGGCTTAGGGATGACCTGATAGAGGTAATCAAAATTATGGGTGGCTTAGATAGGTTGGATAGACAGAGGTTTTTCCCCAGGCTAGAAAGGGCAACTGGAAGCGGACATTGGTTAATGGTGAGAGAGGGAAAGTTTAGGGGAGAAATGTAGGGAAAAGTATTCACACAGAGTGTGGTGGGTGCCTGTAACACTGCCAGTGGAGGTGGTGGAAGGAGGCATATTAGCAATGTTTAATGTTTATCTTCATAAACATGTGAACGGGAGGCAAACAGAGGCAAATAAACTGCATACAGGCAATAAATAGCGTATCTACACAAAGATTAGGAATTGGCATTGGCTTGGTGGGCTGAAGGGCCTGTTCCTGTGCTGTTCTTTGTTCTCTATCACACTTTCTTAGAATGAACTTCATTTGCAAGATCTTTTCCCGCTCAGTAAACTTAGCTGTCTCCCTTTGTAGGGTCCTTATGTCAAATTACTTTCCTACCTACCTATGACTCTGACATTTAAATCACTTCAGGTTACTGCACCAGAGATGCCAGACATATATGCCTTTCAGTACAGTATAGAATTGAAGCTAAAAGAACATTCCTTTTGTATTTCAAAGAGTATCAATGAAAGAATTCTAGGAGCAACCAGTTGTTTTTTTCTCAATATCCCACTTGCGACTAGAGTCACTCATGGCTCACATCTCCTCTAACAGTCTGTGCATAATGTCTATTTGCTGAAGTGGCCCAATATCATTAAAATTGGAAGGGGATTTAAACTTCCCACCCCTACAATGGGGCCATCAAAGGAGAAGGTGCTGCATGTGGAAAGAGCTCCTGATCACCATCAATCCACAAAGCATCTAGTCATATCTCTACCTATTTGCTAGTACCTCTTGACGTTGTGGCAGGAGACAATCTAGGTATCATACCAGTTGCATTGTCAACAAGTCTTCTATTTATAAATTTAATTTTTTACCATATTTCTCATTTCTGGTTAAGGTTGGAGAAGAATCGGTTTTCAGCAAAAGGATACAAAACTCTAGAAGACCTGAGGACAAGAAAAGATGATCTCTAAATTGTGGGGTTAAAAACATGAATAGCTCACTAGAACACTTAAAGCCTTTTGTTATCTATTATAATTGGAATTACAATAGAAAAATACCAATAGATGTAAAAATTGCAAAATCATTGCAATTGTGTGAAGATGTGAATTTTTTTTTTTCTTTAATAATTGGTTGAGCAAGATAACCTCATGAGTATCTAAGTTATACAATTCAGGAAGCACCAAAGTTTGATTTCTGGTGTGTGTTGCCTTGTCTGATCTCAACACATAGCCTCAGCACCATGCCTTAGAAATGGAAAATTAACCAACATTCCCATTCTTGATTTTGTAGATCTCATAAAATTGTATCAAATACTGAAGAAATAGAAGGGTGTGGGAGAATATTGTGCATTGAAAAACAAATTTCTCAACAACTTTTTACACAGTCTGAATGAAAAGATGTTGGTAAAGTTTAATTGTGGAATGTATAAAATCATGAATGGTTAACTGATATTATGTACTCATGCAATGATTTATTTGTATAGTCTTAAGATTTCATTAAATCGGAACAAATTACAGTTCATAAAGCTAGTGCATTTTGAAAGCTGGCTTATTGATTTGATTAAATTGATGGAAAAGTGTTCAATTTTTATCAGTGTTTCATTTTATAACATGAATTGACGTTTGCCTTATTTTGTAAATTCTGTTTTAAAATGTATAAAATGATATACTTATCTTTTCTAATATTGACATTTTGGTAGAAACTCTGAATTATGCCATTTTTTACACAGCTGTAAGTATATGTTTCTCCCATTCAATTGGGAAGTATGACTCCCTCTATCTGGATTGAGAATGAGTGGAAGAACATGAGAAATAAGATTAGCTGTGTGCCAGCAAGCTAATGTTTTGAGTCTGGATGACTCCATCTAGACTCAAAACTTTAGCTTGCTCTTTCTCTACGGATGCTGCCTGACCCAATATGATTTCCAGCATTTTTAGTTTACTCCCAGCCAGTCAGTGCCCACTGGAAAAATATCATGCAAGTTAGTATCATCATCATTGGCGGTGCCTCGCAGACGAGGATGACTCTGTTCCATTGTCAGGGTGATTCTAGAAGTGGCTGTACAGACCAGTATGGCTACTGCAGGCTGTGTTACACTTGGAGCAGGTGGTGGTTGTTGGCAGGGGTGGATGGGGCATCGGTATGGCAGCGCACTCCTTTCATTGGTGTTCGATGCCTTCCCAACATGGAAGTCCTTTTGACCAGTGAGCTGAAGTTGCCAGATACCTGCTCTGATTTCCATGTTGAGATTTCTCGACATCTACCATCTAGCATGTTAAGTAAGATCGGAAGCTGTATATTAATGAGGTGTGTTATGGACCAGACCAGGCCCCCTCAAAATATTTTAAGAAGATAGTTTAGACCCTAACTTTTTCTGATTTTAAGGGTAGATGTGAAGTGCATGTTCCAGATGCAATGTGACATTCAAGCTACTTGACATTAAGCAGAACACAATTTATTTAAACACTGTAGTTAAAATACAAGCAAAAAAAAAAAGAGGAATTTAGAACACCCTAACTATTGGAAAACTTAACTGAATAATAGATACAATATGTGTGACTAAAAAACTGTTCCAATATAGTAACATCCCATAAACACACCCCTTGGCAAAAAGGTAAATACAGACACAGATTCTTACATGCAGTTCTCCAATCCAGTAGGAAACAACATCAAGAGGGATTTCAGAAAATGTAGTAGCTAGGAGTCATTTACTTAAGCTTTCAACCCTTCTAGGACCCCAAACAGCTTCTGGCTGCTACAGCTAAAAACAACTAGAAAGTCTGGCCTATGAGAACTGACCACGCCCCTTCCATTGTTACAACTGATTTAAAATAAAACCAATCACCTAAAGGCCTCCTAAATTGTTGACTTGGGCCATCTCCAGTAATCAGTTCGGTGTCTCCGCCTTTATAACCTCTGTTCAAAAAAACCCAGGAGAAAGTAATGTTTTTAAAGTGACAGCATTGTCACGGGTCAATTGGGCTGTTAATAAGGCATTTAAAAAGCTACAATCCCTGTTTATTGGTGACTCACCACTGCCCAGCAAGAAACTTGCCTTTTCACTCAGCAAAAGCATTGCAGGTGGAGCAAGATGTTCTAGACATTGAGATAGGCCTTGCTGGACTTCTCACATGATTCTACCACAAATCTCACCACAGCCCAAGTCCCTCAGACCCATACAAGGTTCTGCCCATTAGACCAAGACTCTGGGATGCACAATGAACTATAGTTCAATAGCTGCTTTTGAGCAGCAGAGTAGAAACAAGGAAAATCAATTCATAAGCAAAACTAGAGACACCCTTTCTTTCTTCATGCCCCTCTTTCTCATCAACCTTAAAAACAAGCACTTGGCAAAAAAGCAGCTTGAGAAAAATAGCCAAGAACTCAAAATTGTCTGCAAACTGCTGAAGAAACAAAACAAACTTAACAGTTAGGACCCAGGTCATTTTTACAACTGAAGAACTCTAAATTGCAAATTTAAACCTTCCTATTATATTTCCCACATCTTCTTTGCAAGTTCATTGCCTGTGTTTGTGAGTGTCTGTATTTTTTTCAGGGTTAGTAAGTCATAAAATTGCTCAATCTTTCACATAAGAAAACCTTGTGACTATAGTTCCTTCATGTTGATCTAGTTGATTATATTTTAATCAAAGTTTTATAGCTATGTACTAAAAACCAAATAAAAATGTTTGTTGCAACCAATTAAATGGATGTTAGAAAGGCACCTTTTCCTCAACTGGTGGGAAAAGTATCTGTGGAAATAGTGATATGTGGAGAATCAGACTCTGTATTGTCCCTAATCAATGGCCTGCACACTCAGTCTGTCCCTTCAGCCAGCATTAGTCTGTTCAATCTAAAATAGATTAATAGCCAGCTAGATATAAGGTTAACAAATGGCTGTAGGTTTTGGAAGGGATCAAGACATATTTAACTAATTCAAAAAAAGTCAAAATTTTAAAAGAGAGCGGGACAATTACAGTATGTGTAAAGTAGGGGTTGTTTAACCCTCTAGAGAAATGATGACAGAAAATGGAAAGTGGAAACCTGTTTCAAACCAACAAAGGGGACATAATCATTTTAGTCCATGTAGGACAGAGGCTCCAACAATATTGCACAGTAGTAACCACTGTAAACAGACAGAATGGAGAAATGTTATGAGACAGGAAGAGGCCTGATCATACTAGAATGTGCAAAGCAGAGTTATCGTCACAAAAAACATGAGCACTGTAGAATGCATTGACCAGTGACTTATCCAGAACTACAAATATTGTTCTGTTTCCAGGTAACTTATAATCTTGTGATAAGTAAGATGCCTGAACATCTGACATGATTGTACAGGATATAAATGTACTTAAGTGACCTGTGAGCTGGGAAAAAAAAGATTCTCTGCATTCTGTATCCTTTATTTGCAATTACATAATAAATCGTCTTGTTTGAAACAATACTCACTTTTGTCTCCAGTATCATTTGAGGATGCAACAATGGCTCAATGTTTCACTGACAAGCAACAATGCATTCCCTTTCTCAGGAGTGTACATGCTGCCTGAGAGGGAAGATAAAGAAAGGCACTCTTACTTTCAGCTCTGTTGTAACGTGAACGGTGGGTAATGTACCCTGATTAACCTTCGCCACTTTCGTTTAACCATTTTTAACTTAGTCATGTTACATAGTATAGATAAAGGGGATAAGAGTCAGGGGAAGGTCCAACACAACTTTATTGAACTCTTTATCAAGGAAAAACAATATTTATCAGACTTTCCATTGTACTTTAATTAAATTCTACCAAGCAATCTCTGCACAGGACTCTTCAGTAAACAGCCTTATATCTCTAAGTAAACAGCCTCAAATCTACACTAGCTGTCTACTTCTGACATGGACTCGCTACACCCTATCCCCAGGTCTCTACCTCTGTAGTAGAACAGCATGCCTGAAAGGGCTGGCATTACCCATTCAATAAGGCTGGGACAGGCTACTCCTCAGTCTTTGAGGGTTACCTGATGTTTCAGGATCTGCATTTATTGATTTGGGCTTCCCTTCTAGTCTAGAACTGGCTCTCATCATCGGGTCACCTCACTGAGGTGGTCTCTCTGGGTCCGGTCGGTCTGATGATGCTCGCCACAAGGAACAAGGAGCTAGCGATGCTGTGTAGCTTGGCTGCTAATCAGACAGTGTCTCTGGAGATGCCATTGCAGAAAGTGCCAAGGCAGAGTGAGCTGGGACTATAGGTTGCTCCTTTTATCCCCGTCTTCTCGCCCCTCTCGAAGATTTCTTTGCTTGTGTCCAATACCAGCATTGGGTGGGGACAGGAAGATCCAATTAGGTGACTACTTGTCAAATTTGAAGGTCTCGAAACATAGTTTGGAACCTTCAGCTGTCAAGAGCTGTCCTTGTCATGCCACCAAATCTATGTAGCATTCTTCTAAAAAAGCAGGTTCACTGGAGGGATAAACAATGGTTCATTCTGAAACAATGTGCACCTGGCCAGGCAGTTCCAGGCCTGTCTGGTTTGGTCAGGAATTTGATTGTCCAAGGCCAGGATACATGATCACTGTGAGTTCCAGGTCTGCAGTTTGCAAATTACAGAGTCCAACTAGGTTTAAACTTAGCTTCCACTCTTAAGATTTAATCTATAAAATATCAGTACTTCTGCAACAATCCTGGAGGTCATGGGTCATCTGACAACAGCCCTCATCTGCCCCTACTCAGAGCCTTGTACTTGAGCATGTCTGTCCCTGCATTAGTAGAGGTGGGCCAGTCTTTGTTGGAGGCCTCATGGATTCCAAAACCCAGAGGACATCTGCCTTGTGCCTTTCTGCATTGGAACAGGGACATAACACCCTGAAGCTGTTCAGTTGAAACCATAAGAGTAGCACCACATTGAATCAACAAGAAATAACAGAGAACGATGTTTTAGATGTACGGATACTCATAAAGTTATTTGTATTTCATTAATGCCCTTTATTTCAATGAAGGATGGATTTATATGAACTGTTCATGTTTTCTACTTTTTTGCATTTGTGATAAAAGTGTCTCATATGTTTTGAACATTTGGGATTTGGATTTGAAAGTAGAGGCAAATGCAATTTAAGTTTCAGTTCCACAAAAGTACATTATTGTTTCTATGATATCAGAAAGTCATTTGGAATAATAAACTAATTACATGATTTCCAAAAAAAGTAGCATGTCACTTAAGTGATTCAGAGATAGTGGGGACTGCCAATGCAGTCTGAGATAACAAGGTGTAGAGCTGGATGAACACAATAGGCCAAGCAGCATCAGAGGAGCAGGAAAGCTGACGTTTTGGGTCTAGACCCTTCTTCAGAAATGCTCCTCTGATGCTGCTTGGCCTGTTGTGTTCATCCAGCTCTACACCTTGTTATGTCACTTAAGTGCCTGCTAAGATACCTATTGAGTTAGGTGATGATGTGTTTACAATGCTGAGTTTTATGAACACTGAAAAGTAAATGTCCACAGTTTATTAATAGTTTAAGTTCAGTTCAAAAGAACAAGATTTCAGTTCAGAAGAATAGTTCCATATCAGCAGAAGGGCAGGTTAGTTTATGAAGTCACCTAGTGTGAAGAGCTTGTGCATGTGTTTCCAGGCTGTCAGAACAGGCAAAGTGAGAACCCCATCAGGAGCAGTCAGTTCACTGAAAGGAATGGGCAAGGTGGGCACACTGAGACAGACAGCATCACTGAGAGGAGCGGGCATTATGAGCACATTGATTAGACAGCATCTCTAACAGTAGCAGGCAAGGTGGGCACACTGAGGACAAGCAGTCAGCATCATTGAGATGAGCAGGCATTATGGGCATATTGAAATAGACAGTTGGCATCACTGAGAGGAGTGGCATTGTGGGCATGCTAAGGTAGGCAGTCAGAATCAAAGAGAAACTTTCCTTCCTCATTCTTTTCAACACATCTGCAGTCTTTGTCACAGTTTTACACCTGCCCCCATTTTAAAACTTTTGTCTTTGCTTTCAAACCTCATCTTGGTCTCATCCCTCGATATCGCTGTCATTTTCTCTAATACTATGATCCAAAGATATCTAATTTCCTTCAATTCTTGCTTCTTGAGAATTGTGGACTTTAATCACTCTATCATTGATAATTGTGCCTTCAACGACCAAGGCCGTAAGCTCTAGAACTCTCTTGCTAAATCTTTCCTCTCTTTCCTCCTTTCAGATGCTAATTAAAACATATAGCTTCGACAAAGATTTTGGAGGTCTGTCCTGAAATCTCCTTATGTGGCCTAGTGAAAAATTTCTTTTGAAATCATTCCTGATAAATGTTTATGGGATGTGGGTTTCACTGGCTAATCCAGCATTTATTACTCATCCCCACTTTCCTTGGAGGAGATGGTGATTGGTCCATTGCAGTCTTTGAAGTATAAGAACACCCACAGTGCTTTTAAACTTTTGACCCATTGACAGTGAAGAAACAGCTATATATTTCCAAACCAGGATGGTATATGAGTTGGAGGATAACTTTCAGTGTTGGATTGACCATGTACCTATTGCTGTTGCTTTTCTAGGAGGAGGAGTCACAGGTTTGGAAAAGGCTTTTGAAGGGATCTTAGTAGAGGATTCTGAAATCAAATTTAAGATATTAATTTAAGACTCAGGGCCTGATCAAATAAGAAATCACTGCCAGTTTAGACACAAATTACCAACGATTTCCCTGAACTCTGATTGGTCCACTAGTGCATGATTAGATTCTGATTCTGAATCTTCAGGTCAAGATGGACGTGGAGTAAGCAGCGCAGTTTTTAGAGCCCTGAGCCCAGGAACACAGGGCTCATCTGCTCTGTACGCCTTTCCTTTTCCTTTTCCTTTTCCTTTTTCCTTTTCTTACTTACCTTCTTTTGGAGAGCTCAGATGGAATCGTTGGCCATGAGGCATCCAGCACATCAGAGCCAAGTTTATGTTCCCGGTGGTAGCAGTGGAAAGAGATGTGTTTGGTCTCAGTGTCTGGTGCGGGACCTGGCAGCATCAGTGGAAGCTGATTTGGTGTGTTAGGCCCAGTGGAGGGTTTGGACCCAGTTCAGGACCCCTGCAGCTTCAACTGGCATTGCCAAGATCGGCCAAGTGCCGATGTATGGCAGTGATGACATCGTGAAGGTAAAATGGCGTTGAAGAATGGTGACTGTTCCAGCAGTGGCGACGTGACAAAGGGACTCAAGACGGCCCACTGCTTTGTGCTAGTGTTGGAGTCAGCATCGTCATCGGGCTGGAAGACCTGGATCCAGACCCATGGGTAAGCCACTGAACAAGAAAGACTGTAATGTTGAACTTTGAACTTAATTTCTTCGCTTTTTACATTTAAGTCTTACATCTTGGATTATTTTGTGTGTTTTTAAGATGGCTTTGGATAGTGGCAATATTATTCAACACATTTTACTGTATTTGTAACAAATACATGTAACAAGTACATGTGACAATAAATAAATCAGTCAATCAACCAGTGACTGGCTTGTGAGGCATGTTGTGAGCATAGTCATCTCCTGATGTCAATTATTCCAGGATAAAAGGCATGATTAGCTCATTGTCTCAGATTTTCCTTAATTGGCACCAATTCCTAATTAAATCAGATACTTTTCTTCATGAATGCATGTGTTTTTGATTAAATATTTCATGAATAAATTGCTGTTTTGAGTCCGTGGATCATGTATACACAGGTTGCAAGCGGCTTCACCTTTTTAGTTATTTGAAAAATCTTTTGCTGTGTTTTTGCTTGCACTTCAGCCTCATGCTCCTGATCTTTGGGCACCCAGTGAAGAAGGATCTGGGCAGATCGGAGAACTTCCTTGTGGATCAGCTCATGGGCCTGGACAGGCTGGCTACAAATAGGTTGAGACAGTGTGCTGCAGACAGGGTCATATTTGCTGACTGTTTGCCCCTCTTCCGCAGTTATGTCTGCGCCTGGGTGTCCTTGGAGAGGGAGCACGCAGTGCCTATCAATGCCCTCAAAGCCTCGGGTGATACAGTGCCTTATTTCCCCATTCAACTGCATTTTGATTTAGTCCTTTTCCATTCTCTCTTTCCAGTCCCCGTCCCACCATTGATGGTTTCTATTGCCCATAATGGGCTTTGCTTGTAAATATTCAAACAGCTGCATAGGTGTTTTACTAGCGTAGTTATTAGTTTAAAAAGAAGTGAATTTTGGCCATGGGAGGTCACTCAATCATGCATAATAGCACTTCTGGATAGAAAGAAAAAAGAAGAAAATAAATAAATAAATGGATGCCTGAGCATACGGTGTCCATCCATGTTCTCAGTGGCTATAGAGAGAGGTTGGCATAATGCTTTATTTCCACCTCCAGTTCCATTTTGATTTAGTGCCTTCCCTCTCCCCTTAACCTTCACTCACTTTTGGTGGTTTATATTGATCCCAATGGGCCTTGCATGTAAATACCTATTTGACTGCATGGGTGATTTACTGGAGGCAGTTAGTAGTTGGAAAAATGATGTCACGGTGATTTGGTGGTGGGAAAACCATTCTGTTGTGTGTAAGAACACTTCCAGATATAAAGAAAAGAAAAAAAAAGTGACTGCCTCTCCCTCTCCTTTGAGAGTCTGCATTGCCCTAACGGTTAACAGATGAAAAAATACCAGAAGTCACCTAGTAATGGAAAATACCTTATTCAGTTGTGGGTAAGAGCACTTCTAGATATATGAAAATAGATGACTGTCTGAGGCTCTTGTTCATGGTGGGAGTGTTCCCACCTCTGAGCCAGGAGGACTGGGTTCAAATCCCACTTGCTCCAGAAGTGTGTCATACCATTTAAGAACAGTTTGATTAGAAAATATCAAAAAGAAATCTGTTTTTGGAGACCTTCTGCTGGGAAATATTTTTTACTGTAACTTTTGTTTAAAAAGTCTAATTAGAGTCATAGAGGCGTACAGCACAAAAACAGACCCTTCGGTCTAACTCATCTATGCTGACCAGATATCCAAAATTAACTGTCCCATTTGCCAGTATTTGGCCCATGTCCTTCTAAACCCTTCCTGTTCATATGCCCATCCAGATGCCTTTCAAATGTTACAACTGTACTTTTGAAATTAGATTGAAAATTATTTATGACTTGAAACAAATCAACGCCAAACCAATATAGAGGATTTTACAGTAAGTAACACTTAATGATCTGTACAAAGTACAGTTAACATAAGGAGATCACAATTATCAGTATCTACAAGGTGGTCTAGATAACTATTCTTCCACATTCGTTTGAAAGTGCTAAGAGTCAAAAAAAGAATTTATAGTTCCAAGAATAAATAATCAGCCACTAACAGAAGGTAAGTCTAATACATAAAGCATTTTTAGACGTAATGATTCTGGATTACAATTAAACTCCTAATTCCTAGTTGGTGAGTTACTACGGTGCATTGTTAGATTGTACACACGCCCATCACTGTTCGTCTTTGGTAAAGGGAGTGAATATTGAAGCTGATGGATGGGATGTTAATCAAACCGGCTGCTTTTCCCAGATGGTGACAAACTCCTGAGTATTGTTAAAACTGCACTCATCCAGGCAAGTGGGGAATTTCCCATCACTGTGCTGATTTGTGCCTTGAATTTGAGGCTCTGATCAAGAAAAAGGAGCCATATATCAGATACAGACAGCTGGGAACAAGTGAATTTCTAGAAGTGTATAAGGGCAGTAGGAGTAAACTTAAGAGCAAAATCAGGAGGACAAAAATGGGACATCAGATAGCTTTGACAAATAGAATCAAGGAGAATCCAAAGAGATTCTATAAATACATTAAGGGCAGAAAAGTAACTAGTAAGGGAATAAAGCCCTTCAAAGATCAACATGGCCACCTATGTACAGAACCACAGGTGATGGGTGAGATAGTAAACCAATATTTTATGTCGGCTTTTATCGGTAGAGTAGGAGATGGAAACTAGGGAACTTGGAATAATATATAGTGATGCCTTGAAAAGAGTTCATATTACAGAAGAGGAGGTGCTGGAGGTCTCAAAATGCATAAAGGTAGATAAAGCCCCAGGCAGACAAAGTCCCAGTACTTGTTCGGGTGTTTCCCAGAACTTTGTGGGAAGCTAGGGAAGAGATTGCTGGGCCCCTTGCTGAGATATTTGCATCATTGATAGCAACAGGTAACGTGCCAGATGACTGGAGATTGACTAATTTGGTGCCATTATTTATGAAAGGCCATAAGGAAAAGCCAGGGAACTATAGATCATTGGTGGGTAAGTTGTTGGAGGAGGGATAGGATTCACATGCATTTGGAAAGGTAAGGACTGATTAGTGATAGTCAGCATGTCTTTGTGCATAGGAAATTGTGTCTCACTAACTTGATTGAGTTTTTTGAAGAGATTACAAACATTGGTGAAGGCACAGCAGTAGATGTTGTCTATATGGACTTCAGCAAAGCGTTCAACAAGGTTCTGCATGGTAGACTGGTTAGTATGGTTAGATCACATGGGATCCAGGGGTTCTAGCCAATTGGATACAAAACTGGCTTGAAAGCAGGATACAGAGGGTGAAGGTGGAGGGTTGTTTTTCAGGCTGGAGGCCTATGACCAGTGGTGTGCCACAAGGATCAGTGCTGGGCTTACTGCTTTTTGTCATTTATATAAATGGTTTGGAAGTGAATATAAGAGGCATGGTTAGTAAGTTTGCAGATGACACCCCCCAAACAGTGGACAATGAAGGAGTTTATCTCAGAGTGCAACAGGGTCATGATCAGATGGGTGAATGGGCCATGGGATGGCAGATGCAGTTCAGTTTAGACAAATGTGAGGTGTTGCATTTTGATAAGGCAAACCAGGGCAGGACTTATACAGTTAATGGTAGGGCCCAGGGGAGTGTTGCCAAACAAAGAGACCGAGGGGTGCAGGTTCATAGTTCTTTGAAAGTGGAGTTGCAAATAGACAGGGCTGTGAACAAGGCATTTGGCACGCTTGCTTCATTGGTCATAGCATTGGATATAGGAGTCAGATATCATTTTGCTAGTGTATAGGACATTGGTGAGGCCACTTTTGGAATACTGCATTCAATTCTGGTCGTTCTTCTATAGGAAGGATGTTGTTAAACTTGAGACATTTCAGAAAAGATTTACAAGGATGTTGCCAGGACTGGAGGGTTTGAGCTATAGCGAGAGGGTGACTAGCCTGGGGTTTTCTCCCTGGAGCATCGGATACCTAGGGGTGACCTTGTAGGGGCTTAAAATCATGAAGTGTATGTTTAAGGTGAATAGTTTTTTCCTAGGGTGGGCAAGTCCAAAACTAATGGCATAGGTTTAAGGTAAGAAGGGGAAAGATTTGAAAAGGACCAGAGGGATAACTTTATCACACAGAGTGTGGTGCATGTAATCAATGAGCTGCCAGAGGAAGTGGAGGCATGTACAATTACAACATTTAAAAGACAACTAGATGGGTACATTAATAGAAAGGGTTTAGAGGGATAATGGGCTAAATGCTGGCAAATGGGACTCAGTTGTATGGTTGGCGCAGATGAGTTGGACTGACAGGTCTGTTTCCATGCTGTATGACTCTATGATTGGTATTGAGCAAGTAAGTTACCCATCACAGAGTTTCCCATCTCTGATTTGCTCTTGTAACCACAGATTTATATGGTTAGCCCAAACCATCTTCTGGTCAGTGGTAACCCCTTAATATTGGGGGATTCAACAATTTCAATGCCACTGAACATCAGGGGAGATGGTTAGGTTCTGTCGTCTTGAAGATGTTCATTGCCTGACAATCACATTGCCAATAATTGATAGGGTAGTTAATAAGGTAGTTGCAAAGGCATATGGGATGTTTGCTTTTATCAGTCAAGGCTAGATTATAAGAGTAGGGAGGTAATGTTGGCGTTGTACAGAACTTTGGTTAGACCACAGATGGAGTAGTGTGCACAGTTCTGGAATCCACACTGTAGGAATGATGTGATTGAACTGGGCAGCTGCAGAGGAGATTCACCAGGATTGATTAATTGATTGTTTGATTTTCTTGTCACGTGTACCGAAATACAGTGAAAGGCTCAGTTTACGAGCAGTACAGGCAGATCACAGCCAACAAAGGATTTATAGATCAAAAACACTTAAGAGGCATACAGGTTACATTGCAGATTACATTATTTGAGGCTACAGCCCATTCAACAGTCTGATAACAGCTGGAAAGAAGATGTTCCTGAACCTGCTGGTGCATGTGTTCAGGCTTCAGTGTTTTCTGCCTGATGGAAGAGGTTGTAGGAGACCATTACTGGGGCACGGTAGCTCTTTGATGATGTTGGCTGCCTTTCCATGGCAGCGAGCCGTGTAAATAGAGTCCATGGATGGAAGATTGGCTTCCGTGATGGTCTGGGGTGCGCACACAACATTCTGTAGTTTCCCACAGTCCTGGGCAGAGCAGTTGCCGTACCAGGCCATTATGCACCGTGACAGTATGCTTTCAATAGTGCATCTGTAAAAGTTAGTGAGGGGCCTTATGGGCATGCCAAATTTCCTGAACCGCCTGAGGAAGAAGAGGCATTTTTGTGCCTTCTTGGCTGTCACCTGGATGTGGCCTGGGATGGAGCATGTCTGAATGAATTGGATTCAAACAGTGCCAATTAAAACAGTTCAAAAGTTACTGTTGATTGACAAAGACAGCTCTTTATACAACATGATTACCATTACATAATAAGTGAATTACAAAATAACTTTTCTTACGAGATACCAAAAGGATAGAGTCAAACACAGATACTTTACAATTATATTTCAGTTAATTATCAACAAAATAATATCATGCCAAACAAGTTAAAACAATCTCAATCAAAAATGACTACACAAAAGCAAAGTCTTCATGAATGCTACATATTATTGCATTCTAATATTTAAAAAATAACCACAGTTCTCTTGTCTATAATATAATGGAATTATGTTCAAACTTACAGGCTTAGTGTATGGGTTTACCAAGACTGAGAGGGACCTACAAATTCCAGACACATCATAGAGTCACAGAGATGTACAGCACACAAAAAGACCTTTTGGTCCAACTCGTCCATACCTACCAGATATCCTAAATTAATCTAGTCCCATTTGCCAGCATTTGGCCTATATCCCGCTAAACCTTTCCTATTCATGTACCCATCCAGATGCCTTTTAAATGTTGTAATTGTACCAGCCTCCACCACTTCCTCTAGCAGCTCATTCCATACATGCACCACCCTCTGCGTGAAATAGTTGCCCCTTAGATCCCTTTTAAATCTTTCCCCTCTCACCTTAAACCTATGCCCTCTAGTTTTGGACTCTCCCACCCCAGGGAAAAGACCTTGTCTAGTTACCCTATCCATGCTCTTGTGATTTTATAAACATCCATAACCTCAACCTCTGACAATCCAAGGAAAATAGCCCCAGCCTATTCAGCCTCTCCCTATAGCTCAAGTGCTCCAACCCTGGCAACATGCTTGAAAATCTTTTTTGAACCCTTTCAGGTTTTATAACATCCTTCCTATAGCAGTGTCCTAACATAATTGAACAAACTGATTACAGATATCAAGACTGTTCTTTGGCGACGTAAGTATAAATGTAAACAAGCACTCTTGAGTATAGACTAAGGTTTTCAATGCTGGTTGACTGTATTCCTGAATGGAATGACGCTTCACCTCTTAACTCCAACTACTGTCCTGTGTAGGTTTGGAGAGGTCAGTGATATAGTTTGTAAGTCCCAGGGCTGGTAACCCATAAGCTGTTTGCTCCAGGGACACAAGCTCAAATCCCAGTATTCCAAATGATAGAATTTAAATTCAGTTGATAAAATCTGGAATAAAATCTCAGTAATGGTGACCATGAAATTATCATTTATGGTAAAAATTTAATTGGTGCATTCATGCCCTATAGGGAACTACATCTGCTATCTTCACCTAGTCTGGCCTCCATACAATTCCAGACCCACAGCAAAGTGACTCTTAAATGCCTTCTGGAATAGACGAGCAAGCTATTTCATTTAAGAGCATTTAGAGATGGGCAAAAAATGCCAGCTTTCTCAGTGACATATACAGCCTTGACAGGATAGATTTGTTTTAAAACATCCTAACATGTCAGTTCTCACTGAACTCCATCTTTCCATCCCAATTGAAAATATTTTAATATCTAATTAAGTGTGTTCAACTAAAATTTAAATACTGCATATTTTCTTAACACCCTTATAATTTTGCTCTACAATCACTCGATGCAGTGTGTTAGAGATTGGTCTTCAATTCATGGAGACTCCAAATTTATCCTGGAAATCTGCCATAGCAAGATGTGCAAATACACCTTCATGTGATATCCAAAAGGTATTTATTTTTTGTGCATCTTAATTTTCTTTTCTGATCAGATGCTTCATTGCAATGATGGTCCTTTTCTCCTTTCTGAACATTTTCAATGGTTGCTTCATCCTATTTTTAAATTCATTCACGTTCATCCAGCACAGGAAGAAAATAAAAACACCCTAAAGATACAAACCGTAACAGGATATTAAATTTGTAAAAAAAAAAACTGAAGATAGAAGTTTCTTATATAGAACTGCATATTCTCTTCCATTGCAAAAGCAGCTGACAAAACAAGTGAATGTCCATGTCTAGGTATTACATTGGATTGAAGCAATTCACGTTTGCTATAATTTTGCAGCATAATCAGTAACGTAAGGTATTAGACCGCCTATTTTGACATGCTTTTAATCATGAGTCTGGAACATTGAGGAAGATGATTGGCTTTTATTTAAGGATTTCCTGAAGAAAATAGGGCTAGTATTTCAACTTAGAAGGTGCACTGACCATGAATTTATGAACATGTTTAAAAACCAGTAAATGAGGACCAGTGATATGATGCTCACTGTGGAATCAAATAACTATGGCTGTGGAAAGGGCTTTAAACTAACAGGGGGAGGTGAGGGTTTGGGAGCAGGGAAATGGTGGCTTACAAAGCAAAACAATTTGGCCATATTATAGGCAGTTGTTTGGATAATGACTCCCAACAGGGGACAAGAAGGGACAGAGAGTACAGAGAAGAAAAACTGCAGCAAATAGGGTAAAAGGGAGAAAACAATGTTTAAAAAAGACAAAATATGTGGTTCTTTGCTTGATTGTACATTGAATTCAAAACAAATAAAATAATTAAAGGTACAAATAGAAGTCAATGGGTATGATTTTATCGCCATTATAAAGAGATGGTTAGAAGGAGATTAAAGCTGGAAAGTAAACCTTCAGGGTATGTAACTTTTGGAAGCTCAGGCAGGGTGGAAATGGTGATGGGGTAGCTTTTTTGGTACAGACAGAATAAGTACAATAGCAGGAAATGACCTTGGGTCAAAAGACACAGAATCTATAGGAGTTTTGTTTCATTCATTCATGGGACATTAGTGTCACTGGCTGGCCAGCATTTATTACCCATTCTTAGTTGCTCTTGAGAAGGTCGTGGCGAGTTGCCTTCTTGAACCATTGCAGTCATGTGCTTTAAATTGACCCACAATTCCCTTAGGGAGGGAATTTCAGCAACAGTGAAGGAGTGGTGATATATTTCCAAGGCAAGGTGATGAGGGGCTGAGTGGTTTGGAGGGGAACTTGCAGGTGATAGTGTTCCCATGTATCTGCTGCCTTTGTCCTTCTAAATGGAAGTGATCATGGATTTGGAAGGCGCAATCTAAGGATCTTTGGTGAATTTCTGCAGTGCATTTTATTGGTAGTACACATTGCTGCAACTGAACATCAGTGGTGGAGGAGTAGATGTTTGTACATGTAGTGCAAATCAAGCAGGCTGCTTTGTCCTGGATGGTGTCAAGCTTCTTGAGTGTTGCTGAAGCTGCACTCATCCAGGCAACTGAAGAGTCCTCCATCACACTCTTGACCAGTGCTTTGTCGATGGTGGACAGGTTTTGGAGAGTCAGGAGGTGAGTTACTTGCTGCAGTATTCCTAACCTTTGACTTGCTCTGTAGCCATTGTATTTATTTCTAGTCATTGGTGACCCACCCCCACCCCTCGCCCCCCCCAGGATGTTGACAGTGGGGAATTCAGTGACAGTAACACCATTGAATGTCAAGAGGCAGTGATTAGGTTTTCTCTTATTGGAGATAGACATTGCCTGGCATTTGTGGGACATGAATGTCACTTGCCACTTCTTAGCCCAAGCCTGGATTTTGCAGGTTTTGTTGCATTTGCACATGGTTTGAGGAGCAGTGAATGGTGCTAAACATTGGGCAATCTTTGGTGAACATCCCTACTTCTGACTTTATGATGGAGAAAAGGTTACTTCAATTTTCATGTAGACTGGGAAAGTCAAATTGGTAGAGGGAGCCAAGAGGAAGCATTCAGTGTATTTAGGATAGTTCCTGGAAGCACAGATGTTGTGGATCCAACCATGGTTCAGACTGTCTTGGATCTGGTGATGTTTTTTGAGGCAGGTTTGATAAATAAGGTCAAACTAAAACATCCCCAAGGAAAAAGTGACCACAACATGGTAGAACTGAGCAGTCAGTTTGAGAGGGAGGAACGTGGGTCACAAACAACTGTGCTAAACTTAAATGGGGTAATTTCACAGGAATAAGGGCAGAGATAGCTGGAATGGACTGAGGAAGGAGTTTCACAGCAAAGACAGATAGCAAAAGCTTCGTTAAATCTTTTCAATTATTACGATAAGTGTCCATGGTAATGGAAGTAGTATAGTAGCATGGATAGAAGATTAAGTAAAACACCACAGGGTTCAGATAAGGGGGGCATTTGTAGGATGGCAGTACCACAATTATATTGTATATTAATGACTTCAATGAGGGATGTGAATGTACTATCACTAAGTTTATTGATGACACAAAGATAGATAGGAGGGCAAATGGTGAGGACAGCACAAATAGTCTATAGATGGATATAGAGAAGTTAAATGAGTGGTCAAAACCTTTGCAGATGGAATATATTATGGAAAAATGTGAGTTTATCCATTTTGGCAGGAAGAATAGAAGAATTGAATATTATTTAAGTGGGAAAACACTACAGAAAACTGCAGCATATAGAGTTTTGTGAGTTCTCGTGCATAAGTCACAAAAATCTAGTGTACGAGTTCAGATGATAAGGAAGGTAAATGAAATATTGGCTTTTATTTCAAAGAAAGTGGAATATGAAAATAGAGAAGTCTTGCTAAAATTATACAAGGCACTAGTTAGACCATGCCAAGAATACTGTGAACCATTTTGGTCCCCTTATCCGAGGAAAGATATCCTGGCATTGAAGGTAATCCAGAGAAGGTTCAATAGGTTGATTTTGCTTATGGACAGATTGCCTTATGAGAGGAGGTTGAGAAGGTTGTGTCTGTACTTATTGGAGTTTAGAAGAATGAGAGGTGACCTTTTTGAAACATAAATAATTCTTAGGAGCCTTGAAAGAGCAGATATAGATAGAGTGTTTCTCTTTTGGTGCAAGTCTAGGACCAGAGCAAATAATCTCAAAGTCAGGGGTTGCCCAGTTAGAACAGAGATGATGAGGAGTTTTTTTCTCTGAGAGTGTAGTCAATCTGTGGAATTTTTTACCACAAGGGGCTATTGAAGATGGGTTGTTACACATATTCAATGCTGAGATAGACAGATTTTTAATCCGTAAGGAAATCATGGGTTATGTAGAAAAGGCAGGAAAGTGGAGCTCAGGATTATCAGATCACCCATGATCTCACTGAATAGCAGAGCTGACTCAATGGGCTGAACGGCCTTCTTCTGCTCCACCATCTTATGTTCTAATGGTCTTTGGAAACTTGGATTTAAGTAAGTGAAGCATTATTTTTGCTAGTATAAGACACAAACAAAGTAAGCACTATTGAAAGAAAGTTTCAAGAAACTTTGACGATTAATATGATAATGTAAAAAAGGTGCTGAAAACCTGAAATAAGAACATAAAATGCTGTAAAAATATAGCAGGTTATATAGCAATTATGCAAAGCTTATGACACTTCATCAGAACAACTGTTGGAGTTTAAAAATAATTTTCAATGTTGTTCTCTAAGCTGGTCTTTTTCAACACAGGATGGAATCTGTTACTTATTCTTCTCCCTTACCTGCAGAGAATTTAGTATACAAAAAAGAGTGCTGAATATGCTGTAAGCTTCTTCAATAAGCATCAAATAGCCAATAATCCAACACATGCCCAAAGTCACTGTGTTAGCAAAGACCATAGCAAAATGCTTCTGAAGAGTTTTCTTAAAGTCCCTGGAGTAGAAAATATGTAGAAATTATATTGAGTTTACAATTCATAATTAAATTTGGAAGACAAACAGAAGAACATACATTCCTTTAAGTTTATGTTGAAATGCCACACCATCTAGGAATGCCAAAACTACTTACTTTGAATTACAGCAATTTTTGTAGCAGTTGGCATACTTATGTCACCAAAACAAATATGAATATGGTCATAAAATACAGTTATGATCCAGTAACCTTTAGGAAAAACTGGTAGTGACCATCACTTCTGGCATAACAAATGTTTTTTCTTACTGTAACTGGACAGGAAGCTAAAAGCTTTGATGCTACAAGCCAGCTGACTTCAACTGCAAGTTCAATATGGACAACAGACACGCCTAGACATTTAAAAACTCTTGATGAGTCATTAAGGGAGAGCGTAAATTTAGCACTGACCAGAGGAAGAGCTGAGAATGCAAGTGGGAGATAAGTTGTCTCAGGAAAGCAATGGTTTCCGTGGAACATAACTTTTTTTTGCATAAGTAACAGTGGCAATTTTAGCTTCTCAGCTAAGAACGATTCAAAAACACAAGCTGCCAAACAAAGACATTCCATCAACCATCCAGAAGAAAACATCTCCAGGCAGACAATGTATGAGAAGAGGGAGAGACATTGACATCTCAAAACAGTGACCAGCCTGCTAGAAAGTAACTGGGCAGCTAAAAATGGTAGGAAAATCACCAGTATCAATATTGAGACATATTATTAATTGTTACTTTGAAAGTCTACATCAGAGATAATCAACATGGTTTTGTAAAGGGAAAGTCATACCTTACTAATTTGATTGAATTTTTTGTGGAAGTAACAAGGAAGGATTGATGAAGGAGGTGCAGTGGATGTCAGCTATATGGATTTCAGTAAGGCATTTGACAAGGGCCTACACAGCAAATTGTTCAGGCAAAGTAAAACCCTTGTATGGGATATAGGTAAAAGTGGAAATGATGGATAGTAATCCATGGAAGTGTTTTTGCAAATGGAACATGGTTTACAGGGGTGTTTTGCATTTCTCAGCATTTGGTCCCTTTCTTTTTGTGGCACATGTTAATGATTTGGTCTTAAATGTGGGAGACGTGGTTGGGAAATTTGTCGATGATCCAAAACTTGGTGGGGTAACTGACAGTGAAGAGGATGTCTGTCGAATGCAGGATGATATAATGGTTCAGTTGAGTTCACAGACAGGTATCAAATAAAATTCAATCCAGAGAAGTGCAGTGTAATGCATTTGGGGAGGCAAAAAGACCAAGAGAGTACACAGTAGACAAATAAGTATTTAGAGGAGTAGAGGAAGTGAGTGACCTTGAAGTCTATGTACATAGTCCCCTAAAAGGAGGCACAACAGATAGATATGGTGGTACAAAAGGGATTCCTCCACATTCAGAGATAGCAAGAACTGCAAATGCTGGAGTCAGAGTCAATACAGTGTGGAGACGTATAAACCCAAAATATTGACTTTCCTGCTCTTCTGATGCTGTCTGACCTGCTGTATTCCTCCAGCTCCAAATGACATTCCTCCATAATCCTTGGGTGAGGAAATGAATACAAGAAGCAGAGATGTAATGTTGGAACTAAATAAGACATTAGTTAGGCCAAAACTGGAGTTGTGTGCATAATTCTGGTCACTACATTACAGGTAGGGAGAGAGTAAGAGGAATGTTACATGCGCTTTAAAATTGGAGTAGTGAGAAAAGACTGAATAGGCTAGGGTTGTTTTCCTTAGACAGAGGAGGCTAAGGGGTGATGTAATTTAAGTGTACAAAAAGATTAAGTACTTAGAGTGGGCAGAAAAGACCTGCTCCCCACAGTGAAAGGCCAGGGACACAGATATAAGGTGATTGGTAAAAGAATTAGAGGGCACATGAGGAAAAATATTTTCACCCAGGAGGTGGTAGGTGTCTGGAGTTTGCTGCCCAGTTTGGTGGTTGAGATGGAAACTCTCAACACTTTTAGAAGGAACCTGGATCTGAAGCACTGTAACCTGTGAAGCTACCGATCAGGAGCTAGGAAATGTGATGAGAATTGGTACCTATTCTGCTGCTGCAGGCATGCTGACAAGTTGCCTTGGTCACAGAAGGGTGCTGTCTCATTAGAGGGAGACAAATATTTTTGGTTTAATGTGAAGGTCACCATATCTCAGACAAGAGGAAAGATTGAGAAGGGGAACCCTTCATAGGAACCAAACTGGGGTTGGAATTGAACCCACGTTGTTGGCATCATTCTGCATTGTGAACCAGGCATCCAACCAAATGAGATAACCAAATCCCACTACTATAACATTCCCATATTCTCATTCTCTCTCTCTCACTCCCTCAGTGGTGATGCAACAAAAGTTCTAATGGTTATACCAAAGAGATTTATTAGAGCCTTCTAGTTTATTTCAATCTTGGTAACTGTAATTTCTTGTTAGTAACATTATCTCTTTATTCCTAAAGAATCTTCCCTAACTAATTAATCTTAAAACTGTTCAAACCAAAAACATGACTGTTGGTCTTCTCTAACTTAAATGTTGAACATTAAACGTGAGGTTCATGAGTTCCATCAATCTACATTTCACTGCCCATGTGGTGGCCATGCCTGGAGGTTGTGATGTGTGGAAACATCTTTATCTGATTTAAGTATCCCAGTGGATTGTGGAGACAGAAGCAGCTTCTCTGAAGGTTTTGGATCTTGTTAAAATCAACTGTCGAAACTTGAACTGGATCAGTTGCAGATATGAATGAAGAGTTACTTTATAAGATATTTTTACTCAAATTTTATAGTTATTTTCTGGTGTTGAAAAGAAAAAGATAACAAGAATTCACTCATTAAATAATGCACTGTGTGTGTCAAACATGCTTGGCTCTTCTGCAAATCATTATCATCAGACTTCACAGTGTTGGGAAGCCATTTGTTAAAGAAACTTACATTGTTCTATGTATTATTAAGTGAGATTCTGCTGAAATGTGAGCCACAACTTAAACCCATAGTGATATGTAAAGTATTTCAAAAGCTCACCCTTTATATGCTTTCAGGTTTTTCTTGTTGCAAACCATCTTGGACATGATCAAACCAAAGATCGTCACATTCATAAGCAGTATCAAAGACACTGGGAGGAAGAATGCCCAAAAAAGTACATTATGTCCACTAAAAAAATCAGCGTCTCCAGGAACAGCAAGCCAGCAGCTGCAATTAAAACATACACATTATAGTGAACAATACTGCAATTAAGTGTAATTCTTAATGTAAATATTATAAATATTAATCTATAACATAATGAGCTACATTATGAGCCATAGACCACTAAAGAATTTTAAGAATGAGTTTCAGTTTACACAGCTATCGATTTTCCTTCCTCTCCTCAACCTCGGAGATATTCTCAAAACAGGTTTATACTTGGAGAGAGAAGTCAAGAAATTTTAATCCTCTTAGTCTAACATCTGAGTTGGGGAAATTATTGGAGTCTATTTTAAAGAGCAGAGTGACTGTGCTTTGAGAGAAATTTGGACTAATTAGAAAGAGCCATCATGGATCTGTAAAGGGGAACATGTCAATTTAACATAATTGAACTTTTTAATGGAATATAGAAATCTATATCTGAATACTTTTTACACAATAATTATCTCAGAACAGTGCAGACCCAAAGAGATTTAGGGATCCATGTCGAAAGAACACTAAAATGTGGTGATTAGGAACATAAAACAATTTAAAAGGCTAAAGCTGTGGTGACAATATAACTGATGACATGACTCTGACGTCAACTTTGCCAATACTACTCACACTAAAGTTTTAAATAAAAGGCTATCAATGGTAATGAATTTAGGAGCCAGCTCCAGCTCTTGAAAAGATTACAGAGAAATGACTTTCTACCAATCATTTAGCACATCAATCCAGACGTGTTCATGATAGCAACCCAGGATGGAACATCCACAGAGCCAAGATTAGTCCCTATTCAAACATAAACTGATAAAACATAAAAACCAGTCTGTTCTACATAGGGAACTTTGAAACTGAACAGCAAGATGTGTAACCACAGAGAAGCATGCACTAGCAGTTACATGGGGTTGCGAAAAGAACACAAGCTACCTCATAGGAATGGACTTTCAGGTGGTGAAGATGGACCACAAACTTTTGGTAAAACTATTGGGATCAAAAGAAATCTCAAATTGTTTTTTTTTCTGAAGAAGCGACAAGACCCGAACCTTCAGCTTTCCTGCTCCTCAGATGCTGCTTGGCCTGCTGTGTTCATCCAGCTCTATACCTTGTTATCGCAGATTCTCCAGCATCTGCAGTTCCTACTATCTCTCAAAATTGGTTCAATGTTTTCAATGATTCAGGTGTACTTTGATGTAATATAGCAATGGTATAATCCATGTTGCAGGCAAGGCTCAAGTTACAAGAGATACAAGATCAACGGTGGGATCAACAAGCAGAAAAAAGACATTATTCTCAGGGAAGAAATAAGAGTCTTATTCTACAACTATATGAAATTTGACCAGGCAGTGAGAGAAAACTGAGAGAAATTTTTGCAGCTCGAAAATCTGACAAGGAGTGCACAAAGATCAAACAATTCCATGTGCAAGGATGGTCAAAATATAGTCTAGCAGACCAAGTGATGAAGAAGTATGGTGAGGAGAAATAACAACTAACAGTAAAAGGAAGCATAATCTGACAGAAACTCCACAGGAAACACCTAGGTATCATGAAGAGCAGAGCAAGAACACTATAGTGTAGTGATTGAAAGACATACAGGATGATATTTTGTCACAGAAAATGTGGGTCATTTGCAGCTAACTGCTTATAGAGCCAATTGCTTCATCAAGATTTCTGAAAATGCCATGGGAAAAGTTAGTAATGGATTTGTATGATTCTGGAGAGAAGATGTATTTAGTCCTAATTAACTATTAAGCAAGATAGGTTGAAATGGCGAGACTTTGTTAAACCATAACAGACACAATGATCAGATCTTGGAAAAAGGTCTTTGTGATTCATGGTTTCCTGGCAGAATTTTTAATGGACATTGTACCCAAATTTATGAATGAAGATTACAGGAAGTTCACTTCAGAGGCAGGAACCTCCCAGTTGACAAGTTCTCTACTGCATCCTCAGCTGAACAGAGAGGTGGAAAGAACAGTCCAGACTGTGAAATCACTGCTGCAGTGGGAATTACATCTACTCAGTAACAGAATGACAATAGTGAATAATGAGGACTCACCAGTGAACTGTTAATTGTTAATGGGAAGGAGGTTCAACATAGACATAGCAGTTTTAGAAAACAGCCTCAAGCCAACTATAACTTCTAAAAGAAATTAAAACTACAACATAAAGCCACAGCATAAAGCAGCAGAGGTGGTATAGCTGTAGGTACAGGGCAAAAACTTTGGTCACTTTAAAGCGAGGGCAGTAAATCTGGTTGGGGGATAGAGAATCAGAAGCCATGGTCATCAAAGAAACAGATCAACCAAGATCTGTTATTGTCAGCGTGCCTACAGGCACATTCAGGAAGAACAGGAAATTATTGATTTTACTTGAGGCAAGCAATAAGACAGACTGTGATTATCACAGGACATAGCATAGCCATATCACTTTCCACTTCAGACAAGGCACAGAGTGGTACAAATACTACAGACCTCATATAACACCACCACCCTGGTGCTGAATTCAAGCAAATGAGACTGGGACATCCAGTCAGAGTTCCAGATCATCTCAACCTGCAAGATTTGGACTTTGCGTAGTTTGGACAGGAGATGGTGATAATGCTGCTAATGATGTTGATGATTACAAACACTAGGCAAGGTAGAACTACTGGAATAATACAGACTAAGTAGATGGAAAGTTGGGGGCAGATGTGGTATGATGATATTCACTTAAGCTATGAGGATGTAACTGATGAACTGACTCTGACATCAGCAAGAGAGAAGACATCAGTCTAGAATAAGTATGTGAAAAGAGAGATATTAGACACCATTTTAGAGAGATATATTTTATAACCTACAGTGTGCGATGTAATAAAGGTGCGTTACAATACAGAAAGAGTTGAAGAGCCTTAAAAGTAAAGTTACCACAGTGCTAATGGATCATAAGGCTGTTCTCTTATTGGAGAGAGACAACTGGTGGTGGTCTAACTTCAGGCAGGGAGAGAGGCTGAGAAGTAGAGTCCTTCATGGTAACCTCAGCTGGTGCAGAAATTGAAACCACACTGCTGGCATTACAAACCAGCCATCCAGCCAACTGAACTAACCAACCCCCAACTTATTGATAAGGAGCAAGCAGCCTCAGGGATAGCACAGATGTAGACATACACAATCCAGAGATACACTAGACTAGTATCTCAATATACAGGTGGCTTAAAGCACAGTAGAATGTTTTTTTAAAAAGGTTAGCCTTCATAATTAAAGGGCTGGAATAGAAAGGGGAGAAATGTTCAGTATATCAATTCAAATCTAAGCCAAGCCACGTTCGACGTGTGGTCTCCAGCTCTGGACTCTGCATTTTGAAAGGATATATTGACCTCAGAAGTAGTTCAATATGGAATCACCAGGATATTACCATGCCCCAAGGAGAGTGATTAGATAATCTGAACTCATAGCCCTTGAATTCAGAAGTTATGGATTTGTTAAATTGAGCTCAAAGTACATGTTTTTCCATATACGAACAGGCAATACTCGCCTGCACAGTCCAACTGCAGATAACTTTCCAAAATTAAATCCTTTCATAATTAAGTTGTCAATGATTAGCTTTCAGGTCAGTATTTCTGATAATCATTCAGGATGCTCAAACAAGAATCCCAGGGTTTGTTTATTCTGAGAGATTTTGAAATACCACAAGCAGTATCACAACATTAACCTATGAATATGAAACATACCTTATAGATATAATGTTTGGAATGAAGTTTTTGAAGTCAACAACATTGAAGTCTGACGTGTTTTGAATGCTTTTAAAAGATTCCCTAAATGTCATGAATTTCTGAAGACAATAAAGTACAAAGGCCAAAGAGGAATCAAAACAGATGAGGCAAGGTTAGGCGGTGAAACATTGATGCAGAATCTATATCTTCCAGATTTTTGTCCTATGTGCAAATGACTCAAATTCCTGATGTGGAGTAGAGTAAGTGAGTCTTTCATACATCAACTTAACCACCATACCACCCTTAACCCTCGCCTAGGAATGAATTGCTCATGACTGGGATCATTTCCTGACCTACCTCAGTAATTATAAACATTTTGCCATCCTTAGTTACTGAAGAATCTGCTCCAGTTGAGGTGCTGAAGAGACTTTAATGAACCTTCCAGGTTTTTTTATATATCAATGGCACTTCTATTCAGAACTTTTCAGGGTTTCAATCCTGTTCTGTAGTTTTCCAGCAGCAGTAGGAGATGCTTTCACATTATCTATATTAATTAATTGTCGACAGAGGCAGAATACCAGTCCTAACAATCTAAACAGCCCCATACCTCAATGGCATGGCCAAGGATCTCAGCATTCACTGCTGGTTGGTAGGAGAGACAAGTAGGGACTCTGGAATGTAAGGCTGGAGAGTTTGATATCATTATTTACCAAAATGTTAATAATCTAAACCGTAATGCAAAAAATTATGCTTTGTTTTATCACCTGATTGATGGGAAGCACTTTACTCAAGGAATGTATACAGGTAGGAGCATGAAAAGAAGTCCAATTGCCAATAAGTTCCTTTTGACCCTTCTTGAAAATGAGAAGTGGCTCACAGCAAGACAATCTTATAGCACAGAAGGAGGCCATTCAGCCCATTATGCCTGCACCAGTTCTTTGATGGAGCAGCTTAATTCATTCAACATTCCTGCCTGTTCTTCATAACCTTGTAAAATAGTTCTCATCAATATTATATCGATTGCATTTTGAAATTTCCTATGTAAGTTCATACTTCATCGCTCGCACTCCAATTTGAATCAATTCTGTGTGAAAAGTAGTCCCTAATTACTACTGTAGTTCTTTTGCCAAAGATTTTAAATTTGAGGCCTTTGATTTCTGACTGTTATTCGGTCTAACATCCAGTTTTATTTTAAACATCTCTTCCTTTTAACTACTCTGCACTAAAGAGTAGTCTGCTATTTCTCCACTTAACGGAAGTCTCTCATGCCTTGTATCATCCTAACCAAACCCTTTATAAAATCCTTGACACCCTCTCCTTAGCTAGTCACCACTCATAGTATAATTCAAGAAGGTATTGTTTTATTGCACTCACATTTTTTTTTGTCTGTACATATTTTTTGGTTGAGTTACAGAAATTGTTATAATTGCAATAAGGGCTGGTACACCTATATAAAAGAAAAATGTTATTAGATAAAGGCTTTCCTTGTCACATTGTATTAACATTATCAGTTTTCTTTATTTTTCATCCACTTTAAGTCTTTCCAGAAAGTATCTAATGATAATAATATGGCATGTGATACTGAACCTCCAGCAACTGGATCCAAATGGCATTCTTTTGAGATGCATCTAGAGATTGAATTGAAGAGTCAGCCTTGAGATGAATCACAGTAAATATGATCTTTCCTTTTGCTGCTTTACAAAAACGTACACAAGTAGCAGGAATTATTGGATCCTGATTTGTATCACACTAGCATCAAAATATAAAGACCAGTAGGGGTTCAGTATCACATTGCTTACTGTTTTAAATAATCAGCAATCACGGAAAACAATTTATTTGCTGGGTAAACAGCAAAATTATTCCAACCATACAACAGAAACAAAATATGTCAACACAGATAAAATTGTTACAGAGGGGTAAAGAATTGATTCAATGGTGCAGCTTTAATAACTCACATTATCTATATTAATTAATTGTAGCCTGAGTTGTGTCCCTATCTCTGAGCCAGAAGACCCATGTTCAAGTCTCCATAAAGTGTAGAGGCAGAATTAGGCCATTCGCCCATCGAGTCTACTTCATCATTCAGTTATGGCTGACATGTTTGTCAACCCATTCTCCTGCCTTCTCCCTGCAATTTTGATCCCCTTACTAATCAAGAATCTCTCTGTACCTGAAAAACACTCAATGACTTGGCCTCCACAACCACAGATTCATCACCCTCTGGCTGAAGAAATTATTCATCTCAATTCTAAAGAGTCATCCCTTCAATCTGAGCATATTCCCTTGGGTCCTGGTCTGTCCTACCAGTGGAAACACTATTCTGTAAATTTCAATGAGACTCCCATGACTTCCTTCTAAACTCCTTTGGGTACAGACCCAGAGTCCTAAACTGCTGCTCATATGACAAGCCCTTCACTCCTAGGATCATTCTTGTGAACTTCCTCTGGACCCCACTAAGGCCAGCGTATCCTTCCTCAGATATACAGCCCAACACTGTTCACAATATTCCAAATGCAGTCTGACTAGAGCCTTATATAGCCTCAGCAGTACGTCCCTGCTTTTGTATACTAGCGCTCTTAAAATGAATGCTAACATTGCAGGTTCCTTCCTAGCTACCAAATGAATTTGCATGTTAACCTTAACAGAATCCTGAAATAGGGCTCCTAAGTGCCTATGTGCTTCAGATTGCCAAAGGCTTTCCCCATGTAGAAAATAGCCAATGCCTCTATTCTTCCCACCAAAATACTTAACCTTGCACTTTCCCACATTGTATTCCATCTGCTGCTTCTTCGCCCACTCCCCTAGCCTATCCAAGCATTTCCGCCGCCTTCCCACTTCCTCAACACCACTGTCCTCCAGCTTTCTTGTATCATGTTCAATCTTAGCAACAGTGTCCTCAGTTCCTTTGTCTAGTCTCACCTGCTCCAAAGGTGTGTCATAATATGCCTGAATAGGCTGATTAGGAATACCTATATTAATGTTTGGGGGCTGTTGTGGTGTGGGTAGTAATGTTCCTACCTGTGGTCCAGGAAGCCTGGGTTCAAATCCAACTATCACTTTCATAACATGTCTGACCAGGTTGTTTAAAAAGTAATGGCATAGGCTGACATCCATTTGGACACATTTTAAAGTCTACAGATCACACGAAGCAACAAGGACAGAAGCACACCTCATGAGGATGTAGATAATCCAGTAAAATGGTTAGATGAAATTTAACATGGAGAAATGTAAAGTGACACATTTTGGTAGGAAGAATGAGAAGAAGTGAACTATATGGCACAATTTAATACACTGCAGCAACAGACACACAATGGATGAATCTACTTGCTCACAAATCCTTCGAGGTGGCAGAACAAGTTGAAAAGGATGTTTAAAAAGCAGAGAATCTTTGGTTTTATTTAAAAGAGACGGTGTATAACAACAAGCTAAATGCAGGCTAGGTTCAGATGGAATAATTCACTTATTTCTGGGAACTAGACTTTCAGAATGATCCAATGTCTTACAGAGTGTGCAGCAGAGATTTACTAGAATAGTCAAGGGATTTTTGATATAATGTTTATTCCAGTGCACTTTGGAATGAAGATCTTGCAGTCAAAGACATTGAGTTAAGACTAGAGAAACTGTAATTGTTCTCGCTAAAGTTGCAAAGTATGTTGTTAAAATTGTGAATTGCAGATTTAGTTGATATACATCACAAATCTTAATTTATATCAATAAAAATAGCGAAATACATGTTTAAAAAGCCAGAATGGCAGTGGCATGAAATTTGGACATTTTCAGATTTTTATGCTTAACCATACTACAACCTTGACTGAAGCTATTATGCAATTTTTATGGGGCAGAAATCAACTATTAGGAAAAACAAAAAGTGCAGGAAGTTCAGGACAGCTGTGATCTGGAGCGGTTTTGATCAGCTCCAGAAGTCAGACAGGAATTCCTCAGAGAGGAATTTCACAGAATTTTCTCCAAGTTGGCCTTTGTTTTTATCTAGCTTTCACCTGATGAAATTGCCTGTGTTTAGAGGAGGTGGAGATAGTATATTTTGTTTTAAACAAGCTATCATAATTGAGAGAAATAGGATGAATAAATTAGAAGATTCTTAATATTCACTATGGTTTATACTTTGATATGTTTGTAGAAGATTAAGGTGTTGAATTGCTGTGGATGTTCTGATCATCTGTCTTTGGTGGAAGGTTAGCAGAAAATTCTTTATTGAACTTTGTACCTGATATAACTATTAGAGTTAGGCTATCATAAAGATAAAGGTTATTTTCTCTTAAGCACTTGCAAGGGACAGAGGCCAGTGAATCACAAGCCTACAGACATGATATTCCATCCATTTATTTTAACTATTTCTATTAGTATCTCTATCCAAACATCAAAGATGAAAAGATTTGCGAATCTTTAATCTCTTTAATCAACTTTAAGCCAGGTTCCATTGCATGTCTCATTACAACAGAATGCTAATTTTTAGCTGTTATATAAAAAACATGACTATGGGTGCATCAGCTACTTACCCCATGCCACACCAGCTGACACGGCAGCAAAATAACTTCTTTCCATTTGTTGAATAATACGATTGTACGAACTATACAGTGCAATTCCTTGCACACACATCCAAGCAAAGGACGACAGAAGGAAGAAATGTAAAAACCATGTTGATGCAGTACAGAAGGGATTCTCAGTTTGTGTCATGTTATTCTGATCAGGTGTAGCATTTGCCCAGTCACTGCTTATTGCCCCAACTAAGAAGGTGATGTACACTCCCAGAAGGGCAACTGACAGATTTATTTGAAGTTTTCCATTCACACTTCTCCGATAGTCCCTTGATTAAAAATTAAATGAAATTAGACAATGCTCAAACTGTATACTATAGCAGGAAATTGTTATGTTAGGCATTTTACCCTATTCCTCTGATCCCACATTGAGTGTCGTAAGAAAAGTGTAATCTCATCTTTCTGCTTCATATTGGATACCTGGACCCTTTCGGTTGTCCTGAAATTAGCTGTAAATTCTAGCAGACAAGTAGCCTGTAGCATGATTGTGCAATGCAACTGAAGCAAGAAAAACATGATTGATCCTCTGTTCTCATTTCCCAATTCCTAAAATTCATGGCTATGCCTTAAAACATGCAGGCGGATGAAGTGACACTTTGATCATACTCCCATTTTCTTTCAGGCCAGAGAATATGAAGAGAGTAGCCAAAAAAAAAACGTTCATTTCAGCGGCTAGGAATTGGTGTAAAGGTTATCTGCCTTTGCTTCTAAGTACAAAGAGGTAGACCTTTTGCACAGGAGCAGCTGACCAGAAACAGAAGTGAGTTCCAATAACATCAAGCAGAATGATTTCAGATGTACTCCCCAAGTCGAAAGGAAAAATACCCCTTCATCTTAATTTAATTTCAGTTTGCTGAGAAGGCAGAAAGATCCATGTGGGATTACTCCCATGAAATAAAAAGATTTTCCTGAATAAAATTTGATTAAGATTATTTTTAACACTTCACATGTTATGTTTTTGCACTCTTCTAGCTGAAACTCCTTTTTACATGAAAGTAATTCAACCAATGTTATAATTCTTAACAGGGACAATTTTCATGCCAGTTAGAGCTCAGATTCTGCTGACATCCAGTTTATTATTACTTTGGTAGGGACTTGAAATGGCCAGGCCAAACTATTGCCTGAAGTCCCAGTCAGCAGGTGGAAATTGGAGTGCTTTGTTAATAATAGAACTGCAATTCAATTTTGAACTATTACGAGTGGATATTCATCACACATGCTCCATTCATCAAGCAGCCTACATATTTGACATTAAAGGGAAAATTGCTGGCTGCCCAGAAAAGGGTAATACAATGTTTTTTAATTGGTTTTTGTGGGATCTGAAGAAATAACAAAAATCCATCTACTTCCAATGAACCTACTTCCCTGGTATTCTCTTTCATGCTTTTAAACTGTCCCAGTGGAGCACTATGAAGAAGCCACCAAATTTCCCATCATCCTGAATCAACAAATGGCACCAACTGCTTGAGCCGGTTTGCTGCTGGATTTCATTCGACTGTGAAAATTGTTCTTGCCTCTATTCACCTCCAATCCAGTTGGCCCAATAATTCCAAGGAATGGGTTATGCCACTTTTACTTTGTTTTCTTTATTCTTTCATTAGATATGAATATCATTAGCATGGCCCATATTTGGCATCTATCTCTAATTTCCCTTGGACCATTTCAGAGGGCTGTTAAGAGGTAACCACATGACTGTGGTCTGGAGTCCCAAAGAATATCAGTGAACCATTTGGGTTTTTGTAATAGTCAATGATAGTTACACGTCACCATTGCTGAGACTAGCATTATAGTCTAGATTTTCTTTAATTAATTGAATTTAAATTCCACCAGCTGCCGTGGTGAGGTTTGAACTCTTAATCCCAGGCAATTAACCTAGACCTCTTGATCATCAGATCAGTGACATTGGCAATCTGCCACCATCAACCCCAGTGACATTACATTACAAATGTCTCCACAGAAGAAACTTCAGGCTTCTTGTGTATAATAATAAAAGACATAAAGTTCCTTACCTCATCCAGATTGGTACAATAATTGTTGCTAGGAGTCCCATGATGGATAACGTACATCCAATATATGAAATTGTGTCTAAATATTGTAAAGTTTTACCTTTAACGGTCTGTAAGCATATTACACAAACAATATTTAACCTCAATCTAACAGCTTATTATTACATGTCATAAATATCACAGAAATAGCAGACACCAAATTAGATTATGCTAGATTGTACAATTGTTTTTATACTCATTATTCCTCCTAAGCAGCAATACTGATTTATTAAAACTTTTTAGACAGTTACAGGAAGATCAATTTCTTTACTGACCAAGTAAAATATTGTTACATCTTATAAACACAGTTTAACTTTGCAAATTAATTAAGGTACCTATTAGCACATAGTCATACTAATCAATTTTAGTACATTACATCACTGGAAATGTACACTTGTTCTCCAGAGTTCCTCAGCCAAACACCCAAACTATGATGAACTCATAATCCAGAACAAGGCTAGATTATGGAAGAAAAAGCCTGCTGATGACGAGCAGAAAGTATACTGAGAAGTGTGGTAGAAGTCAAAAATTATTTTTGTTTGAGGACTCCCTCTTGAAATTTTCTTTAAGTCTACCTTTTGATTTTCAGGGCATTGAGGAGCTTCATTTTGAATCTCGCTAACTCTTTCTTTAGAAGTTACACTCAATTAGTGACAATACCTTCTGTAATTGTGGCCATATATGGGGCATTTGGACACAGAAGCAGAAGTAGAAGAATTCATCAATACCTTCAATCACCATCATCGCTCCATCAAACTTATTCACAACATAAAATGAAAATACTATATTCCTAAATACCACAGGTATTTAAATTGGCACAAGACAACAGGCGGAGGTGAGCAACAATTTTGTTTAAAACAAAAACTGATACACAGTTCAACACTGAAAACACCATCATTCTGAACATGCTTTCCACGGACAGGTGAGGTCTAAGGTAAACATTTGTACATCTGTCTCTAACACAGTCACTAATCCCTAAATAGCACATATTGTGTGATACCACAAATTCAAAACCCTGAAAAATAAAACTGCTCAATAGAAGTTGGTTGATAGATAGTGTTTATTCCAACAGCACTTATTGTATTTCTCCTCATAGAGTAACTCCTGAACTCCTACAGCCTTAAACTTGAGTGTCCATGTTTATTTGTTCACAGCCACCTTTCACAAATCGTAGCCTCGCTTCTCCCCTGGATTCTGGCCTCCCAGGGTCACTTCCCAGGCCCCACCTGTAGGAGCCTCATTGCCTCTTCCTTTTCCCTTCCCTCTCCATCCCTTACAGTCGATGTTCTCACTTCCCTTCACCCGTTGCCTTGCTTCTCATTTCCTGCTACTTCCAGCTTCATCAGCGTCAGTGGTTCTGCCCTTGCTGCTCTGATGATCTCACTGCTGGTCAACCATAGGCTTCTTCTGTCCTGTAGTTCATGAGAAGGAACCAGCCTTTGATTGGAGGAGCATCTTCTAAGAGATTCTATCCACTCTTTTTGTAGGGGGGGGTTGACTTTTCTCCATTCGGCTTCCTCTGTGATTGAATATGCCCAGGGGTTATGGATGCTTTGGACGCATGTTCACCCATGGCTGACTATATTTTGAGCATTGAAGTGCAAAATAATGGGTATGATTCTACTTTTTAGCTTTGTCTCAGCAGCGATCAGAGATTAACCCATCATTTCTGTAAGTTTGCAGCTTGTTATTCCAATAGTTGCACTGCCAGACAACATATAGTCTGCTTATTGAAACTTTAATCATTCAAACTCTAATTTCAAACAGTGCCATTGTGCTGTGGATTAAACTGAAAGGAATGAGACAAAAATCTTGATTGAAACTGCAGTAAAGGTATCACTCCCAATTGTTTGCAATTTCATTAGTTGCTCCCACAACCATCCTACGGCTAGTGGGAACCAAATTACCTTCCCTAACTATCAATGCGAACAACTGTACTCAACCCCATTCCTGTTGTGCCAAAGTAAAAATCTACATCTGATATACCACCTTTTTCCAACATTATTGCTACCAGACAGAGAGTGCCTAAAGCATATTCAGAGAAGAGCAAATTTAAATGATTTTCATGGAATAGCAAGCACACATAGAAATTAAGTATAATATTGCTACATCTATCATGGGAATCATTAATTACAGTTCTAGCTTTCTGATGTTTGCATTAATGACTAAGTGGCAAAGGCACATGAAACTCAAAAAATGAGAATATATTTGATGAGACACAAGAACAGAGGACATTCTCCCATAGGGATAGAGAAGTCTTACTGCAGCTGCACAATCTGCTGGTGAGATCGCATTGGAAGTAGTGTGAGCAGATTTCTTCCCTTTGTATAAGGAAAGGTATCATTTCACTGGAAGCAGTTCAGGGAATGTTCACTAGGATGATCCCTGGTATGGATGAGTTTTCATATAAGCAAAAACTAAACAGGGTGGGATTCTACTCATTGGAGTTTACGAGGATGAGGGATAATCTCATTGAAACATATAGGGTTCTTAAGAGGCTTTATGGGGTAAATGTTGAGAGGATGTTTCCCCTCATGGAAGAGTCTAGGACAAGAGGGCTTGACTCATAATAAATAGGTGTCAATTTAAGACTGAGATAAGAAGGATTTATTTCTCTCAGAGGATTGAGAGCCTTTGGAACTCCTTGTTACAGAATACTGTGGGGTTGGTGTCCTTGTGTACATTTAAGGCTGAGATAGATTCTTGTTCAGCAGGGGAATGAAGGGTTACAGGGAAAGGGCAGGAAAGTGGACATGAGGAGTATCAAATAAGTAATGATTCTATTGAAGGACGGAGCAAGCTTGAGGAGCCGAACAGCCTACTCCTGTTCCGATTTCTTATGGTCTTACGGTCAGTTCTTGAATATAAAGCAAAAATGATCACATATATCAATGCATAATTACTCATGTATGTGGATGAACATGTTTGACTTGGTAACTACATGGCATGAAGGCAAGCCCACCCTTAGTACACTGTTATCAGTACAAAAACAAAGACGAGGTGAATTACTTCTCACCATGAGAACTGCGAAGTTCGTCAAATGAGAACAGTTACATTCAAAATTGTCATTTGCAGCTCCAGATAAACATCCATCGTTTGACCATTGTCCAACGGAGTAATTCCAGAAGACACATTCATAACTTTGTATATAAAATCCATTATTTAGGTCCTACAATTAAAGAAAAATTGGAATTCAGATCTGGAAACATATTTTCTGCAGCCTCCCCGGGATACAAACCTGTTATTTTACCACAGCATTCGTTTCATCAATAACCTTACAAAGCTTATGATATCATTATGAAATTTGCATTTTCTGTCAGTGACCATCCTTTGAGTCTTCTTTTTATATTCTTAGTATAAGCAGGAAGAGGAAAGAAACACAGGAATTTTATAGGAAAAAATCTAAGATTAAGAAAAAAACAATTAAGGAATGAGTCCCATTTACCTCTTGGAAATCCCAATGTATCTACAGTGCACCCACTAATCTGTTTAAATAAGTTTGCTGCATCAGTGGTTTGTCAGGTCATTGTGAGAGACATGATTGGATGCTAAAGTTCACAAGAACAGGAGTGAGCTTTCCATTGCTGCAGGACTGATTTTTACCTCTGGTCTATTTTCCTTTGGTACATTTACCCATCCAAAGTCTATTAATCTCATCTCTTTCATGTCCAAATGTCCCAACATTCCCCAGACTTTTAGGAGGAAGAATTCCATATCTCTAATGACCAAGTGCTTACTGATTTGTCTACAAGGCTCAGTTTTAATTTTAAGATTTTTAAAATTTGTTTATGAGATGTGGGTCACACTACCTAGGCTGGCATTTACTGCCCTTCCCTAATTACCCAGAGGGCCATCAAGAGCCAACCATAGTGCTGAGAGTCTGGAGTTACATGTAGTACCAGACGAGATAAGGCCAGATTTCCTTCCCTAAATGGCATTAATGAACTAGGTGACTTTTTTTTAATGACAGTTGATTGTAGTTAGATGTTCACCATTAAGCTGGCTTTATAGTTCCAGGTTTTTACTAAATTGAAACTTCACCATCTACCGTAGCGCGATTCAAACCTATATCCCCAGAATATTAACCGGAGTCTCTGGATTCCTCGGAACATGACCACCTCCCAGGTCACAATTTTCCCACTAGGGCCGTAGGTTTCTCTACCTTATCAATTATTTTCAGTATGTTAAAATTCTCGATCAGATTACATCTCAATCTTCTTACTCAACAAAATACAAGCTAATTTTTATCAAATGTAGGCTATATAAATCTAATAGCCATTAGGAGAAAGGTAATGCACAGTACTAATATATAAATTAAACTATATGGTGCCTATTGGTATATTAAGGTAATAATGCAAAGTACTGTTTTACTTCAGTCAACTTATTGGGGTATTAAAAGTCCATTCCCAATCTATATTCCTCCGCAAAGAAAATTTCATGGATTAGATTTCTCATCTTCACTGCTGAATTTTCTGCAAAACCAGGACTAGAAGGACAGAAAATGGACAGCCTAGATAGAATGGACGTGGAGAAGATGTTTCCACAAGTAGGAGAGATTAGGATCCAAGGGCACACCCTCAGAGGGAAGGGACAAGACTTTAGAACAGAGATGGGGAGGAATTTCTTCAGCCAGAGATTGATTAATCTATGAAACTCATTGCCACAGAAGGCTGTGGAAGCCAAATCATTAAGTGTATTTAAGACATAGATGGATAGGTTCTTGATTAGTAAGGGGGTCAAAGGTTACAAGAAAAGGGCAGGAGAAAGGGGTTGAGAAATATATTAGCCATGATCGGGTGGCGGAGAAGACTCACTGGGCTGAATGGCCTAATTCTGTTCCTATTTCTTATAGTCTTATGACTGTTGGACCCTCAGACACATGCCCCACCCGTCATTTCATCTTTCTGATTTCCTGCATGAACAAATGGCTCAAACGCAAATCAGCCATGCAGTATGAGCAAATAAAAACATGGTAAGTTGTCATCTTCTAGGTAAAATAAAATTGAACTGAACCTCAGTCTACCTCCCTCCAGGTGGAAGTAAAAGATCGCATTTTGAAATTTGAAGACCTGGGGATTTACCCAGTACGTTCTGTAAAATATTTCACCTTCAATTAACATTACCAAAACAGAATGACCTTTTTCTTCACTGCAACAATTCTATGATTCTGAGATTACCTAATCATTATCACATTACTCTTTGGGGAGCTTTCTGTGCACAAATTAACTCATACGTTTCCTACATTGCAATAATAATTACACTTCACATGTACTTCATTAGCTTTAGGGCATTTTGGGACCTTTGAGATATGATAGGTGCTATATAAATGAAAGTCTTTCTTCCTTTATGAACAGATGTGTTTATAATAAACTAATTTATTCCACATCTGATCAAAAAGTATACTTCTAAGTTAAATGAAAAACACTGATTGCATTTTACATTGTCCCACTACCTTCTCATTCGCAACTATATAATTATCAACTTTTTTACCTTCTTCCTTAATGTTATTGTCACTGGTGCTGTAAGTAAATTAGTTGCTTCATTAATGGCAGCAGATATTACTTGAGTCTTCATCACAAAACTGTTCTTCTTTTTAGGAGTTTGAAAGAATGAGGCATCTTTATAGATCACAAATCCAAACTGAGTATCAGGGTCTGATTTAAGGATAAGAAAAAAGGCAGAAACATGTAACTGAATCAAAACATTATGATCATTCATTAGTATTCAACAAAGCATCTTCTAAATTTATCATAAAAGGTAGAATGTTGTCAGTTATAGTCCTCCTTTCAAAATTTGATATTACTGAAAATAATCATTAAAATAAGACAATATTTATGCACAAAACATGCCACTGCTGTTGCCAATATCTAGTTCATGTCTAGTATGCTTTGGAGTATAATTTCTAGATTTAAGAATTAAAATAAAAATTGGGCAACTATAATTAACCAAGCATTGAGTCCATTAAATTTAAAGCTTGGGATCAATTGAAATAAGAGGTTAACTGTTATAAAGGTAAAATCTTAAACAGGTGGTGAGTTTAATTAGCTGAAGAACTGGAGAAATGATGTTCTCAAAACTTGAAGTAAGTGTGGATCAGGTAAATGTTTTCATTTTGGAAGCTAGTATACTAGTTTAAAAGATTTTAAGGGTTTTTAAATCAATTTCTTTCTTTTAAGATCAAAAAAGGAAATTTAAATAAGGAATACTTAACCTAAAGCCTGTTTGAAAACATCCCAGAGCTTGTTGCATCATTATTGGAACAGGTGGAGCTTAAGCGGTCCTCTACTTTCAATTTATCTGGATGTTTGCTGAAAGAGTTAGGTGCAACTTGAAATTGGTGTATGTTATTTGCAGATTGCTGTGTGATCTTAGTTAATCTCAGTTCGGATTTCATGGAGAATAGCAAAATAGAAGATTGCCTAGTTTAAAGTTGTTGGAAAAATTTACAGTGGTCCTCACAGAATCTTGGAGTAAAAGATGGTGCAAGGCAGATTAGTTTAGCAATAAAGAAGGTAAAACTTCATGGGATCTAGTGTATCTTGACAAGTTGGATTCAAAATTGGCTTGGTGATGGTAGAAGGCTGTTTGTGTGACTAGAGGCTGGTGTGCGGTGGCATACCACAGGGATCAGAGCTGGGTCTCTTATTCTTTACAATATTCATAAATTGTGTAGATGAGAATGTGGAGGGAGACGATAAGCAGTTTGTGGATGACATGAAGATTGGCCAGGTGGTTAACAGTGAGGAAGATGATCTTAGATTACAGGAGGATGAAAATGGATTTATCGGAGAGGTAAATCAGTGGCAGGTGGAATTTAACCCTGAAAAGTGTGAGGTGATGCACTTTGGAAGAAGAAACAAGATGAGGGAGTATTTAATGAACGGCAGGACACTGGGTAGCTTAAAGTAACAGAGGGATCTTGGGGTAATTATTCACAGATCCTTGAAGTCGGCAGAGCCAGTGAGTAGGATAATTAAGGAGGCATATGGGACACTTGCTTTCATCAATTGTGGCACAGAGTATAAGACCAAGGAGGTAATGATGGAGTTGTACAGAGCGTTGATCAGGCCACAGCTGGAGTACTGTGTGCAGTTCTGATCACCTCCCTACAGGAAGGATATGACAGCCCTGGAGGGGCTACAGAGGTGGTTCACCAGGATGTTGCCTGGAATGGAGAATTTGAGCCATAAGAAGAGACTAGATAGGCTTGGATTGTTTTCTGTACAGCAGAGAAGAATGAGGGAAGATATGATTGAGGTGTACAAGACAATGAGGGATATGGACAGAATGAATAGAGAGCAGCTGTTCAGCTGTTCCCTTTGGTTGATGGGTCAATCATGAGAGGGCATAGTTTTAGGGTAAGGAGCAGGAGATTTCAAGGGGATTTGGAAAAAGCCTTTTTCACTCAGCAGGTGGTGGGAATCTGGAATACACTGTCTGGGAAGGTAGTGGAGATTGGAAACCTTGCAATCTTTAAGAAATATTTGGATGATCACTTCAAATATCATAACATTCAAGGATATGGGACAAGTGCAGGATTGGGATTAGTGCACTCTTTCTGGTAGATATGTTGGTGCAGACTCGATAGGCTAGAGGGACTTTTCTGCGCTGTATGAATCTAAGAATCAATGAAAATGTGAGGTGATCCATTTGGAAGAAATAAGGAGCACTCAATGAATGGCAGAACACCAGGAAGCTCAGAAGAACACAGTAATCTTGGCTTCACTGTCCATCGATCCCTGAAGGTGCCAGATTAGGTGAATATTATAGTTATGAATGCATATGGGACACTTGTATTTATCAGTTGAGGCATGGATTGGCAGAACAGGAGTGTTACGTTGGAGCTGAACAGAATTTGGATTTGGCCACAGTCGGAGTACAAAATGGTAAGTATGTGATTACATTGGAAGGGGTGCAGAGGAGATTCACCAGGATCTTGCCAGGGATGGAAGACTTCAGCTGTGAAGAGGGGCTGAATAAGCTTGAGTTGTTTTCTTTGGAGCAGAGAAGCATGAGGGGGACTGAAGTGAGGTGTATGAGATTATGAGAGGCATGGTCAAGGTGGATAGAAAGCAGCTGTTCCCCTTGGTCAAAGGGTCAAGAACAAGGGGAAATGCTGCTAAAATTAAAGGTAAGGGGTTTAGAGGGTATTTGAGGAAAAATGTTTTCACCGAGAGGGTGGTAAGGGTCTGGGGTACAATGTTTGGGAAGATAGTTGAGGTGGGTAACCTCAGCACGTTTAAAATGTACTTAGATGAACACTTGAAGTGTCATTGCAATCAAGGCTATGTGCCAAGTGCTGGAAAGTAGGACTAGCGTAGATTCAGTGTAGCTTTGGTGGAAGAGATACTGTGGACTGAAGGGCTTTTTCCGTATATTTCTTTGGTTCTATTGAGAAAGTGACCGTGGTAAATATCTAAGGCAACCATAGTTATGAAATAGTAAACAGAAATTTTAATTCTAAAAATAACTGAAACCCAGAAAATTAGTTTCCAGAGGCTGTGACGTGCCTATGGTTGGCCCCAAGAGACATAATAGTTAATCCGTTTTTTAAGGAAAGGGTTTGTGAAAGTTCAAACTAAAGCTGAGTGCAAAACAAGCATAATTATAAGTTAAAGTGTTAAGAAGGATTATTTTCTTAATTCTTTTGTTAAAAATAAAACTTCTGTTTTAAAAAGTGAAGTCTGATGGTTAATGGTTTTAATGGTTAAAACAAGGGTCTAGATATAATATGCCCTGCCAGGTGTGGTTTGGACTGGCACTAAAATCAGCAGCTAGACTACCATACATAAAGAATAATTCAGGGTCAATTAAGCTCATTAAAAGCTGGCCAATAGTACACTGTCCATGCCACGGAGTGGTTGGTTTGGGAAGTCAGGGGGTAGCAGGCAATCTGCTTCCTTTTCAAGCTGTTTAAATGACAGGAAGGAAGAAGAGCTACAATCACTGGAGGATGTTCTTTGCCCATCAGATTGCCTGGCAGTTCCTGAAGGTGGGACTAAAGGCCCCACTAGGAACTAGCTTAGCCTGTCCATGGCACTGTTTCACTGTTGGTGTGCTTCTAGCCAGCCAGTTGAATGCAATAACATCTGAGCTGTTTGAATTGCATTCAGCTCAGTGTTGCTCATCAGTTTCCCAACTAGGTGTACCCATCGCCATTGGCAAAAATTTTAATTTCCAAATGTAATAAAAGGTAAAGGAGACTTCACCATAGTCTTACTGGGCCATAGGGCTGCTCTCTCATCAGAGGGAGATGGCTGCTGATAGTCTAACCTGAGGGTTACCCTATCCTAGGTGAGGGGAGAGGTTGAAAAGGAGGGTCTTTAGTAAATTTAACTTGTATGGGAAATAAAACCATGCTGTTAACATCACTCCAAATTGCAAACCAGCCATCCTTGTCTTCCAAAACACATGAACCGGACATTCACAACATTTGCATCAAAATATTCCAGCATCCTTTCAAAAAAACATAGTAATTGGTGAAAGTGTCTTAATTTGGTAATGCAAACTGAACTATGTTTTTGATTATGAGTCTTATTTTTTCAATCACATGAACTAGAAACAAAAATATCCTTACTGAAAGAATTGTTTGGTAAGAATATGTATGCCTCCGAAGAGCTGGTGTTGACGTCATTTCCATTGTGTATAAGATTGATTTTATTGTTCCCTGAGACATTGAAAGAACATGCAACAGAGCAAGGAAAAAGTTAAAATAATAATCCACAGGGACCATATTTCCAAAATGGGCTCAGGAACCCATCACTTGGATGAATTCTGGCTCCTGGCCCCTCACCTCAGCTGTATCAAACACATTATACAATATTTGATAGTAAAGGCTGGACTGAGAGAATGCAGTTAGAACGTAAGAACTAGGAACAGGAGTAGGCCATTTGGCCCTCAAGCCTGCCCTGCCATTTAATAAGATCATGGCTGATCTTTTTGAGACTCAGCTCCACTTACCCGCCCACTCACCATAACCCTTAATTCCTTTACTGTTCAAAAATTTATCTAGCCTTGCCTTAAAAACATTCAGCGAGGTAGCTTCAACCGCTTCACTGGGCAGGGAATTCCACAGGTTCACAACCCTTTGGGTGAAGAAGTTCCTCCTGACCTCAGTCCTACATCTGCTTCCCCTTATTTTGAGGCGACGCCCTCCAGTCCTAGTTTCACCTGCTAGCGGAAACAACCTCCCTGCCTCCACCTTATCTATTCCCTTCATAATCTGATATGTTTCTATAAGATCTCCCCTCATTCTTCTGAATTCCAATGAGTATAATCCCAGTCTACTCAGTCTCTCCTCATAATCCAACCCTCTCAACTCTGGAATCAATCGAGTGAATCTCCTCTGCACACCCCCCCACCCCCCCGACCCCCACCAGTGCTAGTATATCTCTTCTCGAGTAAGGAGACCAAAATTGCACACAGTACTCCAGGTGTGGCCTCACCAGGACTCTATACAGCTGCAGCATAGCCTCCCTGTTTTTAAACTCCATCCCTCTAGCAATGGCAGACAAAATTCCACTTGCCTTTTTAATTACCTGCTGCACCTACAATCCCACCTTCAGCGATTCATGCACAAGGACACCCAAGACCCTCTGCACAGCAGCGTGCTGCAATTTTTTACCATTTAAAGCATAGTCCATTTTGCTGTTATTCCTACCAAAATGGATGACCTCACACTTATCAACATTGTACTCCATCTGCCAGACCTTTGCCCACTCACTTAGATTATCTATATCCCTCTACAGACTTTCAGTGTCTTCTGCACACTTTGCTCTACCACTCATCTTAGTGTCATCTGCAAATGTTGACACACCACACTTAGTCCCCAACTCCAAATCATCTATGTAAATTGTAAACAATTGAGGTCCCAACAGTGATCCCTGAGGCACACCACTAGCCACTGACCGCCAACCAGAAAAACACCCATTTACCCCTAGTCTTTGCTTTCTACTGGTCAACCAATCCTCTATCCATGCCAATACATTACCTGCAATACTGTGCAACTTTATCTTATGTAGCAGCCTTTGGTGTGGCACCTTATCAAATGCCTTCTGGAAATCCAGATACAGTTGTTGGATGAGAACTTGTACATTTTTATTTTGTACAAACCAAATTTTGTCCACGGTTTGTACTTGGTATTAAACTGAAACCTACTTGATGAGGTTGCCAGCTTTAAGCAAGGATTTAACGAGGCCTTCAGTGGAATAGCAACTGAACTTAAGAACATAGAACAAGGAACATAGAACAGTACAACACAGTACAGGCCCTTCAAATGTTGTGCTGACCTATTACCCTACTCTAAGATCAAACCACCGTGCATACCCTACATTTTACTGTCATCCATGTGCCTATCCAAGAGTCGCTTAAAAGTCTCTAAAGTATCTGACTCCACTACCATTGCTGGCAGTGCATTCCACACGCCCACCATTCTCTTTGTAAAGAACCTACCTCTGACATCTCCTCTATACCCTCCTCCAACCACCTTAAACTTATGCCCCCTTGTAATAGTCATTTCTGCCCTGGGAAGAAGTCTCTGGCTATCCACTCTGTTAAGGCCTCTCATCATCGTGGACACCTCTATCAAGACACCTCTCATCCTCCTTCACTCCAATGAGAAAAGCCCTAGCTCCCTCGACCTTTCCTCATAAGACCTGCCCTCCAGTCCAGGCAGCATCCTGGTAAGTCTCCTCTGCACTCTCTCTAATGCTTCCACATCCTTTCTATGATGAGGCGACCAGAACTGAACACAATATTCCAAGTGTGGTCTAACCAGGGTTTTATAGAGCTGCAGGATAACCTCACGGCTCTTAAACTCAATTCCCCTGCCAATGAAAGCCAACACACCATATGCCTTCTTAACAACCTTATCAACTGAGGTAGCAACTTTGAGGGATCTATGGACATGGAGCCCAAGATCTCTCTGTTCCTCCACACTGCCAAGAATCCTGCCATTAACCTTAATTAAGAAGATGCTGGGCTGGACCCTCATTAAGTGAGTCAGTTCAGCATTTTCTTTTAGGAGCATCTAAAACTAGTCAACTTAGTGAACACAGAACTTGAGTGCAACTTGCAATGGAGTGCCAGAGTTAAGTGACTGACTTAAGTGACTATGCAATTAATTAAGAGGGTAAAAGAAAGAGGTGTCCTTTTGCTTTTGTTTTTCCTAAACTTTTTCATGATGTGAAGGTGTCAGTGTTAGACTGGGATGGACAAGGTCAGAAGTTACAACACACCGGTTATAATCCAACAAGTTTATTTGAAATCACAAGCTTTCAGAGTGCTGCTGTTTCACCAGTGTGTCAAAAGCTTGTGATTTTGAATAAACTTATTGGATTATAATCTGGTGTTGTGTGGCTTCTGACTTAACCTTTTTCAGCCTCAGAGATCTAATTCTAAATCTGCTACAGGAGAAGAATCCAATTAGTTGGTGAGCATGTGAAAAGGAATGGAGGTCGATTAGCTCAGTTGGCTCACTGGCCAGTTTGTAGTGCAGAGTGATGCCAAAAGTGTGGGTTCAATTTCTATACCAGCTGAAATTACCATTAAGGACTCTCCTTCTCTAAATTTCCCCTTGCCTGAGGTGTGGTGATTTTTATATTAAACCAGTTGTCTCTCTCTAATGAAAGATCAATGAATGTTCTGGATAGGACTACGGCTATTTTAATTCTACCTGAAAATAGACTAAGTTTTACTTTATTCCTAAAGTTCAACATCGTATAGCAACTATTAATAAACAAAATATTAGTAGACATATATTTTAACAAAATAATTAAGCTGTCTCTTTGAACACCTGAATAATGGAACGATAGATGATGATCACAGTTGTAGCATATGGGAGTTCCTGGTTGCCAGTTTGGTGGAAAGCTAATACATCTGCAGTAATTGTTTGAAGTTCAAGCATCTTCAACTTATGAGCTACAGACTGAATTACAGACAATCTGACAAATCAGGAATGGCGTATTTACATGGATTCTCTGGACTAGAATGCAGTCACACCTCCTACTGCTGGGTTGTCTGATTTGGTCAGTGCTCAGGGACGGAGAGTGTGGCTGTGAGTGAGGCAGGTGAGGGATACAGATGACAAGAAGGCAGGAGCCTCAGTCTTTGCAGTTGTCCAAGAGGCTTAAAATTCCTTCAGCTTATTTGGATGAAAGTGAGGGCCATATGGTGGCCGAGCTAACTGACCATGGCACACAGCAAAAAACCACTGCAGATGCCGGAAGTTTGAAACAAAAACAGAAATTGCTGGAAAATCTCAGCAGGTCTGGCAGCATCTGTGGAGAGAAATCAGAGTTAATGTTTACAATCCAGTGACCCTTCTTCAGAACACATTTCTGTTTTTGTTTCTGACCATGGCACATGGTACAGGAAGCCATTCAAGTGGGGGAGCAAGAAAGAAACTAATGGTAGCAAGGGATATTATACAATTAGCCCATCATATCTGTACTACTGAAGATACACTAAGTCTACACTAGTCCAATTTGCCTCCAGGGAGGTAATTGCCGAGTGGTATTATTGCTGGACTGTTAATCCAGAGACCCAGATACTGTTCTGGGGACCCAGGTTCAAATCCCAGCATGGCAGATGGTGGAATTTGAATTCAATAAAAAATATGTGGAATTGACAATCTAATGATGACCATGAATCCATTGTTGATTGTCAGGAAAAACCCATCCAGTTCACTAATGTCCTTTAGGGAAGGAAACTACCATCCTTACATGGTCTGGCCTACACATGACTCCAGACCCACAGCAATGTGTGGCTGATTCTGAATTGTCCCCTGGGCTATTAGCGATGGGCAATGAATGCTGCTCAGTCAGCGACACCCTCATCCCATGAATGAATAAAAAAAGATTTCCAGCCCATAGTCTTGAATGTTATGGCATTTCAAGTGCTCATCCAAGTACTTTTTAAAGGTTGTAAGGTTACATACCTCAACTACCTTCTCAGGCGATGCAGTCCAGACTGCCACTATCCTTTGGGTGAAAATAAACATTTCATCAAATACCCTCTGAACCTCCTGCCTTTCAACTGAAAATTCTGCCCCCTTGTTATTAACCCTTCAACTAAAGAGACAGCACTTTCTATTCACCCTGTCCGTGCCATTCACAATCTTATACGCCTCTTTTGGGTCTCCCCACAACATGCTCCGCTCCAAAGAAAACAACAGATGCAAGCACAGATACAAACTTTAAAAGACGTTTGGACAGGTACATGAATAGGAAAGGTTTAGAGGGATATGGGCCAAACGCAGGCAGAGAGTTTAGATTGGGAAACTTGGTCATCGTGAACGAGTTGGACCAAGGGATCTATTTCCGTGCTATGTGACTCTATGTCCCTGTGACTGTTTTCAAAGCTGAATATCTCCTTCTCAAGCAACATCCTGGTGAATCTCATATACACCCACTCCAATGCAATCACATCCTTCCTAGAGTGCAGATTCCAGAATTGCACACAGTACTCCAGCTGTGGCCTAACTAAAGTCCTGGATATTTCCAACACAACAGCCTTGTTTTTATAATCTATACCTCAATTAATAAAGTATCACATATGGGTTCTTACATATCCTATTAACCTGCCATGGCCCCCTCAGGGATTTATCGACAAACCTGTCAAGCTCCCTTTGCTTCTCTGAGCTTCTTATTGTCTGTATTTGTTGAATACTCCCTTGACCTGTTAGTTCTTCCAAAGTTCATCACCTCGCACTTGTCAGGATTAAATTTCATCTGCTAATCTGACCAAACTGTTTATATCCTCCTTCATGGGATGTGAGCAGTACTGACCAGGCCTAATTACCTAATTGGCCAGAGGGCAGTTAAATGTCAACCACATTGCTGTGGGTGTGGAGTCATGTGCAGGCCAGACCAGGTAAGGATGGCAGCTTTCTTTCCGAAAGAACATTAGTAAGCCAGATGGGTTTTTCCAACACTTGACAATGATATTATGGTCATCATAAGACTCCTTATTCCAGATATTTATTGCATTTAAGTGCCACCCCCTGCCATGGCCCAGCCCCCCAGAACATTACCAGGGTCTCCAGACTAATAGTCTAGTGATAATACCACTAGACCATCACCTCCTCACCTCCGATACCCTTTGCCTCATTTATTAGTCAATGATCTATCTACCTTTATCTTAAAAAGTTTCAATGGCCCTGCCAGATTGTTCTCTGGAAAAGAGAGTTCCAAAACCACAAGATGATTTGAAAGAAAAATATTCTCATGGTCATCTTAAATTAGTTACTTTTAAACAATCTCACCTTGTTCTAGTCTTTTCCACAAATGGAAATAGCCTTTATAGCTTTCACCCTGTCAAGTCACCTCAGGATTTTCTATTTTTTCAATAAAAATTATTCTCAACTCCAGGTAATTCCATCCCAACCTGTCTAATCTCTCCCTTTAAGATAAACCACCTATCCCAGTTATCCTTCAAGAGAAACATCTTTGAATTGCTTCTAATGCATTTACAATTTTTCTCAAAAAAGATCAAAACTATACACAGTATTCCAGACATGGTCACACCAACAAAACATTCCTTCTTTTGTATTCTATTCCTTTTGTAAATTACAACATTTATTTGCCTTCCTAATAACTTGCTGTAACTGCATACCAACCCTTTGTGATTCACATACCAGGGCACTCAGAATCCTTCTGTACTTCAGACTTCTATAATATCTCTCCATTTAAATAACATGCAGCTCTTCTGTTCTTCTTCAGGTGAATAAGTATATATTTTTCCATTTGCCAAATTTTCTCCCATTCAATTAAAACCTATCTCTATCTCTTTGCAGATTCCTTGTGTCCCCTTCTCAATTTGCTTTTTGACCTATCTTTGTGCTATCAGAAAATTTAGCTATCATGCATTCATCCCTTCATCAAAGTCATTAATATAAATTGTAAATATTGATCCTGTAACACTGACCCCTGTAGCAGTCCATTCATCGCAAATTGCCAAGTCGAAAATGACCCATTTCTGCCTTCTTTCTGTTGTCTGTTAAATAACCAATGGTCTTTCCAAGCTAAAATGGTACCTCCAATGTCATGAACTCCTATTTGGAGTAGTAACCTTCATAAACCTTCATTACTTTCAATATCTCTATTACATTAATCATTAATGCACATGCAAATTATGTACCAAAAATCAACGAGGGTACAATTTAGGAAACATTTATGGATCTTTTATAATTATGCATGGTTAGAATTAGGAATATTATTTCATTTCAGGATCTGCAGAGAAGTTTCAGTCCATTTGATGTTTATGTTGAGATTTACATTGTTTGGACTTATTAAATTTAACGACATGAAGAAAATTCAGGTGATCTATATCACAGTAACAATAACTCATGTGGTATTATCCACAGTAAGTCTGTTCATTAAAACTCACAAAATACAATGTGTTAGTAAGTCATGGTAATTCACATCTTTAATATAAATGAACAATGTAAATATTTGTTTCAAAAACTGCACAAAATTCCATATTATTTGGAACTTTTTAATATGCATCATGTAGAGCCTTGCCTTGGTATGAAACTACTCCCACGCCATCAGCATTTTCAGGCGAATTGACTCTGCCTGATTTCACTGCCACTTGTGCACACGTTTGATCCAAGACAACAAACCGTGTCATGTTTTCTACACGTTCAGTCAAACTAAAACAAAAAAAGGCAATATATGAAATAAAATCACTTTTCACATGAAGTAAAATGACTGTAAGATTGTTCACCTCTACACAAACACATTGAAACATATGGAATAGTGTAAGTAGATCCCGGCAAAAGCTAATGTTTAGGAAGAAGCCTTGAGAGTTGAGTAAGTTGAGGCATACACCAAGATAAAATACAGCATGTTTTACATCCACAGAATACTCCAAAGCATCAAAGTGAACCAACTGCTTCTAAACTGTAGCCACTGTTAGTTTATATGTAACTCTGGTAGTTAATATGTACACAAGTTTCCATGAACAAGTAGAAGGTAAGGCCCTGTACTTAGTCAGCAATGACTTTGTCAACCAGCGTAGACCAGGCATAGGAACAGCAGGCAGATTTGTTGGAGATACTCTGCAAGCTGGATCAAAAGAACAGAGGAGTCCACTCCTGTCAGCTGTACTGCTCTGGCTCCAGAATATCTGTTTTCAGCTGTTTCCAAGGACTGACAGGCAATCACCATGTGATCCAGGACCAAACTTCTCAGTGTTTGCTGGATATGCCAACAAACTGCACTTCATTATTCTAGCCACATGCGCTCAGTGTCAATGGCAAGGTGAGAGGGGATGAGGGTAAGGAGAAGCAACCACACACCAGGGTCCCCAGAAGCATCCTCTCAGGACCTTCCAGCTCTCCCTATAACCCCAAAGCCTGAAGGAGTTCCAGCTGAGGAGGGGGAGCCTGCATCTGAGAAGCAGACTCTTCAGGCCCAAAGGCACCAGGGGGACAACTACTCAAGTCTCCCATGTCTCACAGCAATCTCCCTCCATCCCAGCTACGAATGTCAGGGCTACACAGATGTGGTGGGAGGCAGTGGAAAAAGAAAACTCACTGAGGATACATAAGTGGTACAGGTAAAACATTATTGCAAATAACCTTGCACTTTTATAAAGATATTTTCACTTGCACTAAAAATAATATCTTTTTATAATGGTCCATACCTTGACAATTCTGCCTGTGCTTTTTCAATGATGTCTTGTTTCACTTCAAGTATATTACAGAATGCTAAGATTGTATTTATGGAAGTCTACAGAGAAACACAAAAGTATAAAGGCACACGAACTTCAGACAAAATTTTCAAATCTAAACTAAATCTGTGAGACAGGCAAGGAATGAAAATCTAAATGGTGGTAAATTTTAAAAAGCAATATTTGCAGACTTAAACTGGTGAAACTGGTGAAAGGATATTTCCCTAATGCACATGCTGGCAACAAAATGAACAGTAATGCAATGTTGGGATCTTGTATTTCAATTATTCCCTGAATCCTAATAGACTGAATAAACTAATCTATATTTTTTAACTAAAATTTTTGTGGACTGCTTGGGTACCCAATCAGAGAATGCAATCTCCTAAGATCATTTGGCTTCTTCTTTTCATTTTAATAATTGTACTGTTCGACTTCTCCTTTCAGTGAACACATTTCCTTACAGAGAGACAGTGGTTCTTGTCTACATAGCAGGAACATGACCGAAACTTATTTTTGAAATAAATTACAATGTTTAGTGCCAGTTAGACATCTGGATACTAAAGTGAAATTTTAGGATCTACAATAAGGAAGAGAAAACAACTAATTAGTTGGAGGAATGCTCAATACCTCAGATTCACTATCTCTGCTACTCACCTCCAACCGAGGCTCCTGCCCTACCATACTCACACCCATGTGCAACATCTTCCCTCACTCTTTGTCATCCATCTACCCATACCATTAACCCTTCATGGCCTCTGCACTGCCTACTCACTCCTTCAGGACATCTCATCACCTTTCTGCCATAAATGTGTCAGCCATTCTCATCTCGCTTCTCATCTCCCTTTCTCTCATTCCAGCCCACAACTGGGCAAAAAGAGCCCAATACATGTGGAGAACTGCCCAATGAGGAGAGGATCCTGGCCCTGACCACTTGAGCATCCTGGACTGATGTTGGAGGCTGTCATTGACTGATTTGATTTGATTTGAATTATTGATTGTCACGTGTATTTTGAAACAGGGTACAGTGGAAAATGTTGCATAGTGTCACCACTCTCCACCACCATCTTAAAACACAGAAAAATAAGCCAAAACATAGAAACTAAAAGCAGACAGATAAAGAAATAAAGAAAACGTGTTTAGCTTTACAGTCCTTCTTGTTAAGTGATCCGCCTTGGGCTATGGGCCTGGTGGTGAGGCATGAATCCGTTTGCTATGCTCCCGCTGGAATGAAAGTCACCACTCTTCAGCGTCACCTCTCGTCCATCAATGCCCTCGCTACTTTGAGGCCTCGCTGGAACCTGCCAATGCAGTTCCCACCGACGTCGCTGGGTACCACACCAGCCAAAACACAACTCCGCCACTGCCATGAGTCCACTTCAGGGCCACCTCACCCATGCAGCCCCTGCCAATGCCGCAGGATCTCATACTGGGCCTGAACTTGCTTCCGCCGCTGCCTTCATGAATCTGCCAGGAACCCAGAGTCACCTCCACCGCAGCAGCCCACGAGTCAGTGCTAGAACCACATCGTCGATGCAGAAGCCGCTGGGAACCCAAAATCTCTCTGACACTGCCAGCACAAGTCTGCGCTGGCCCCACTCAGGTTCAAGCTTGGCCCACTCCCCAATTGCCACAAGTCTGCAGAGGGCCTACTTGAGTCCACGCTGGGCCTACTTGCTGCCACCAATGCTGTCGCCACAACAAGCTCTTCAACAAGAGGTAAGTAAAATAAAACAAAAGAAAAAATAAACAAGAAAAGAGAGAAAAAAATAAAAAGAACTGAAAAACAGACGGAGCAGATGAGCTCCAGGCTCCGAAGCCCCACGTGACCACCACCTGCCTGTACCAGGACCTCTGACTGAAGGACGTCTCCCTTCATTAAACTGAGGACTACTCTCCTTGAGACATGGCCATTTGCTGATGCACACACAGTGTGCTTAGCATGTCCGCTGCTGGCATAAGCTGTCGGTATTAAATTGCTGAATTTGTGTTATTTGCCTTGACTAATGACTGCTGAAGATTTGGACAAGCTGCCTGACTTTGTGTCTGCTCCAAAAGGCAAGGCATCACAACAGTATTGTGACCCTGTTAACTCTGGCTAAAGAGGCACACCGAAATAAGGCAAGACAAGGCAGAGATGCTGTGAGCCACAGGTAGGCACAAAGTGAGTGAGCACAAAGAGAATGAACAAGGATCTCCAAAACGCAGAGATAGTTGGAACTGCAGATGCTGGAAAATCTGAGATAACAAGG
>JAHRHZ010000017.1:26605010-26617675 GCA_024137785.1 Ginglymostoma cirratum | reverse complement strand
ACAGCAGGCCAAGCAGCATCAGAGGAGCAGGAAAGCTGACGTTTCGGACCTAGACTTTTCTTCAGAAGAAAGAAGGGTCTAGGCCCAAAATGTCAGCTTTCCTGCTCCTCTGATGCTGCTTGGCCTGCTGTGTTCATCTAGCTCTACACCTTGTTATCTCCAAAATGCGCCTGGTCTAACCAATGAGCTGGATTCTTGTCCAAGTGTGCACATTATTCATTGCAATGAGAGGTGGACTGAGTTCCAAAATGCAGTTTTGAGGTGCAAAGTGTATTGTAAGTGGATTGGAAATGTGCTATGAGGTTGCAATGAGGTTGGTATGTGTCAGATGCCAATATCCATAAAAGGGGGTGGTGATGCAGCCACTGTCTATATAGTGTACCATGAGATGTTGGAGCTGAGTGTCCAAGATGGAGGCCTTGGGGAGGAGCAAGTAGAAGGCTCGAGTCACTGGGTACCAGTTCCAACTTTCATGCCCTTGCTGGATTTCTCATGCGACATCTCCTTAATTTCTCATCATAGCCCACATCATTCGGGGCCTTATGATATTCTGCTCTTAGTTTCTAAAGTTATATATCTCATAATACTATGATATAACGTATCAGTTGAATTGCCATTTTTAGCCTTTGTGATAAAGGATCTCACCTTCTCTCAAAAACTGAGTCTTAGACTTGATAGTATGGAAATTCAATCGTATCATTGGTATCTTAGAATTTAATATTGGCAGTAGTGCCAGAAATGTTGGTTTGGACTCCTTCTTAAACATGAAGGGTATATAAGATAACTTCTCATAAAGTTATCATTATATTAAAATTCAAATCCCATGCATGTTGCAAATTTTTGATTTGTTTGTCAGTCACCTGGATCCACTCACGCTGAAGTTGCCCAGTATCTCAAACAGTCCATAAGGACCCGACATGAGAATAATTTATAGATACCATCACCTCCATAGAGGTTAGCTGCTGGTTTGCCCTGCCAGGCTGTTGGTCCTTCTAAGCTATTTTCTGAATGTCTTGTCACATTTTGTTAAACTTTATGGTTGCAATAGTCAGCTCCATTGTGGCTGTATTGTTGGTGCCATGAGTGCCTGTCTGGACGTGAAAGGGCTTTTGTACCATTTAAGCACACCACTGTTGCAGGCTGTTCTGCTTTCAGTAGGTTGGTAATGTTGGTATTAGAAATGTGCACCAGACTTATGCAGATTGTGCTGCCAGTCAGTGTGTCATGCTGACTTGACCTCCCTCCTGTCCTCATTTCTGAGGCTCGGGGCATTGTCTTCCATTGGATTGATTCAGTCTAATTTTACAATAGTTTGCCATTACTGTGAGATGCGAATGTGAGGGTTGTAAAAGTGCTAAGAATGCTCAGGGTTAGGTAAAGCTATGAATGTGAGATCTGAATTGTGATTTAGAAATATTATAAGTAGATGAGTGATGGTGCATTGAGCAATAGTTGTACCCCTGGTACAGTTGAATGGCTGTATGGTTTGAAGATGCATATAATAATCTTGGGCACATATATTAGTCAGTAAACTTTGTGGCACTGCATCCAGATTCATGTAGCTATATCTCTGATCTGAGCTACACAGCTTTCTGCTTCCAAAGCCTTCTCAGCAGTTTTCTGGAAAGCCTTCATGCCTCCTAGGATAAGTGACCTTTCAACTTCTGCTCATCTCCAGCATCAAGTCTTCCAGTACTGCATTGGATAACTTTGGAGCCTGATGTCTGCCAACTTGCATCATTTTAGTATGCAGTAATTGTTTAACCAATCATGATGTTTTAACATCATGGTTTTCTCAACTGCTTTGAGTTCTTCATGAGTTTATCTTGAGAGCGCTGGGAACAACTTTGAGCTGGTTCTACTTCACTGATTCAACAGCTCCTCTGCCATGCAAGTGTTTTCCTTCACACATGGGGGTTCTGTTAGATCAATCTTTTAGACTAGAGAAGGCGCAAAGCAACGAAGAAGCCAACAGCAAGTAGGAGCAGTTCGGAGGATAGAAAAGTAGGGCACTGAGTTGAAGGTACTTCCACAGTGAGGTTTGAACATATCAGGTGGCAATCTACATCAGAACTAAAACTTCTTAGAGAACAGTTAATACAAGGTTTCTCACCTGATCTACTCCTCCCCCAGTACATTAACAGTTCAGTCAATGACCTAAGCAATTTCCCACCACTACCACCTCATTCCGTTCCTAAAGTGTAGCCTCCATAAAATAGAGCGTCCTTTGTCTCATAATGGGAAACCTACCATTCAAAACACAAGGTCACTGGCCTCTATTATACTGGAAATTACAATATCAAGCTGGTCGTTAATCTTTTCAATAGAACTGTCATAAGCTTAGTGCAGCAAGCCTAATCAAAGAAACAAACTTCAAAAGATTGTTTTACTTTTTAACAACACATAACTGACCTCTTGTTGTAACTGTGCAGGATCCTGCATTATTTTACAGAGAATACTTGCAGTTGTGTGAACATCTTCCACACTTAAGTTTTCTGGTTTAGATGTCAGCACCAGAGTGCTAGATGCAGTGATGTTGATGGTGGAATCAGTGAAATCAGCCTGGGTGAAAAATAACAGCAAGTGGACATTATCATGGCATTTTGGAAACACAAAACAGGTTTATCAGCGAATCAAAATAATAAGAGATATGAACATTTCAGGTGGCAATCCACGTCAGAACTAAAACAAAATAGCAAAACTGCCCCCTTAATAAGATTAACCAAAATAATTTGTCATTGGGTAATGGGAAATATCAAAAGTAATGATACACTAACCTTATGTCACAAAAGGACAAGTGCTCAACTTAAGTGGTTGAATTTTGCAATAGAAATAATTGTGAGACAATAGGGATGGAAATTTCATTCCCGAGGTTAATTGTGAACATGGATAGAAAAATCAGACAGACATCTGTTTATGGGCTACACCACTGCATTCGTCTCAGCTCATTAAATATTCACAACTGGATAAAATGCCAATTTGTGGTGGCAGGCAGGCATTTATCATCCAGATGTGAACAGTAGTGTACAATTAAACAACCAATCAGAGGAGGAGGCTCCACGAACACCCATATCCTTAATAGTGGTGAATATCAGTATTTAAGGCTAAACGCTTAGAATGATTTTTAGCCAGAAGTGCTGACTGGACATCCATCTCAGCCTCCTGCTGAAATTCCCAAAATCACTGGTTCTAATCTTCAGTCAATTCAATTCACTCTATATGAAATGAAGAAACAGCTGAATGTACTGAATACTGCAAAGGTTATGGACACTGATGGCATACTAGCAGTACTAGTGAAAACTTGCACTCCAGAACTAGCCACATTCCTGGCCAAGACTTTCCAGAACTGCCAGAACACTGGCTTCCACCAAAAACTGTGGAAAATTGCTAGGTGTGTCCTCTCCACAAAATGCAGGACATATCCAATCCAGTTAATTTCTATACTGACAGTCTACTGTCATTCATCAACAAAACTGAGAGAAAAAGAACCCAAAAGAACTGTGGATGCTGTAAATCAGCAACAAAAACAGAAATTGCTGGAAAAACTCAGTAGGTCAGGCAGCATCTATAAAGAGAAATCAGAGTTAACGTTTTGGGTCCAGTGACCCTTCTTCAGAAAGGATTATCAAACACTGTCAAAATTGATAGTCCTGTCAAGCAGCATCTACTCAGCAATAATCTGCTACACCGTGATCATTCTGAGTTTCACTAGAGTTTCAACTCCAGAAATTATTACAACCTTGATCCAGACATAGACAAAAGAAATAAATTTCAGAATGTCTATTCTTGACATCGATGTAGCAGTTGTTTGTGTTTTCTAAAAAGGAGCCTTTGTAAAATTGAAGTCAATGGAAATCAGAAGGAAAACACTCCAATCTTTGACACATATTTAGCTCAAAGGAAGCTGGCTGTGCTTATTGGCACTCAACCATGCTGCTGAAACTGTCCGACACTATCTACATATGAAAACCCTACAACTAATCAACTCCATAATCAGCAACTGATACTCGATCTGTATCTTGGAAACTATATCAGCTACCAAGTGCATAACCCTCAATGGACTCCCATTGAAATTATTCCTCATACCAGCTCTCTTCAATATTTTTATCAATGACCTCCTTCCCACAAAGTCATGGTTCTTCGTGTATTCTATCAACTTATCAGTGGCTACTATAGCTAAAGAACTTCAAAACACTGAGAACACTCACTGAATACGTCTATTTGCTGTAAGCCTACTTCAGAAAATGGAGACTTTGACTAAACACAGCCAAAACTATTGTTTTAGTGTTCCACCTGGATAACTTGAAGGCCACGGAAGAACTTCATGTCCAGTTCTGTTGGTGAACTCTTATCCAAAATGTTACATTAAAAACACCTTGGCATCATTCTTGACACATAATGATCTGCCAGCAACAAGTCCAGAAAACCAGATCCAAGGGGAAATCTCAAACAGAAACTGATGGATACCAGCGGAGACAAAACACTAAATACGCTCTCATTTGCCTGGTCTAGCCAATAGCAACTTACAGCTGCTCAAATGGCTTAGAAGCTGCCACAAAAATATGTCTGATATTCAGCTCTGAGCAGTCATGAGGATTAGATTTGGGGCGTTGAGGCCAATATAATTCTAGTGGTTTTCTGTGTTAGTACAGTTTGAATTGCCTGATATCACAGGGAAAACATCCTCCACAAATAACGTCACTGCCTTATGGCTAATGAAGCATTCCCATTGACATTGAAACTCAACAAAGAAACAACACATTTGTGTAAATTAACATAGATCCCTGCTGCAAAATACATGCAGATCCATACCTTACGAACTGACGACAGCCCCAGAGCTCAATGACGCTACTCCCAGTTGGTTGCAAACTTTGCCAACCACTACCTAATAATTGATCCAAGTGGTGAAGTGATGGATTTCAAACTTCCATGGAAAATCTGGACAACCCTCAACCGCTTGAGGAATGGCCAGGAGGGATGTGACCACTAACTCTGTAGCACAAATTGTGACTTTGGACATCCAGGTCAGATCATTGGTCACAAATTGAATTTCTGATCCATTTCTGGTAACATCATGAAAATTAACATTGCATCAGCTGAAGCCAATGAATAGATTGTTGACCTTGACATCAATCTATAACTGCTTCCTCAGCTATATCAATAAAAAAAAATTTAAACTGTTTATATTAATTCATTGTTTATAATCTGTAACTGACTTACCAAGACACTCTGCAGACTCGTACTACAATTAAAGAGGACCGGCTTCGTCAGAGTCAAGATTTCATTGATTAATAAACATTGTCGCGTTGCAAGTGGTGGTCCATCTTACAAACAACAAATGAAAGATAATAAATTGACTGTTTTTTATCATTGGATTAATTAAACATGATACAACGATTTGAAATTCCTTCTAAAAGGCCCACAGAAATAGGGAGACATGTGTTTTTCCTTTCCTTTACTTTGAAGGGCAGCAAACTCAATTGAAGATTGTGGCAACAATTTTCTAATTTTCTGCAAATAAACTATGGATTACTTAGAGTACACATTGGTAACATTTTTTATTATATCTGATAATAATGTTATCTTTGAATTATTTCCATGTATGTGAGAGGTTAGAACACACTCTTTTCCCTCTTCATGTTGACACCCTTTACCCATCAAACGTTTATCTATTTCTGCAAGTATTAAACTATACTTTCTTAGATCTAACCGCTCTACTCATGTTCATACTTTTCAACCAAAGGAACTGCGGATGCTGTAAATCAGGAACAAAAACAAAGTTGCTGGAAAAGCTCAGCAGGTCTGGCAGCATCTGTGAAGGAAACTCAGGTGTTCTGAGGAAGGGTCACTGGACCTGAAACATTAACTCTGTTTTTCCCTTCACAGATGCTGCCAGACCGGCTTAGCTTTTCCAACAACTTCTGTTTTTGTTCATACTTTTCATATTCCTTCACTCTCCCTATTTGCAAGTTCACAGTGGCCCTCTGCCTCATCCTCCATTCCAGTTCATGCCAGCACACTTCTCTAATCCAACACCCATCAGTTCATACACATTCCTTTTCAAATTCTCACCCTTTCCCCAACTCCAGTCCTCCTCTGAGTTTGTAGAGATATCCTGGCAAATTGAATAAGTACAGCTTTAGAGACAGCTTTCAACTAATGAGAAAGCAGGAGGGTTCTGGAGAGGGTCTACATAGACCTATAAAGCAATAGGATCTGGCAGGAATGCTGGGCTATGATACCCAGAGTGGGACAGGAAGTGTCAGAGTGTAGAAACATTAAGAAGCACAAAAGTGTCAAAGGGGGAAAAATTGATAAAAAGACAGAATTAATGGATCTTTACTGTGCATAATATTCAAAACAAAATAAATGAATTTATGGTACAAATAGAGAGACATCGTAACCTGGAGATCAAAGCTAACTATTCAGTGATATGCGGCTTCTTGAAAGGACAGGCAGGTAAAGCTTGTTAGTACGGGACGGAATAAATGTAATAGGAAGAAATGATTGTGAATTGTAAGATTTAGAATTCATATGGGTAAAGGTGAGAAATAACAAGTGGAAGCAGACAGTGATGGGAGGAATCCATAGGTCTTCGAACAGCAACTATGCCGAAGGACAAAGAACAGATCAGGAGATAATAGGGGCATGGAAGAGAGGTTGCACATTAATCATGGGTGACTTTAACCTTCATATAGATTGGGAAAATCAATTGGCAGAGGTAGCCATGATGAAAAATTCATTTGACCTGAGTCAAATTCCTGGAACAAGGCTCCAACTAGGGATCATGCTATTTTTGATCTGGTAATAAGGCATCCTTAATAAATGATCTCAGAACAAAAGATCCCTCAGAACCAGGGACCATAACATGGTAGCATTTAACATTCAGTTTAAAAGGGAGAAACTTAGGTCAAAAACAACTGTGCTCAACTTAAATATGGGTAATTATAAAGCATTGAGGGCAGGGTTAGCTGAGGAAGTCTAGGAAAAGAGATTAACAGAAAAGATTGACAATGAACAATAGCAGATATTTAAGAAAATAGTTTATAACTCACAGCAAAGATATATCCCAGTGAGAAAAAAAGGAACCTAGGAAGGAGATAAACCAACAACAGTTAACCGATTAACTTAAGAATTAACTTTCACAATGTGAGAGAAGAAAACTTGTAAAAATTACTGGTTCAGCAGAGGATTAAGAAAGTTTTAAAAGCCAAGGAAAGATAACAACTCAAATGAGGAAGAAATTAAACTTTCGAGGGTAAACTGGTAAGTAATATCAAAACAGAGAGTAAGAGCTTTTTTTGGTAGATGAAAAGGAAAAGAAGGGCTAAAGTGAACATAGACCACTTAGAGAAAGAGACTGGGTAAATAATAATGGGGCACTGGGATATAGCAGAGGAGCTGAATAAATGCTTTGCAACAGTCTTCACAGTAGAGGACAGTAAAAACATTCCAAAAATACAAAATCAAGGTGCAAAAGGGAAGGGGCAAATAAATGCAACTATCAACTGGAGAAAACATACAAGAGTAACTAATCAGGCTTAAGACTGATAAACCCCCTGAATGCAATAGAATCAATCATAGGATGTTAAAAGAAATAGTTTCGGAGGTGGTGAATACACTGGCAGTAATATTCCAAAAAATCCTCAGATTTGGAAATCTCCCAGAGAATTGGAAAAAGCCAATGCCAATGATTTTCAAAAAGAGAGAAGACTAAAAACAGATAATTATCGTCTGGTTAGCTTAACTTCTGTCATAAGGAAAATGTTACAGCCTAATTAATAATGGTGCAATACCAGAGCATTTAGAAATACTTAACACAATCAAGCAGAATAATCAGGGCTTCATCAAAGGGAAGCTATAACTGACAGATTTATTAGAATTCTTTGAGGCGGTTACAAGCTGGATAGTTAAAGGAGTTGGAGGAACCAGTTGGGTATTACAATTTGGATTTCCAAAGATGTTTAGTAAAATACTGCATATATGACTACTTAGTAAGATCATAAACCATTGCATTGTGGTTAGCATATTAGCGTGGATAGAAGATCAGCTACCTAATGGGAAACAGAGAGTTGGGATAAGGAAGGCTTTTTCAGGATAGCAACCTGTAATGAGTGGTGTGACACAGGGTACAGTGATGGGGCCACAATTATTTGCAATAAATACTGGTGACTTGGAAGAGGGAAGTGAATGTACAAGAGCCAAGTTTGTAGGTAACAAAATAAGTGGGAAGGCAGGTGATGAGGATGACAGACTGCAGAGGGATGGCAATTGGTTAAGTGAGTGGGCAAAAATTTGGCAAATGGAACATAATGCAGGAAAATATGAGGTTATGCACTTTGACAAGAAGAATAGAGGTGCTGAATATTATTTAAATAAAGAAAGACTGCAGAAAACTACAGCACAGAGGGATTTGAGAGTCCTCATACAAGAATCACAAAAAGCTATCATGCAAGCCTCAGCAGGTAATAGGGAAGGCAAAAGAAATATTGTCCTTTATTTCAAAAAAAAGTGGAGTGAAAAAAACTAAGCAAGTCTTTCTAAGACAATACAAAGCACTAGGCAGACCATAGCTGAAGCACCATGAAGTTAATCTATGAAAAACGTACTGGCATTGGAGGCAGTCCAGAGAAGATTCACGAAGTTGACCTTAAGTATTAAGGAATTTTCTAATGAGGAGAGGCTGAGTGCATGGGCTTCTACTCATTGGAGTTTAAAAGAATGAAAGACTTGACTGAAATGTACAAGATTCATAGGGTAATTCACAGGGTGGAGGCCAAGAGGTAGTTTCTACTCGTGGGGCGTGTGGATCGTGGGACATATTCTCAGAGTAAGGAGTCACACAATTAATACAGATGAAGATGTATTTCTTCTCTCAGAGAGCAGTCAGCTGGTGGAATTCTTTTTTTGTAGAAGGCTGTAGAGGCAGGGTCATTAAGTACATCCAAGGCAGAGATAGATGTTTAATTAGTAAGGCAATTCAAGGTGATGGGGAAAAGGCAGGGAAGTAGAGTTTGGGAATATCAGATCAAGCAGGACATCATTTGAGTGCACAACATACTTGATGAGCCTAATCGTCTATTTCAGCTCCTTCATCTATGATCTTATTGATACCCCTCTACAAATTTCTCTTTCCTTCTCTACCTAGTTCACATACTAATTTCGATGGGGTTCCCTGCTCCCTTGCTTGATTGCAACTCCATGATGCCAGCAGAAATTATAAACTTCATAAAATTAAAGACATCCAGAAATTCTCATTGACATATGAGCAGAGTTTTGATTCCAAAAGCAGCAGCTCCAATTAGAAATGGATGAGAGAAATAAAGTTAATATTTTAAGTCCAATGTGACTCTTCTTTGGAACTGTAGTTCATGTCGGACCCAAAATGCTACCTGTTTGAGAGACACTGCCAGACGGACTGAGTCTCTCCAGCACTTTCTGTTTTTATTTCAGATATTTGCTTTCATTGGAGGCTTTGAGCAATAGGGAGAAGCTGAATAGGCTGGGGCTATTTTCCGCGGAGCGTTGGAGTCCGAGGGGTGACCTTATAGCGGTTTATAAAATCATGAGGAGCATGGATAAGATAACTTTTTCCCCAGGGTCTTTTCCCCGGGTAGGGGAGTCAAAAACTAGAGGGCATAGGTTTAAGCTGAGAGGGGAAAAATTTAAAAGAGACTTGAGGGGCAATTTTTTCACACAGAGGGTAGTGTGTGCATGGAATGAGCTGCCAGAGGAATTGGTGGAAGCTGGTGGAATTACAACATTTAAAAGGCATCTGGATAGATATATGAATAGAAAGCGTTCAGAGGGATATAGGCCAACTGCTGGCATTTGGGACTAGATTTATCTAGGATAGCTGGACGAGTTGGAGCGAAGGGTCTGTTTCCATGCTGTACATCTCTATGACTCTATGACTCTAAATGAATGAGTATCAAGAAACAGGTTGGGTTTCATCCAGAAACATGAATATGAGGTGTAAAGTCAGAAATGCTGACCATTCGCATAAAACGGGAACTATTGACAGGTAAGTATACAATCATCAAGTAAATAAGTAGTTGTACTCTGTAAAGAAGAAAGCTATAAACATTGAATAAATGTTAAATAGGCCACACATTAAAAATTCAAATTACGTACCATTTGAAGTCGTATTCCCACAGTCCTCCTTTGAAAGACCGGTGGATCCCACATGAATGGCGTCAAATGTCAGAGTAATATTATCAACAATACATGTAGACTTATTGCAAGAAGCCCCTGGGGAAAGATAATAAATTTATCAGAAGAGTTTTCAATACTTTCTAACCTATGCTCTCCATCATTTTTGATGGGAAGAATTCAGGTTTCTCCCCTTTCCTCTTTGCTTCCTTTCTTCTCCTGAGACCATATAATTCATGCTGTGTACACTGCCATGGGTACCAGCTACCTGTCAATGCCACCCAAGTATGTGAACTAGAAAGTAGTTGTTTGCATACTATTTTACTCTTTACTGCCTCCAAATTTACTTTCTCACTGGGGGAACGCTTTGGACTTTTCTCCTCTCTAGCCCAGGTGTACAGAGATTAATCTGAATGCCCCTATTACTTTCTGAATTGAAATGAACAAATACAGCACAAATCACTAGTATAAGGTAACACAGTGTGAGGCTGGAGGCACACAGCAGGCCAGGCAGCATCAGAGGAGCAGGAAAGATGACTTTTCTGAAGAAGGGTCCCGACCTGAAATATCAACTTTCCTGCTCCTCTGATGCTGCATGGCCTGCTGTGTTATCTCTGAATCCAGCATTGGCAGTTCTTACTATCTCTGACAAATCACTGGTACTTCATCAGAGGAGGTATTAATCTCTTTGTCAGTTCTACTCTTAAACAGGCCCAGATGAAGTTCATAGTCACCACCAGGACTTGACATATCTAGGTCTTGAATCATTTTAAATAAAAACCAAAAGAACTGTGAATGCTGTAAATCAGGAACAAAAACAAAGTTGCTGGAAAAGCTCAGCAGGTCTGGCAGCATCTGTGGAGGAGAAAACAGAGTAAACGTTTCGGCTGTCCGGTGAGGAAGGGTCACCGGACCCAAAACGTTAACTCTGTTTTCCCTTCACAGATGCTGCCAGACCCACTGAGCTTTTCCAGCAACTTCTGTTTTTGTTCTTGAATAATTTTATATCACATCCACTGCACATCAGGAGTGTGACACACAAATTTGAGACCTGAGTTCATTAAAGAAGAGGTGACAAACTCAAAACTGCAGAGACTCTTCTTCTGTTGAAACTTTGCCAAAGTGAATGCTTGTCACCTTTTACTTTTGATCTTGCTGATGTGTCCAACATCAGGGAGCGATCTCATGACCTAACTGGCAATAGTGGTTGCTTGAGTTACAACGGGCATGAGCTGGGGACCCACCAGAAGAGGCAGAAAGAAAAGTCCCAGCCAACCATTTCTTAATGGCCAGCATCACCAGGCATTTGGCTGCCTTGTTCAAACTACGGGAACTTCCTCACTCTGGCCCCAACTCCTCATTTACATAGCGCCTCAATTCAGGTGAACAAATTCTACAGGAATAATAAAAGCATTTATGATCTAAGTATGATCATAGGCTAAAGCTCTCATCTGCACCTCGGTAAAATACCCATGTCTTAAATCCTGCTTCATGTTTGGTGTAATCTTTGATATAAAACCATCATATCCTCAGGAACTTCAAGTTCCAAATCACACTAGAAAATTCAATTGAATTTACACCCAATCACCCATCAGAATCACATGGCTACTTAGATGATGTATGGAGCAAACACAGCTCTCAAAAAATCTGCAAGTTTATTTTTGAATCTCTAAGACATCTGGTATAATTGCAGTAAGTAAAACTTTTATAATGCATGCTATACTTCATGGCCTTGTAAGAATTATAGGCATTCATCCACAATGCATTCCTACAGGGGCATGAAGCACAATACACAAGTGTTTTGCAAGATTGCACTGTGAGGAATGCATTCAATGTGAAAAGAGAGAACTAGATTTACACAAAGAATGCAAGGATAAATGGTAAAGCAGTTAGAAACAGACAGAAAACTTTGTGAAGGGCACCCCAAGAGATGAGGCAAATAGAAAGATAGAGCAAGAAAGAACAAATTAGGAGCGTAGAGAAAAATGATAAAAAATTCTTTTAAGAAGAGATATGTTGTTATCTTAGTAAACATAAATGGTACAGAAAAGAAATTTCAATAATAAGTAACTTGTTTTCAGTTACAAGATCTTGACTGTGATTATAACTTCTGCAGTTGGATATTTAAGACTACATAGATTAAATGAATTCTACATAAATAAAAACAGTAACATAATTAAAACAATGGAATCACTGGCTCATGTACTTACATTCATTACAATTTATTCCTGCCCAACCTGGAGGGCAAATGCAAACATAATTATGTCCTATTACAATGCATGTCCCATTGTTTTGGCATTGACTATTCTTACACGGGTTTCTGGGATCTGAGGTTTTACTTGTGGAGGTAGTTGTTGAGGTTGTAGTTGTGGGGGTGTATGTTGGGGTTGTAATTGTGGGGGTGTTTGTTGAAGTTGTAATTGTGGGGGTGTTTGTTGGGGTTGTAGATGTGGGGGTGTTTGTTGGGGTTGTAATTGTGGGGGTGTTTGTTGGGGTTGTAGATGTGGGGGTGT
>JAHRHZ010000017.1:26543813-26593068 GCA_024137785.1 Ginglymostoma cirratum | reverse complement strand
GTTGTGTTCACTGTTGTCGAGTTTTTACCCTCTGTCATTGCTTGTGGAGATGATTTCAGGGAAAGGGTGTTCAATGTTGTCCAGTTTTCCCTCTGCGTTGTTTCTGAGGATTTTGGGAATGTTGTATTCACTGTTGTCCAGTTTTCTCTCTGAGTTGTTTCTGAGGTTTTTGGGAACGTTGTATTCACTGTTGTCGAGTTTTCTCTCTGTGTTCTTTCTGCTGTTGTTGGGAAGGTTGTGTTCAATGTTGTCCAGTTTTTACTCTCTGTGGTTGTTTGTGGAGCTAATGTCGGGAAAAGGGTGTTCAATGTTGTCCAGTTGTCTCTCTGTGTTGTTTCTGAGGTTTTTGGGAATGTTGTATTCACTGTTGTCCAGTTTGGGCTCTGTGTTCTTTCTGCTGTTGTTGGGAACGTTGTATTGACTGTTGTCCAGTTTTCTCTCTTTGACGTTAATTCTGGAGCTGACATTAGGAAAGTCCTATTTACTTTTGCTTTGTTTTCTGTCTGATTATTCCCTCCTGATTTGCATTTGCTGTTCTCTGAGCAGACTACTAATGGAAAGAGCCTTTGTTTTTCTTTTCTTTTCTGCTTTCTTGTTGTATACCCTGGGGTTTGTGAAAACATTGATGGATGAGCTAGTGAAGGTTTCGCAGTACAATTCATATCGATGGATTCTTTGGTCATGTTCTCATATTCAATTATATTAGTGGTGCTGTGATCAGTTTGTAAATTTGTTGCAGCTATACATTTCTGTAAAAGGAAACCAGTAGATTTACATCACATAAATGCTGTTGCTCTGAAATTCTGAAGAATCTTGAATGGAAAGGAAGCAACTAGCAGTTCTCTTAGGAAACTTTCACGGTCCTCAACTATTATATTTATATTATGTTACAGTGTATTTATTAATGACTTAAGTAAGATAATAGAGAACCATATATCCAAATATGCCTTAGATATCCCTTGATCCTGGAATTGAGTGACTTGCAAGGCCATTTCAAAAGGTAAGCCAAATGTCATCCACATTACTGTGGATCTGATGTCACAGTTATCAGACCAGGTGAAAGCAGCCATCTCCTTCCCTAAAGGAACTAGTGAATGAGATGACTTTTATAGCAATCAATGATGGTCCCATGGTCATCATCACTGAGACAAACTTACAAATCCAGATTTTGATCCCTTGATTTTAAATTTCATCAGTGCCACAATGGGATTTGAACCCATAAGCATGAGTCCCTACATCTCTGGATTACTAATCCAGTGACATCACCAATAGAGTTTTACAGCATTACACCACTTAGTTTTAAGCTGGTTATCAAGAACCTATCTATTCTAATCAGCACGTGGCCCAAAGTCTTGTATACTGTTGTGTTTCAAATATTCACCTGAACACTTCTTAAATGTTGTGAACATTCTCACCTCTACCACCGTTTTAGGCAGCGAGTTCCTGACACCTGCATCGTCTGGGTGAAAACATTTACCACAAATCTCTTCTAAACCCCTATGCCCTGTATTTTCAAGTAAGTGTGGGCTACATAGAAATGCATGGTGAACAGAAGGCAATGGCGTGGTGGTGTTGTTGCTTGATTAGTAATCTAGATACCCACCCGTAGGGGTGCCCACCTAATCCTCTGGAAACCCCCGGTTCGAATCCCACTATGGCAGATGATGGAATTTGAATTTTAAAATATCTGGACTTAAAAGTCTAATGATGAATTAAAAATTTAATGTAGCCACTGGCATAAATACCCATCTGGTTCACTAATGTCCTTTAGGAAAGAAAATTTTCTGGGCATCTATGGGGTGATGTGGGCCATCAGCTGCAGCAGAATCATACTCTACCACATACTGCTACCTCGTGGCACAGCACACCAAACAATCATTGCCATTAATACAGGGGATCAACCTTGGTTCAATGAAGTCTATCAGAGAATACCAGGCATACGTAAAAATGTCAATCAAATGAAAACACAACATAGGACTCCCGATGTTCAAATAGCATAAGAGGGCAAATGATTGCCAGGAATAAATCATTTCCATGACAAATTCATCAGATCTAAGACAAAAAAGAAAAAAAAAAACTGGAGAAACTCAGCAGGTCTGGCAGTGTCTGTGGAAAGAAAAACAGAGTTAACATTTCGAGTCCAGCCCTGTTGTGAAAAAGGGTCACTAGACTCGAAACCTAAACTGTCTTTCTCTCCACAAATGCCGGCATTTGAATTTCTCCAGGACTTTCTGCTTTTGCTTCAAATCTCCAGTATCTACACTGCTTTGTTTTACTTTGGATCAGATCTAAGGTCTGCAGTCCTGCCAGGATCCCACTCCACCCACCCCACCGAACCCCAATGAGTAGATTTAAACCCTCTCCAACTATTCTGACAAAGCTCTCTGGAGGAAGCTAGCCTCATTCCAGCTCAGGTGCAACTCTTGTACTGGTTCTAATGCCCCCTCCTGCCCAAAAATGATCCACAAGTGCCAGAAATCTAAGCTCTCTCTCCTGTACTATCTCTCCAGCTATACATTCATCTGGACCAACCTGCTACTTCTATACTCACTAGCACATGGCCCTGAAAGTAATCCAGAGATTACTACCTTCTGGGGCCTGGTTTTTAATCAACTGCCTAGCTCCCTGCCTTTTTCCACCTATGTCATTGTTACCAATATTGACCATGATATCTATCTGTTTGCCCTACCCCTTCAAAATGCCCTGCAACCATTCAATGACATCCCTGACCTTGGTATCAGTGAGGCAACATACCATCCCAGATTCTCTTTGGCAACTGCAGAAACAGACCACCTGCCTGTTTCCTTTACAGTTAACTTCCCTCCCACTACAGCCCTGTTGTTCCTTTTCCACCCTCTTTTGCAGCAAACCCACCCATGGTGCCATGAGGTTGGCTACCACTGCATTCCCCCGCACAGTCATCTCCCCCAATGTACATATGTTAGAAAGGTGGATGGCCACAGGGGACTCTAGTACTACCTGCCATTCTCTACACTGCCTGATGGTCATTTTCTGCCTTTTCAGTCTTCGTATACATTGTGATGACCACACAGAATGTCCTATTCATAAGATGCTTAGCATCATGGATGAGTCCACCCGCAGCTCCAGCTCTGAAATGCAGTTAGCCAGGAGCTGCATCTGGCCTCACCAGCACACGTGGTCACCACAAAGAACTGAAGCTTGTATGATTTGCGAAATTACATGAAAGGCGCATTTCACAGGGGTGAGCTCCGCTGCAATGACTTTCTTTAGGCAATGGGAAAGTAATGGGAACAATTTCTCCTCACAGTCACCCCATCACTCTCCATGCCACAAAAATGATTTGAAGGCAGCTGTACTGTATCTCAGTCAGTTCTACTAGTTTCCTGTTTCCACATCAGTGTGGAGCCATCACCAAAGTTTTACAAAGCAAATGACAAAGGAGACAAGGCAATGGGTTCCCTACTAAAAGAATTTCCACAGGACCAGTCAGAAATCTAATGTGTCTGAAAATGACAATGAGACTAAGTATAAGGCCTCCAAATGAAGGTCTAAGAATCTATCATAAGTCTCAAACCAGAATGGGTCCCTGAAAATGATTTTAAAATTTGTTCACAATTTGGCCCCGATACCAAGGGGACTTCATTGTTTGTTTTCATATCCTCACAATCTTTCTTTTGCTGAACAGTGTGAAAAATTGGAAGGATTCACATGCTGATAACAAATTGATGAATGCTCACAAGTACTCCTTTCCTTAGCCATTTCAAATTCCTGGAGGAACACTAAGAATTTGCAGCCTTAAGTTCAGAAGCAGGGTCACTAATAGCAGAGTGGCAAGACAAGCACCATGACTGGTCATGGCTAGGATGGAGAGTGCAGCCCTGTCCTTCCAGGAATGGAGACACCCCAGAATTTCTGGCTTTTCAGGCAAGTGGATGCTGGGAAGATGCTCAAATAGTACTTGTGTCTGCCTCCTTCATAGTATTGTACTGCCTTCCCCTAAGCCAGCCAACACTAGCCTAATGCTGAAGGACATAGTAGATGTTTGACACCAGTTCAATAACAGGAAATACGTTTGAATTAAGTTGACTCTGGAAGGCTTGCTGGGGTCAGCAGTGCTTTAGTAAAAATTCCTGCGCTGGGTTAGATTTCTTCACCAGGTTTTACAAAGACTGAAAATGAATTTAAATGTTTGAAGCATTAATAAAGTTTTGATTCTAAAAGCTCATGTCCTATATGCAATTGTTTTCAGCTGCTCCATCAATGAAATTCCCTCCGGGCACAAAGGAAGATGATCATATAGTTGTTGGAGGTTAGTCATCTCAGCCACAGGATATCACTGCAGAAGTTCCTCAGATAGCAGCCTAGAATCAATCCTCTCCAGCTGCTTCATTAATGAACTTCCCTCCATCATAATGTCAGAAGTGGGGATGCTCGCTGGTAGTTTCACAATGGTCAGCACCATGCACAATTCCTTAGATACTGAAGCAGCATGTAGACCAGTGCAGCAAGACCTGGACAATATCCAGGCTTGGACTTACACTGGCAAGTAACATTTATGCCACACACACATGCTAGGCAATGATGCAATGAGTGAAACTAACCATCTTTGCTTGACATTCAATGGCATTACCTTTGCTTATCTGCCACCATAAACATCCTGGGAGTTACCACTGGCGTGAATCTTAACTTGACCAATAATATGGCAGATCAGAGGGTGAGAATTCTACAGCAGATGACTCATCTACTGTCTCCCTAATGCCTGACCACTACCTATAAGGCACAAGTCAGGAGTGTGATGGAATACTCTTCACTTGCCTGGAAGATTGCAATTCCAACAGCACGCAAAAAGCTCACACCATCCAAGACTAAACAGCCCAGTGAATAATACCCCATTTAACAGCTTAAGCATTTTCTGTCTCCACTACCAACACACGGTGGAGGTGCAGTATGAGATGCACTTCAGCAACACTCCAGCGCTTTTTTGCCAGCACCTTCAAAATCATGACCTCCAAAGCCTCGGACAAAAGCAGTAGATAAATGGCACCACTTGAAAGTTCCCACAACTCGATTTCTAATTAAATCACCATTCCTTCAGTGTTGCCTGCTAATAGCATTCTGGGTATACATACAGTTGTGGTTCAAGAAGGTGACCGGCCATCACCTTTTCAAGGGTAATTAGGGATGATCACAAATGCAGGCCTTGCCACAAATAAATTATTCTTAATTTTAAAACCCCGTTGCAAAGCGTATAGAAGTAAAGATATATTTGAACAATGCTTAAAGTTTAGTATTTCATAAAAACAAACATTGTCAAATAGTTAAGAATCTGATCTGAATAACAAAAGAATAATCTTACCAGAAATAACAGGAAAAGGACACAAAAATGTATTGGATTTCTTGCCATTGCAAAGGTACAGTGCATGATCTTTCCGAAGAAATAGTTCCAAAACTATTACTGTTACTGGGAGAAGAGCCAAGCAATGTTTTGAGCACATCCAACAATGAATGTTGTGTTTTAAATGCTAAATTAATTTTCTTTTATTACACCCTGAGACACTGAACAATGCTGCATAATTGTGTTTACTTAATCATGTTTCCATCTGGACTTTTGCCTGTAATATATTCATTTAACCTCATGAAAGGACAGCTTATACAAGGTGTTTATGATATTTTCATTTTTGTTTGCTGCTGATAAGTGTTCACACAAAAATGTTTTTCTAGGTTTCACTTTTCCATTCATGGATATTAATTTTAAGGCGTCAAAAATTTTCAGTGACACAGGAAATTTCATTAGACTCTCAGGACAGTTGATCATTTAGGCATTTAGGACTGACACGAAGACATATATCTTCCCTCAAAGTGTTGTGAATCTGTGGAACTGCGTATCCCAGAGGTTGAAGATGCTATACAACTGAGTACGTTTAAGATTGAAGTACTCAGGTCTTTGGTCTCTCAGGGAATCGTGAGATAGGTAGAAAGGGTGGGAAAATGAATTTGAAGCTAAAGATTAGCTATAAGCATATCGAATGGTGGAGCAGGATTGAGGGGCTGAATAGATTATACCTTTTTTTAATGTTCTCATTTCTTGTGTACTTCTGGCATAAATAAAATGGATTAACTCTTCTATTTGTTTGTGATATACGTAAATGATTTGGAGGAAGGTATAGGTGGTCTGATTAGCAAGTTTGCAGATGACACGAAGATTGGTGGAGTAGCAGATAGTGAAGGGGACTGTCAGAGATTACAGCAGAACATAGATAGATTGGAGAGTTGGGCAGATAAATGGCAGATGGGAGTTCAATCCGGGCAAATGCGAGATGATGCATTTTGGAAGATCTAATTCAAGAGCAAACTATACAGTAAATGGAAAAGTCCTGGGGAAAATTGATGTACAGAGAGATCTGGGTGTTCAGGTCCATTGTTCCCTGAAGGTGGCAACGCAGGTCAATAGAGTGGTCAAGAAGGCATACGGCATGCTTTCCTTCATCGGACGGGGTGTTGAGTACAAGAGTTGGCAGGTCATGTTACAGTTGTATAAGACTTTGGTTCGGCCACATTTAGAGTACTGCGTACAGTTCTGGTCGCCACATTACCAAAAGGATGTGGATGCTTTGGAGAGAGTGCAGAGGAGGTTCACCAGGATGTTGCCTGGTATGGAGGGCGCTAGCTATGAAGAAAGGTTGAGTAGACTAGGATTATTTTCATTAGAAAGACGGAGATTGAGGGGGGACCTGATTGAGGTCTACAAAATCATGAGAGGTATAGACAGGTGAATAGCAAGAAGCTTTTTCCCAGAGTGGGGGACTCAATTACTAGGGGTCATGAGTTCAAAGTGAGGAGGAAAGTTTACGGGAGATATGCGTGGAAAGTTCTTTATGCAGAGGGTGGTGGGTGCCTGGAACACGTTGCCAGCGGAGGTGGTAGATGCAGACACGTTAGTGTCTTTTAAGATGTATCTGGACAGGTACATGGATGGACAGGGAGCAAAGGGATACAGACCCTTAGAAAATAGATGACAGGTTTAGACAGAGGATCTCGATGGGCGCAGGCTTGGAGGGCCGAAGGGCCTGTTCCTGTGCTGTAATTTTCTTCGTTCTATTAACAGCAGTAGTGAAATGGGTAAATTGATATTCAAATGTTATGATTGCCAAGAAATAAACAGGTCGTGTTCGGCTCCACGGAGTGGTACCTGACGGATAGATTATCTTAGAGCTCTCTGAGGAAAAGAAATGAGGCCTGCTCACTCATCACATCTTCAAGATTCTCCTTGACATTGACTCTATTGCAGAAGAAGCAGATTCTAAACACTTTTCTGGAGTTGGGACATGTCCCTCTGTCTCTCTCTCTCTCTCTTCCTCATTCTCTCTCTTAGCTTCTGAACATCTTTGAGGCTGAAGAACCTCAACATTGATCGTGATTGTTTCTTATAAGTGCTTTGGTGACTCAGACTTCTCCAATCCAAATACTACCCTTTTTTCTGTTCCTCAGTCTTTCTGGGGCCAACAGTTATACATTCAACTTCTGTTACTCCCTGCCAACTGCTCCCCACACCACCAACCCCCCACCCCCGTATTCTTTTAGGTGGCAGTCAGCCAGTAAGGGGCAATATTCAGAGAAGAATACAATTTTAATGTGAGTTAATCTGACTGCGAGTGCTTAGAACATCTAAGAAGCAGGATGTCTTTCCCCGAATGGACGGAACTACCTTGCCTTGACCAGGTGCATCTACACAGCCATGTAGCTTGACTTCCATTAACATTTCTAGTTGAAGTCTAGTACCCAGTTCACTGTCAGTATTTGTGCTTTGCTACTTTTCCTCCTGCTGGTAGCTTTCCTTATCCAATGAAAAGCATCTGCTGGTATATATTTGAGACATCAATGGCTTCTTCCCACTTGATTGAATAAGGGCTTTTTATTAGGTGTGTCTTCTTTGTCATGTTCCCCTTAACCACCTGACAGTCTCCTCCAAGTTCTGCTGCTACCTCCCCTTCCAACTAATCTGTCCGCTTGAGCGGATCTTGAAAGTTTCCTAAATGTTCTTCCCATTTTTCACATTTGTCAAGACCACTTCCTCATTATCTTGTCTGTGGCCCATTGATCTTCTTTGTCAGTTGTTTTTAACTACCTGGGCATCCAGAATTTGCCAGCCTGTCGCATCTTCACTGGAAGCAGACACCAGTTTTCCTGAAACCAAACGAGAACGTTTTAGATATCTTTTAATCAAGCTTTTGTTCAGAGATGTTATTACACACTTCTGGAGCTGATAGGACTTGAACCCAGGCCTTTTAGCTCAAAAATAGAGACACTATCATTGTGCCACAAGCATCGTAACAGGAGAGCATTTTACAGTGCTATTTTTGGGTGTAGGGGAGGGGAATTATCCCTGCTGTGATATTTCAGTGTGAATACACCTGGAAGAGGCTAATTTCTGGATGTCATCTATTGCACCTACTCCCATTAAAAATAGGTCTTGATGTTGACATTTGCTGACATCCAGGTAATCAGGGAACTAGTGATAAAGAGAGATTAATGCGTTCAGTATGTTAATTGAAGGCCTAAAAATTCATCAAGCCCCAACACCAAGCAGAAACAAGGTACATAAGTAACATACATTCTTCGTTCAGTTTTTCAGTACCGTAATGAGACATCTCTAAATTCATCTCAGCACACTAGCAAGATAAAGAATAGTAATCATTGTTAACTGCGTCAGTAATAATAAATTCACTGAAGATAGTGGCATTTTGTTCCTTCTATCATGTGCTTTAAATAATCTCTCACAAAGATATCTTTAACAAGTTTATACTTAACTGTACAAAATAACATGTTCATAAAAGTTCATGTTTGAAAATTTTACCTAATCATGTATTAACTGATAGATATTTTAATTTACTGTACACTTAGTGTGTCTGCTTGAGGGAAATGTAATCAATGAACTCTTAAGTCTTATCTATTTACCGGATTTTTAAAACTCATCACAATAATTTTAACCTTCATTTGCAGACATATAGTGAAATGTACAATAGGTCTTTTTTCAAGGCACCAACATGAAGGATTACATTTTTTCTGCACACAAATTTCATTGTGAATAAGTGTGCTATTAAAAAGGCGTAATATATTGATCTAGTGTGTCGAAGCACAATGTAGCAAGGTTTGAGGATGATACAGAAATAAGTGGGAAGGCAAGTGTTGAGGATGACATAAAGAGTCCGGTAAGGGGCATAGACAGTTTAAGGGAATGGGCAAAAATTGGCAGATGGAATACAATGTGGGGAAATGTGAGGTTACGCACTTTGGCAGGAAGAACAGAGGAGTGAATATTATTTAAATGGAGAAAGACTGCAGAAAATCTCGGAACAAAGGGATTTGGGAGTCATAGATTCATAGATTAATACAGCATGGAAACAGGCCCTTTGGCTCAAACTGGTCTATGCTGACCATGGTACCCACTCAGCTAGTTCCAACTGCCCGCATTTGGTCCATATCCCTCCAAACCCTTCCCATCCATGTACCTATCTAAATGTCTTTTCAAATGTTGCTATTGTACCTGCCTCAACCACTTTCTCTGGAAGCCCATTCCTTATACGCACCACTCTCTGCATGAAGAAGTTGCCTCTCAGGTCCTTCTTAAATCTTTCCCCTTTCACCTTAAACTTATGCCCTCTAGTTTTCAATTCCACATCCCTGAGAAAAAGACTATATACATTCATACTATCTATGCCCCTCATGGTTTTATACACCTCAATAAAGTCACCCCTTATTCTCCTACGTTCCAAGGATTAAAGTCCCATCCTGGCCAACCTCTCCCTATAACTCAGGCCTACTAGTCCTAGTAACATCCTCGTAAGTCTTCTTTGCACACTTTCCAGTTTAACTATGTCTTTCCTATAACAGGACGACCAAAACTGTACACAATACACCAAAGACTTATACAACTGTAATATAATGTCCTAACTACTATACTCAATGCCTTGACCAATGAAGGCCAGCATGCTAAATGCTTTCTTCCTACTCTGTCCACCTGTGACACCGCTTTCAACGAACTATGTACTTGTACTCCTCGGTCACTCTGTTCCACAACACCCCTCAGGACTTTGTCATTTACTGTAAAAGTTGGTTTGTCTTTCCAAAGTGCAATACCTCACACCTATCTGTATTGAATTGCATTTGCTAATCCTCAGCCCACATCCCCATCCGATCAAGATCCCTCTGTCATTTCTGATAACTTTCCTTGCTAACAATGATACCTCCTAATTTTGTATTATCCACAAACTTACTAATCATGCCTTGTACATCCACATCCAGACAATTCATGTACATAACAAATAACAAAGGTCCCAGCACCAACCCCTGTGGGTTGGTCATAGGCCTCCAATCTGAGAAACAACCTTCAACCATCACCCTCTGCTTCCTACCATCGAGCCAATTTTGAATCCATTTAGCTAGTTCTCCCTGGATCCCATGCAACCTAATCTTCATGAGAGTTGCCCTTTTGATAAGGGAGGACATAACAACAGTACTTAGAGAGATATTCTTAAGGAGCCATCAAATGAGGCCATACAGTTAGAACTTAGAAACAAGGGGATGGTCACTCTGTTGGGACTGTATTATAGAACTCCAAATAGCCAGCCAGTACTAGGGGAGCAGATGTTTAGAGAGATTGCAGATTAGCACTTGTTGGAGATTTTAATCTCCTGTGTATTGACTGGGCCACCCAGAGTGTAAAAGGCCCAGGTGGGGTGGAATTTGTCAAATGTGTCCGAGAAAGTTTCCTAAATCAATATGTAGAGGGCCCTACTTGGGAGGGTGCAACACTGGACCTCCACTTAGGTTTAAGCAATGGGGCTCAAATGAATCCCTAGATGACTATAAGAAGTATAGGAGCACACTTAAGAGGAAAATCAGAAGAGCAAAAAGAGGGTTTGAGATGGATCTGACAGATAAGGTTAAAGATAATCCCAAGAGATTCTATAGCTATATTAAGAGTAAAAGGGTGGCTAGGGAGAGAATAGGACCCCTTAAAGATCAGAATAGCCATCTATATGTGGAGCCACAGGAGATAGGGGAGATTTTAAATGAGCATTTCTTCTCAGTGTTTACTGTGGATTATGGATGCTAAGGAAATAAGGGAAACAAGTGGGGATGTTTTGGACCGTGTACGTATTACCAGAGAGGAGGTGTTTTCAGCCTTAGACCACATTAAGGTGGATAAATCCCCTGGGCCTGATCAAGTCCATCCTTGGATGTTGTGGGAGGCTAGGGAAGAAATTGCAGAGGCCCTTGAAAAGATTTTTGCTTCATTTTTAGCAACTGCTAAAGTCCCAGAAGACTGAAGGGTGGCTAATGTTGTTCCATTATTTAAGAAAGGTAGCAAAGTCAAGCCAGGAAACTACAGACCAGTGAACCTGACATCAGTGGTAGGCAAGTTGTTGGAGAGGACACTGAGGGACAAGATCAACAAACATTTGGATAATCAAGGTCTAATTAAGGATAGTCAGCATGGATTTGTGCGCAGGAAGTCATGTCAAATAAATCTTAGAGTTTTTTGAAGAGGTAACCAAGAGGATGGATGAGGCAGTGGATATTCTTGTCCATGAATCAGAAAAAGCCAGCACCAAGTTCAGTGGGTAATAGGGAAGGCAAATGGAATGCTGGCCTTTATTTCAAAGTGAATGGAGTATAAAAAGGTAAGGATAGATGCCGCAAGTCTGGGAGCATCTGTGAAAAGAAAGCAGAATGAACATTTTTAATAAGCTCTGCATGGTGAGGAATGAGGGATCATATCCAGAGTGAGACATAGCCCAAATGAGTATATGGTTGAGGGATTTGGAGGCAGCATGGGAATTCAGTGCAGAGGGGAAGAGATCTTTTCTTAGGTCATAATTTATAAGGTGCTTTTAACAGGATAAATTGAAGTCCAAGGGGTTCCAGCGTAAAAAGTGATATCACAGGAAAACTGTAAGTTCACCGGCTGCTAATATAACTATTCATTATAGATTACTTTCAGATTGAAAGTAAAGGAAAAATATTTACAGGTTACAAACAACAAGACAGTAGGATTCCCTAGAAAAATCAAGAACTAAGTAAAGAGAGATGCAGGGACAGGCTATGTGTTGTAACTACATGATATGGGAGCTAATGGACCCCACTGTGGATCATAGTGACCATATTTGGAGCAAGTATTCGGTGTTTGAGGAACTCTGGCTCAGAGTTGATGAGCTTCAAACACTGCAACACATAAGGGATGGGGAGAGTTACCCGGACACTGTTTGACAGTCACACCCCTTAGATTAACTATCTTGAATTCGGTCAGTGGTCGGGGCAGAAGGATGTGATTACAAGCGAGGCAGTAAAGGGATCCAGGAGGTGAATGCCGAAGGAGCCTCAGCCCTTGAGCTTGTCTAACAGGTTTGAGATTTTTGCTCCTGGTGTGGATGAGAGCAAGGGCTGTAGGAAGGACGAGTAAACTGACCACAGCTCCATGGTACAGGGAGCCATTCAAGAGGAGGGAGAAAAGAAAAATGTAGTTGTAATAGGGATAGTATAGTCAGAGGAATTGACACTGTTCTCTGTGGCCCGTATCTAGATTCCCAAAGGATGTCTTGCTTGGCTGGCGCCTGGGTTCAGGATATCTCTTCTTGGCTGCAGAGGAACTTGAGAGTGGGAAGAGAAGGATCCAGTTATTGTGGTCCATGTAGGAACCAATGATATAGGTAGAAAGAGGAAAATTACAAAGCAGAACCCAAAATGTAATAATTTCAGGGTGACTATCTGAGCCATGAGCGAATTGGCAGAGGGTCAACAAAATTTCATGGCTCAAAGAGTGGCGTGGGAGAAATGGATTCGAATTCATGGCACCAATATTGGCGAAGGTAGGACAATAAAAGTTTCTTTAAATATATGAAACCGAAGATAGAGGTCAAAGTTAACATAGGCCCTTTAGAAAATGAATCTGGGGAGATGCTTTTGTGGAACAAGGAAATGGCAGTGGAGTTAAACAGATATTTTGGATCAGTCTTTATCGTGGAAGATACTTTATGATGGAAGATACTTTGAACATTCCATTAATGCTAAAGAATATGGGGGAGTAATTAAGTATCACCACCATCATTAGAGATGCAATATTTGAGAAACTAATGGGGCTAAAGGCAAATAGGTCCCTCGGCCCAATGGCTTATATCCTAGGATCTTAAAAGAGGTAGCGACTGAGACAGCAAATGCATTGATTGTAATTTTCTAAAAATTGTTGGATTCTGGAGAAGCACCAGAGAATTGGAAACCTGCTAACGTGTCACCCTGATTCAAAAAGGGAGGGAAGCAAAAGGTGGCTAACTATAGGTTGACTAGCTTAACATCTATTGTTGGAAAAGTACTGGAATCAATTATTAAGGAAGTAATAGCAGAACATTTGGAAGATAATATTCTCAACAAGCAGAGACAGCATGGCTTCATGAAAGGGAAATCATGTCTTACTAATTATTTAGAATTTTTCAAGGAAGTCTCAACCAGAATGGATAGAGGGGGACCAGTGTACGTGTTGTATTTGGACTTCCAGAAGGCATTCAATAAAGTACCTCACAAAAGGTTAAGAGATAAGACAAGATCCCATTATGTTGGAGGTAACATATTTGTATGGAAGAGAATTGGCTCACGGGCAGGAAACAGCAAGTGGAGATAAGGGGTTCTTTTTCACTTCGGTGACCCATGACCAGTGGGATTCCACAGGGATTGGTGTTGGGACCACAACTGTTTACGATATATATTAATGATTTGGTTGAAGGACACAAATGTACTGTAACCAAATTTACAGACAACATAACAATAGGTGGTGAGACGGGCTGTGAGAAGGATACAAACAGTTTATAGAGAGACATTCATGGTTTAAGTAAGTGGGCAAAATGTTGGCAAATGGAATATTATGTAAGAAAATGTGAAGTTGTTCATTTTGGAAGAGAGAACTAAAGAACAGAATGTGATTTAAATGTAGAAAAACTGCAGTAGGCTGAAATGAAAGGAACTTGTGTACATTTGTACATGAAACATAGAAAGCTAGCACACAGGTGCAGTATGTAAGCAGGAAGGCTAAGGTAATATTGATCCTTATTTTAAAGGGGTTGGAGTTTAAGAGTAGGAAAATCTTACTGCAACTATACAAGGTGCTGGTGAGACCACATCTGGAGTACTGTCAGCAAGTTTGGCACCCTCATTAAGAAGAAAGGTATTATTTCATTTGAGGCAATTCAGAGAATGTTCATTAAATGATGCCTGATACGAAAAGATTGTATTATGAGTAAAGGCTAAACAAGTTAGGAATTGTAATCACTGGAGTTTAGAAGAATGAAAGGTAATCTCATTGAAGCATATTAAGGGATTCTTAAGCTACTTGATAGGGTAAATGCTGAGAGGATGCTTTCCCTCTTGGAAGAATCTAGGACCAGAGAGCGTAGTCTCAGAATAAAGCAGTGCCAATTTGAGACTTAGATGAGGGAGAATTTCTTCTCTCAGAAGATGGTGAGTCTTTGGAACTCCTTGCTACAGAGACCTGTGGAGGCAGAGCCCTTGTGTATATTTAAGGCTGAGATAAATAGCTTCTTCATCAGTAGGGAAATCAAGGGTTACAGGGAAAGGGCAGGAAAGTGGACGTGAGGAGTGCCAGTGCAACCATGATCCAATGGAATGGAAGAGGAGGCTTAAGGAGCCAAATGGACTACTCCTGTTCCTTTTTCTTATGATCTTATACAGTCCAGGTGGTATTCACGCTGATGACAGGGGAGGGGGATGGTGGGAAGCAGTGCTGAAAGAACAGCATCTCATCTGGTGCTTGGGAACCCTGAAGCCTTCAGGACTCAATATTGAGTTCAATAATTTTAGAACCTGAACACCTTCTTCCCAGTCCTTTATATCCTGCACTCTAACCCCGTCATAATATGAGCTGCTTTCAGTACAGTCAACCCCTTTGAACTACTCATTGTCCCTATTATCAGCTTTTCCCCTTCCCTGGCTTTCTATTATCATCCCCTTGTCTGACTAACTTGCTTTGTCTCTCTCTGGGCTCCATCTCCAGTTATCCACTCATTCCCTTTACCTCCACCCCCTGTCATCAGCAAACTACCACCTTTTCCAACCTAATTTCAGTTCTGAAAAAGTGTCATTGGACTCGAAATGTTAACTCTGCTTAGTCTCCACAAATGCTGCCGGACCTGTTGAGTTTCTCCAGCAATTTCTGTTTTTGTTTCAGATCTTCAGCATCCACAGTTCTTTGTATTATCATGACAGTATGGAGGTTTTGCTAAAACTGTACAAGACACACATCAGACCACATCTGGAACACTGTGAACAGTTTTGAGCCCCTGAATATAAGAAAGATATACTGGCATTAGAGGCAGTCCAGAGAAGTTTCACTAGGCTGATGCCTGGTATGGAGGGACAGTCTATGAGGAGATATTGGGTAGATTGGACCTATGCTCATTGGAAATGGAAGAATGAGAGGTGATCTCATTGAATGTATAAGATTCCTAAGGGATTTGACAGGGTAGATGCAGAAAGGTTGCTTCTCCTTGTGGGAGAGTCTAGCACCAGAGGGCATAATCTCAGAATAAGGGATGGAGTCAGAGTCATTCAGCACGGAAACAGACCCTTCGGTCCAACTAGTCCATGCCAACCAGATACCCGTAAACTGATCTAGTCCCATTTGCCAGCATTTGGCCCATACTTCTCTAAACCCTTCCTATTTAAGTACCTTTCTGAGATAGAAGGTTAATTAAAATGGTCCTTAAGGAATTGCTAAACAAAAAAGGCTATGTTCCTATGACATATTTCATAAAATCCCTAGAGTGTGGAAGAAGGCCATTCAGCCCACCGGGGTCATACATTTAAGAAGGAGATGAGGCAGAGTTCTTCTCTCAGAGAGTTGTGAATCTGTGGAATTCTTTACCACAGGGGGCTATTGAGGAGGCTGAGAGTGACTAATTTTTAATCAGTGAGCGATTCAAGGCTTATGGGGAAAAGGCCGGAAGGTTGAGTTTGAGATGATAGATCAGCTATGATTTCCCTGAATGGCAGAGCAGACACAATTAGCTGAATGGCCTACTTCTGCTCCTTCATCTTGTGGTCGTATGGTCTCATTGCCTTTCCTCCCTTGACTACCTGCCTCTCCACATTGGAATAAATTGTACTTTGAGCATGTATAATTAATAATGTTTTCATCATAAATGCTGTTGCCCATATTACTCCATAAATTATCTGTACTTGGACTCATACTATCTTAACTACTCTGCTGAGAAATTATATATTTTTTTAAAATTTATTGTTAGTGTTATCAACTTTCATGTGAATTTCCAAGAATTCTGTAATAATTTGCTCAAGATTCTAGGGACTTTGACCAGACTGATGTAAATGTTTATCTAAACATTTTTACTGCTGTGAATCCAGTTGCAGATTAAATTTCCTTTCAAGCTCTCCTTTCTTAAAACTAATTTGCAAACCATTGAAGAGGTTTGTCAGGTCACATTTGCCCTGTGCAAAGAGTTGTCTTTCCCTGACAAACACATTTTATTTGAATGCTTTTTGCAACATTAATATCACATTATCAATTTCAAGCCAATGAACAAGACTTGTTTGGCAAAAGGTCATGGGCTTGAAATATTATCTCCGTGTTTCTCTCTTCATCAATGCTGCCTGACTTGCTGACTGAATCAAGCACTCTCTCTTAAAAGAAAGCTCGAAATTAGGCTGAGTAGGCCCTTCATTGTGACCATGCTGATTATCCAACTCAATAGGCTGTTACTGTTCATCCCCCATATCCTTTGACCTCATTCACCCAAAATACTATTACCAACTCCTTCTTGAACTCATTCAATGTTTCGGCCTCGACCACTTTCAATGGTAGCTGCAGTGATTGGAACAAGGCCAACCAGGAGGAGCACGTAGAAAATGAGTTCCCTGATTGAGGCTGTTAACCTGGCACAATCAGTAGGTCCTGGATGACATATAAACAGGAGTGTCAGGGGTTCTGCTCATTCCAGGAGCTGGCTCTGATCTAGCTGGGCCAATGTCATGTACAATGCACGTCTAAATAAAAGGTCATTTGGTGACGGGATACCGGCCTTCGTGGAGTTATTTCAGTGGCGACGAGAAAAACATGCCCCTGAAGAGATCTTCTCAAAACAGTCATCTTTAAATTGGGGTAAGCATGTCTGGTGTCATGCCGTTATTTGGGAAATTTAACTCACTTGCTCCAGCCATCGAAGACTGGGCCCAATATGTGGAAAGAATGCATTAATTTTTCCGGGCAAATGACATTGAGGCAGATGAAAAGCAATAAGTAACTCTCCTGACAGCTTGTCACCTGAAGTTTCTTTGGTTATTAGAAGTCTAACTTTCCTTGAGGCACCAGATACTAAAACCTTGCAACAGTAGATGGATTTAGCTAAGGAGTATTACAAGCCCAAGTTTACTCTAATTCTGAGATGCTATCGGTTTTACTTGGCAGTTCAGGAACCAGGGGAATCCATATCAGGATTTTTGACGAGTTTAACGTAACTGGCAGTGGCATGTGATTTTGGTTTAACCCTAAGTGAACTGCTGAGAGACCGGTGGTATGTGGGATTAGTGGTGTTAACATGCAAAAGTGCCTACTGGCTGAAGCCCAATTAGACTTCAAACTGGTTTTGTCATTCAAAAATGTGGCCAAGTGGAGGATGGGAAATACAGGGTATTCTGAAGGAAGGGGCCACCCTCGCCAGGCTGACTGAGCTTGAGGGACACCACTTGAGTGAGGCAATTGCATAGCTTCACTCAGGACATATCCTGAAAAGAGGGACTCTGCATCAGCCCACTGGAAAACCCCAAAACAAAATCAAATTTCGGCCAAATGGTTAAAATTTTCTTGAAGATCTGGGCCAGGAGGCCATTGTAATTGCTGCAGGTATGCGGACTCGAGACAGCAAAACAGTCCCATTAGGCATGAATTGAGTAAGGGAACTCATAGGCCAGTATCCAGGAGACTGCACACCCTGGAGAGTCCCCCTACAGCTGGTTTGGAACAGTTAAATTGCTTAGCAATATCCAAATCGGAACCAATCAAAATAAACATCTGGTTAAATGATCACCCAGTTCTAACGGAGGTCAATACTGGTGTGGTCGTATCAGTGATTGCGGAGCCAGTCTTTATTAAAATTCACCTGGACTCCAACCCTCAACTTTGTGTAAGACCAGGCTGAGAACATATACCAGGGAACTTCTGCAGATTAAGGCCACAACTTCAGTTCCAGTCTCTTATGAGAAGCAGCTGGTTTAGTTACCACACATTGTATTAAAAGGCTCCGGCCCAAGCTTAATGGGGCAAAATTGGTTGAGACAGTTTCAACTTGATTTACTCAACATTTTTCGATTAGAAACTGGCTGCCTGAGTGAAGCCTTAATCAAATACATGGAATTTTTTCAGAAGGATCTAGGGAATATCAAAGGAGTCAAGGTCACCTTACATGTTCACCAGGAAGCAATTCCGCGATTACACTAGGCCTGCCAGTGCCATTTCCCTTATGTGCAAAATTAGAGGCAAAAATCAGGAAGTTGGAAAGCGAAGGAGTGATCAAACCAGTCCAGTTTGCGGAATGGGCAGTACCAGTTATACTGATTGTGAAGCCCAACAGATTGGTTCGCTTTTGTGGGGATTTCAAATAAACAGTAAATCACCTTTCGCAGCTGGATAAATACCCAAGCTCTCACATAGAGCACATATCCACAAAACTGGCAGGGGGAGGGGCTGTCCTTCACAATGCTGGATATGAGCCATGTGTAATTGCAATTGCGATTAGATGAGGATTCCCAGAAGCTACAATTAATACCCATAAGTGTTTGTTCGATATACAAGACTACCTTTTGGGATATCATCAGCCTGTGCTCTTTTCCAGTGGACCATGGAGAACATTTTAAAAGGACTACCCCAGTTGCCATTTGTCTGGATGACATGCTAATAAGAGGGAAGTTCAATATAAAGCACTTGGAGAACTTGGACGTTCTGCTTAAACATCCCTCAAAGGCAGGTGTATACCTTAGGAGGGAAGAATGGGTGATCCAAGCACACCAAGTGACTTATTTGGGCTACAGACTCAAAAAGGCCGGGTTTTACCCATTGGAAGATGAAGTGAGGGGTGATGAAAGGTGCCCTGGTTCCCATGTCTGTACTGGAGCTTAGGTCTTTATTTTGGGTTGGTGATTTATTACAGAAAATTCATGCATAACCTGGCCTCCAACATGGCACCCTTACATCTGCTATTGAAAAAGGGTCAGCCTCAGAATTGGTTTTGTAGCCAAGATGTAGCCTTTAGGGAGTGAACAAGCAGCTATCGTTGTCAAGGGTGTTGGGACACTACAAGCAGGATCTGCTGCTGCCATGTGATGTCTCCCCATATGGTATCAGAGTAGCTTTGGTTCACAGATGGCCCATTGGAGGGAAACACCCAGTAGCATATGCTTCCGAATGATGCTGAACAAAGATATGCCCAGGTAGAGACGGCAGGTTTGGCGGTCATCTTTAGTGTGAGAAAGTTCCATCAATACCTTTACGGACGTAAATTAGGAATAGTAATGGACCACGAACGCCTGCTAGGACTAATAAAAGAGGACAGGACTCTGTCACCCATAGCTTCAGGTTGAATTCAACGATGGGCTCTTATTCTCAGTACATACAATTACAAGCTGGAATACTGTCCGGGAGGCCAAATGCAAATGCAAATACCTTGAACTGCCTCCCATTGGTAGATACACTACCGGTGGTGCTGCTACTAGAAGAGTCCGTTCTGGTTTTAAACTTTCTGGATACCCTTCCGGTCACCGCTGGCAATATCAGACTGTGGACACAAAATGATCCCCCATCCTGGCAAAACGAAACAGTTGGTGGTGAAGAAGAAAGCATAAAGGTCATCACAACCAGAATTGAAACCTTTCTGGACCTGGCGAGACCAGATCACCATAGAGGAAGGCATTTCATTATGGGGAACAAGAGTTATTGTCCTGAGCAAAGGTTGCTGCCTGATACTGGTGAATTCCACCGGGGTCATCCAGGGGTTTCCAAAATGATAATGTTGGCAAGAAGTTATGTCTGGTGTCCAGGATTGGATGTTGACATTGCCATTGGTGGGGCAGTGCCCAGAGTGCCAACAAGGACAAACATTACTGCCAGCAGCTCCCCCATATTTGTGGGAACAGCCAGGTAAACCCTGACTTAGTTACACTAATGGATGCCCATTCAAAGTGGTTAGACAGACATAAAGTTCATTCATCAAACATGGGGATGACGATTGAAAATTGCGAGCATCTTTTGCAATACACGGATTCCCGGAGTGTTCATCACAGACAACGGGCCTTCATTTACCAGCAGGGAATTTGAGTGTTTCCTAAAATTGAATGGCATTCAGCAGGTAAGGATAGCTCCATACCATCTATTGTCCAATGTTCTGGCAGAAAGAACGGTCTAAACTTTGAAGACAGGCTTAAAGAAACAGGCCACAGCTTCACTCGATACAAAACCTATTAAATTATCGGACCCACCCTCAAGCAACAACAGGAACAGCTCCAGCAGAGTTGCTAATGGGAAGAACACTCTGCACCAGGTTAAACTTGATCTTCCTGCACCTGGGTTGAAGGGTGAAATGGCACCAGGAATGTCAATACCAGACACAAGACTCCTCTAAGTGAGTGAGGCAGTTTACTTCAGGGGATGAAGTTTGGTGTCAAAACCATGGGAACGGCCCTGCATGGGCAAGGAGGTATGGTTGACACGTGGTCAGGTCTCTTGACGTAGAAAGTTTGGGCAGGGGAATCTGTCCTGAACAAGCACATGGACCACATGAAAGTTGCAAACTCACAAATGTGGCAGGAACAAAACACAGAACATAGAACAGTACAGCACAGTACAGGCCCTTTGGCCCACAATGTTGTGCCGAACTTTTACCCTAATCCTAAGGTCTATCTGACATCCACCCCTACCTTATACTATCATCCATATGCCTATCTAATAGCCGCTTAAATGCCCCTAATGAGGCCAACTCCACTACCCTCTCCGGCAATGCATTCCACATCCCTCTGAGTAAAGAACCTACCTCTGACGTCTCCCCTATATCTACCTCCACTCACTTTAAAACTATGCCCTCTCGTAATAGCTACCTCCACCCGAGGAAAAAAAGTCTCTGGCTGTCCACTCTATCTACACCTCTGACCATTTTGTACACCTCTATCAAGTCACCTCTCATCCTTCGTCGTTCTAAAAAGCCCTAGCTCTCTCAACCTTTCCTCGTAAGACCTTCCCTCCATTCCAGGCAACATCCTGGTAAATCGCCTCCGCACCATTTCCAACACTTCCACATCTTTCTTATAATGAGGCGACCAGAACTGGACACAGTACTCCAGATGTGGCTGAACCAGGCTTTTGTATAGCTGGAGCATAACTTCACAGCTCTTGAACTCAATCCCTCTATTAATGAAAGCTAACACACCATACGCCTTCTTAAAAAATCTATCCACCTGGGTGGCAACTTTCAGGGAACTGTGGACATGAACCCCAAGATCCCTTTGCTCCTCCACACTGTCAAGAATCTTTCCGTTAACCCTGCATTCTGCTTTCAAGTTTGTCCTTCCAAAATAAATCACCTCACACTTTTCAGGGTTAAATTCCATATGCCACTTCTCAGCCCAGCTCTGCATCCTATCAATGTCCCTTTGTAACCTAGAACAGCCCTCCGCACTATCCACAACTTGACCCACCTTCGTATCATCCATGAACTATCCACCCTTCCACTCCTTCATCCAAATCATTTACAAAAATCACAAACAGAAGAGGACCTAGAACAGATCCTTGTGGTACACCACTCATAACTGAGCAACATGTTGAATATTTTCGTTCCACTACCACCCTTTGTCTTCTAAGGGTCAGCCAATTGTGAATCCAATCTGCCACATTTCCCTCTATCCCATGCCTCCTTACTTTCTGTATGAGCCTACTATGGGGAACCTCATCAAATGCCTTACTTAAATCCATATATACCACATCCACTGCTCTACCTTCATCCACATGTTTGGTCACCTCTTCAAAGAATTCAATAAGGTTTGTGAGGCATGATCTACCCCTCACAAATCCATGCTGACTATCACGAATCAAACTATGCCTTTCCAAGTGATCATAAATCCTATCTCTCAGAGCCCTTTCCAATAAATTGCCCACCACTGACGTAAGACTAACTGGCCTGTAATTTCCGGGGTCATCCCTATTCCCTTTTTTGAACAAGGGAATGATGTTTGCCTCTCTCCAATCTTCCAGAACTATACCCGTGAATAGTGAGGACGAAAAGATCATCGCCAAAGGCTCTGTGTTCTCTTCCCTCACTTCCCATAGAATCCTTGGGTAAATCCCATCAGGTCCGGGGGACTTATCTATCTTCAAGTTCCTCAAATTCCCAGGTCATCTTCCTTACTAACATCGACCTCCTCTAGCCTACCAGCCTGTTTCACACTGTCCTCCTCTACAACTAGGTCCCTCTCAGTTGTGAATACCGAAGAAAAGCATTCATTAAGGACCTCCTACCTCTTTAGGCTCCGTGCACAAATTGCCTTTACAATCCTTGATTGGCCCTACCCTTTCTCTGGTCATTCTCTTATTCCTCACGTACGTGTAAAAAGCCTTGGAGTTTTCCTTGATCCTATCAGCCAAGGTTTTCTCATGCCCCCTTACACCAGGCCCTCAGAACATCCACCAAGCTGTCAGAATCTGCACGTCCTCCCCATCTCTCTAGCGTCGAGGAAACCTCTAAGGACGAGATGGACACGGCAGATGTCGCAGCTTCAATGCTGTTACCACATGCAGAAGAAGGTGAATTTCAGCCAAGATGAACACATCACAACAAGCAGGCTACAGTCCAGTACACACCACCAAAATCTGAAGCAGAGTAAGAGGAACTGGACTTACTGTGAAAACGCCCCAGGAGAAGCTACAGGAAAAAGAATAGGCCAACATTCCAGGACGTAGAAGAGGAGGGATGTAGGGATTGGAACAAGGTCAGTCAGGTGGATCTCATAGAAAGAGTTCCCTGACTGGGGCTGTTAACCTGGTCCAATCAGGGAGTCCTGGCTGACAGATATAAACAGGAGTGTGGGGTTCTGTTCTCTTGGAGCCAGTTCTGAACTAGCTGGTCAGTGTCATGTACTGTGCACGTGTAAATAACAGGTGACTTGGTGACAGGATACTGGCCTCCCTGGAGCAATTTCATCACCACTCTCTGGGTAGAAAAAAATTCTCCTCACCTCAGTCTTGAATGTCTTACCTCACACCTTTGGTTCTGGAATCACCCTTCCTGCATCTAACCTTTTTACTCCTGTTAGAATTTAATAGGTACCTACGAGAACCCCCCTCATTTCTGAACTCAGCGAATATTTCAGACGTCCATTGTTGTGCTTAATTTTTGCTGGCGATTCAATCAGGAATGAGCAAAATACTTCAAAAGAAGTACTTATTTCATGCTTCTCAGTCTAAAACTGACCTGAATTCTGTGACTACATATTCTGTACATTCCAACAGTGACTACACTTCAGAACTACTCAACTGGCTGCAACCTGGCCTTTCCTTAAGACCACGTGACTCACGACCAGCAATTTATACCATGAAGGTGCGATATAAATGCAAGCGGTTCTTTCTCTTGTTTAGAGTAGATTATCTGAACCTTCATTCGTTGAGGCTTCCTACACATAAACAAAAACGGAGATTGTTGGAGAAACTCAGCGTGTCTGGCAGCATCTGTGAAGAGAAAGCAAAGTTAACGTTTGAAGGTCCACTGGAGGCGAAACTCTGCTTTCTCGCCATAGATGTTGCCAGACCTGCTGAGTTTCTGTTTATCTTTGTTTCGGATTTCTAGCATCCGCAGCTCTTTTTTTTTCGGAGACATAAAGCTGTCTGGAGACGGAAGTCTCACGAGTGCCACTACACAAGAATAAAGTTGACTTTGCATTAGTTAACAAGTGTCCGCTATTGATACCGCGGGCTGCTGCGTGCACTAAGCGAAGTTGTTTCTCCTGCGACTCCAAAATCCACATATACAATCATTTCGTCCACCCATGCACTGAATTATTCTGCAACAAAGAATCAACGAATAGCAGGAGTTTCTGGTTTGCAATCGCCAGTGAATTAAAGGGGGCAGTAGAGGAAAAGTTTTGGTGTTGTAACGGAATTGTCCATTTTTCAATCATTATTATTTTGGCTCCTTATTAGCATCTACAGGGTTTATTTAACATGCATTAGAATATGCTGCGTATGTTCTCTAAGAAGAAAATGTGCAGCTCAGTTTAAAATTCATACACCGACCACAACAATCTCCTCCCTCTCAGCGATCTCACGCGGAAGCTGGTGTCCGGGTTGCCGCGCATGCCCAGTGGAATTGCATAACTGAAAAAGTTATACAACGTTCCAATGTTGGCTTTTGTGGAAGGGCAACATTGAAGAGAGAGTGCAAATTGACAGCTATAGCAGGTCAACAGCACCTGTAGCTGGCAGCTCAAAACAGGTAAATAAAACTGGGAGGCTAACTACAGATAAGGCAGATGTAGCCGGTAGCTGTGTTTATCTGTTAGGGTAATGATTTTATTGATCGAACCTCCTACTCCAGAGATAAGAGAGTGCTGATACAGCATGGGGAGGCAATGGCCAAGCGGTATCATCACTAGACTGTTAATCCAGAGACTCAGATAACGTTCTAGAATTAAGAATCTAATGATAACCGTGAATCCATTGTCGATTGTCAGGAAAAAAACCCATCTGGTTCATTAATGTCCTTTAGGGAAGGGTGAAGAAGGGTCTAGGCCCGAAACGTCAGCCTTCCTGCTCCTCTGATGCTGCTTGGCCTGCTGTGTTCATCCAGCTCTACACCTTGTTATCTCAGATTCTCCAGCATCTGCAGTTCCTACTATCTCCGAGCAGCAGATTTTAAATTCACCAGGATAGAGATCAAAATGCATAAAAAGAAAGATTTGGTCAAGTTTCACATAGGCATGTATTTGCTTGCGTAGTATAGAATTGGTGATTTTAAGAAAGGATTAGAGGAACTCAATGTGTACGTTAAAGCTAGTCCCTCTAGGCTGTTTGGGCGTGACAGCACAAACTACTTCATTTTTAAAGAGTAGTGGAAATCTCACAGAGGAGCTTTGCAAATTACTGCAAAATTAACCCTATAGACTTACACAACTTTTTGGACACAAAATAAAAGCTAGAAAGTCACTTTTTTTGGAGGGAGAACCTGTAAACTCTGCATTTTTGAGGTTCAGCTTTACTGGCGATGGATGCATACTCTTACATTAAAAATTCTTTTTCTCTCTGTGGTTTTCAAACTGACCCCTTCCTCCTATTTGGTCCAATTCATTTTTTGTATATCACAGGGAAGTATCTCTAGGACTTCCATGGTGTTAAATACCTCACTGTCAAAAACCTCCTTTTTGCAAACAGCTTGCAAATTGAATCTGTTGTACAGCATTGCTAATGTTTGGTTTAAATCTGTAAGTTAAGTACAGGGAAACTGTTGTCAGATTTTAAAGTACTGGATTCAGGCAAACTGTCTAAGCTTGTACATGATCCTACCAGCAGTCCTTCAGCTAGGTTAAGGGAAGCAACCAAGCTGCTGGAAATCTTGCAACTGTCCTAATAGCAGGCAAGCTGCCAGTCTAAAATTTTATTTTTACCTCATTTTAGGTTGTTTGCATTTGATTATTTTAGAGTAAGTTAACTGCAAATAATAAATAATAATCACTTCTGCAACATTTTTAGTATTTAATATAGTTGATATGCTATTTTCAATTTTATTTATTTAGTCATGTAGGAAAATGCATAACATACAAAGCTATACGGGACCAGTTTGATGAGTATTACATCAGATGCAGGAGCCCTGTGGTGATATTAAATAAAATGGTGGATACCTTGGAGACCTATTTCCTTTTTACTGTTTCCAGGTTATTAAGCATTGCTTGCCGATTATTTTGCCACAGACTTTCAGTAATTTACTGTCCCCGGCGTTTGGTTTGTGTGGGGCTGCAGTGTGCTAAACAAAGAAGCAACATGTCTAAGAATGATAAACAAGACCACGAGACGACTCGTTGCAATGCTAAAGATTCTGAGTACAAGAAAAATATTGAAAAGAAAACAAATAAAAAGAAAACTGCATTTTCCAGCTTGTCCGACAGTCTGAAAACATCCACAAAAGAATTAATGAAGAAACCTAATCATAATGGCTCCTGTCAGGAAGATTCCCCAAAGCTTCAATCTAAGAGAAAGAGAAAAGTGGAAGACAGCGCTCCAAGATTAATTGAGGGAGAAATGTCCAATCCTAGGATGAATAAAAAGAGGAAAATTGAAGACCAGGCTGAGGCATCTCCCTCTAGAGAAAGGAATCTGTTGGAAAGTATCAATAAGTCACGTTTGTCCACAGCAAAATCGGTGGAAGAATTTAATTTTAACAAAAAACGCATCCGTCTCCTTTCTAAAACAGAGAGCATCAGGGAAAACTCTCAGGGAATTGTTTACTGGATGTCCCGCGACCAGAGAGTACAGGGTAGGTCACATTGCATCTTTGGGTTGTTATCTTCATGCGGTTATCGGCTTTCATTCTACATGGCACACATTGCAGTTTTACCATCCGAAGAGTGTTTTTAACAAAATATCACAACCTGGACTAACAATTAACTTAAAATGAATTGCATGACCAAACATACTTTAACCATTAATCTTTTATTCTTCAATTGATTTTATAATTTTCTATTACATGCTATCATAGAATGTATTTTGAATGTATTAGGTGTCACTAATTATTCACATGTACATGACTTACTCCTGATACTGATACGTTCTGTTTCTTGTCCTTGAATCAAAGTGGTGATCAGAGAGAATTCTCTTCAAAGTTAGTGAGGCTCTTCCCATTCTTTCATTTGAGCAATGTTCTCTGCTGGTTAGGTGCTAATTTTTATTTATTATGAATGACACTTCAATTTCGAACAATTCGTGTTAAGCATCTCTATGTAAGATCCCTATGGATTTTTATAATATTTGTTAAAGACTTGAATGTTCATCTGTAACAATGAAATTTGAATTTGTTCCCTCCAGGACACCCTGACCTGGTCCTCCTCCACTTCCACCACCTCCTCACAACCCCACTGGCACCTTCCAATGCAGTCGCTAAAGGTGTAACACCTGCAACACTTGGGCATTCTCCCATGTCCTTACTCCCAACCCTCACACACCAGGCCTTGTCATCATGAGCTGCTACCTGAACTATCCTATTGTCAGCTACTAATGGTCCAGATTAGCAGCTATTCCCCCAGGTTTTATTAGCTTTCCTTCAGGCCAACCTTTACCCATTCTTCTGTCTGTCCAACTGTTGTTAGCTACAATCATTTCTGAAGAAAGGTCACTGGACCTGAAACGTTAACTCTACTTTCTCTCCACAGATGCTGCTGGACCTGCTGAATTTATTTCTGAATTCCAGCATCCAAAGTTCTTTGTTTTCTTTTAATTTAAATTTACCTTGTATTCTGATTGGATGCATAAAGTCTGTGCAAGGACTAGCTCTATATTATATCGTGATATGGATGGTTAATCTTGTAGAGAAAGTATCAGAAGGGGTTTGGTGTGATTGTCCAGTTCTGCTTTGATAAGTTACACAAAAATGTAACATCTGACCTATCTTTTAGCATTACAGTGGTATCCAATCAATGTTATTGTAAGTACATATATCATCTTATGAGTGATTTTGTTTCCACAGATAACTGGGCTTTCTTATATGCACAATGGCTAGCTCTTAAGCATAAACTCCCACTCCATGTCTGCTTCTGTCTGGTGCCCAAATTCCTAGATGCCACCATCCGCCATTTTGGTTTCATGCTGAAGGGACTCCACGAAGTTGCTGAGGTAAATGCTGTCATATGTTTGGTTAATGTCTTGCACCAGTAATTTCAAATCTTGCGAAGGCTGACATTTCAATCCATTACAGAAGGACTACTTTACTGCTGAAGATGTTCTATCAAGGTTCAATCTACCCTTGGCTGTAGATTCATGGCACTATATAAAGAAAAGGACTGGTCTTCTCCGAGTGCCCTGGCCAACATTTATCTCTCTGCTAACTTCACCAAATTAGTTTAATTGGCCTCTAAGCACATTGCTGTTAGCAAATTGGCACATTTTCCTTACATCATAAAAATTGACTACACTTCAGCACTAACTCATTGATTGTAAATTGCAATTGGATGTTGAGACCATGAAAGGCATTATATAAGTCCAGGTTTCTTTTTATTTTTCCCTCCAGTCAAGTGTAGATAACAACAAATGTTGGCACAATTGAAGAAATAGTTTGCATCCGCTCCTTGGAACTGTGTGCTGTGATTAGAAACAAAAGTTATATTCATTATTTTCTAGTCAGCTATTAAAACATTTTATAATATTGTTTCTTATCTGAATTATCCATTATCCTTACAATGTATTTAATATATATGTCTGCTTTTCGTAGTACTTCCACAGGTACATAGATATTCTTCATTGTAAGCAACCTGTCCTATCGGATTTTGATGTAACCTGCCAGGTTTCATGGCCTTTTCCTCCAAATGGAGTTTTGTCAGAAATTTAACATAAGACTTAAACGATTAAAATAAATTATTTTTTCCTTATATTTAGCAATTTCAAGAAAAGAAAACTGGAAAAAAGAATTTGAACAACAGGGGGAAAAATAAGTTGTAGTCATAAATTTGATGAGCCCTATTATCAAATCATGCCCTCACCGACAGTATTGCCAATGTTATCTTGCAGGAATGCAAGCAGCTGAATATTTCTTTCCATTTACTCATTGGATTCGCCAAAGATGTATTGCCAGACTTTGTTAAAGAGCACAACATTGGAGGGATGGTTACAGATTTCTCTCCATTGCGTCTCCCACTGGAGTGGATTGAGAATGTGAGATACAACCTACCAGAAGATATACCATTTATTCAGGTTTGTATATATATATCTTTTCCTCCAATAAAAGAGATCTTTTAAATGATTGAAACTTGCATAGTACAAACATGTTGCATCGAAAACGAGGTTCATATGTAACATATGGGAGCATTGCAGCTTGATATCTTTCATTCAGAATTTCGTAAAGGAACATTTGTCTTTTGGAAAAGATGGAGCTATTTATTTGACAGCATAAAATATTTTCATCTTTCACTGCAGGAGTATAAATTCAGAAGAATGCCATTTCAGTATAAGCTTCATCCCTCCAGTTACATCACGTAAAAAATAAAATGATTGGATCAGTATCTCATTGCTCATGGTTGATTGTGGTGCACAAACTGGTTGTCATGTTTTCTGAGATCCAGAAATGTTCTTTTGTAAATGCACATTTTCTTTCCTTTTATTATATTGTACTGTAATACAGGGCTTTCCCCTCTCCAAGTGACAGGCTAAATTTAGCTGTAACGAGTTCAAGGGGAGGCAGTGGCCTAATGGTATTATCATTGGACTGATACTCCAGACAGTCAGATAACATTCTGGGGACCCAGGTTCAAATCCAGGTAGGGCAAATGGTGGAATTTGAATTCAATAAATATCTGGAATTAAGAATCCAATGATGACCATGAACCCATTGGTCAATTGTTGTAAAAACCCATCTGGTTCACTAATGTCCTTTAGGGAAGTAAACTGCCATCCTTACCTGGTCTGGCCTACATATGATTCTAGACCCATAGCAACGTGGTTGACTCTAAACTGGGCAGTTAGGGATGGGCAATACATTCTGCCTGGCCATTGATGCCCTCATCCTGTGAATGAATTTAAAAAAAAGTTTGCCACACTTTCTGGAGCCAAATCAAAAGAGGGAAGGTGCACTGATAGTTAAAATTTAACTGTAAAGCAAAGGCTAGAAAATAACTTGTAGTCCTTCTTCCCAGTCTCACAACTTAAAATTTCTCAACCACCAGACATAACAATCTAATTCTCCTGTTTTTTTTTCCACAATTCGCAATTCCACAGCCTTGCTGCTGTTACAATCAGGTGGGAAAGGGTGAACTGGCTCCCTTCTGTTCAGCCTAATTATGTGGTCCATTGTTATCCGTTGATTGGAGTGTCAGTCCTCCCCTTTTGCATAATGTATTTCAGATTTGAGTCTTTCTTCCAGTGGTACTTATAGTTAAGAAGTCCCGTTCCTATGCAGAGACTTTTGAAGGCTCACAGTGAGTTATAAACTCCAGGTAATGAATTTTAATGGCAGGTAGTTACCTCTTGGATAGCCTTTACCAGGTGTCAGTCCCAGCATTTAGATGTTCCTTTGTAGATTCCTCTTAGTTTGGTTGCTTTCAGATCAGGTGTCATTTGCAGCCACTTTAAAGTGTCACAGCTAATTTAAAACTAGTAGAGTTAAACTGCAAAGTTAGTTTGTTTCCTTGATATGCTGTTGTACAGAACTGAACTGCATTTGTCACTATGTGTATATATACAAAGTATATTTTTGAAATTTAAAAAAAACTAGCATTCCTACACATGGGCTGGGAGGCCTGGGTTCAAGCCCCACCTTCTCCAGAGCTGTGTGACAACATCTCTGAACAAGGTGTCTAGGCCCGAAACGTCAAGCTTTCCGGTTCCTATGATGCTGCTTGGCCTGCTGTGTTCATCCAGCCCCACACCTTGTTATCTCGGATTCTCCAGCATTTGCAGTACCTTTTATCTCTGAACAGGTAGGTTAGAAAAATAGGTTAAATTAAAGAATAAAATGTTTCTCTCTCAATCCCACAATTCAAGGCGGTGAAGTTAGTTATTGAGATTTTAGAGATTAACAATTCAATATTTTAATATCACAACACTGGTGTGCTTGTTGAAACATTTCTCATCCTGCTAATATATAAAGAAATTGAACTCGAACTATCAGTATATCTTCCCTCTGGCTGGCTGGTTCTAGAAAATGTGGAAAACCTGAACATATTGCAGTACATTTATCCATTTGCTTAAAGATCTTGTATCATTTTAAGTGACCTAAACGAACTATTAAGCAGGTTGGTGCCCTTTTTCTAGAGTATTCCCTTTGGATATGTTTCTGCTTCTAAGGCAGTCCCTCAGGATCTCAGCTGACTGAGTTTGGGTTCTGAGATGGCTAATGTGAAGTATGATGTGCAGACCCTGTCATGTTTGGAGTGGGCAGTGCCTGACTGGTTGGTTAATGAGTTGTTCTAAGGCCTTAGATACTTTGGTGTTGGTCACTCCAATAATTGACCTGAATACATTACTTTCAGAGCAGTGCTCATGTGGTTTATTCAGTAATATCCTATTATCTAATTCAGCAAGGTAACAAAAGGACCACTTTAGGATTTCCACTAGATAGCATGTTTCTCATACTACTATCACGTGTTTCTGAAATGCATTTATAGCAGACGGAAAAATATCAAGACAATGTACTATATTTTCAGGAATCAACTGAGCATGCATATTAATAATCAAAACAAATTTAATTTACTTTCACTCATTTTCCTCGAACGTGGACAAAATTAATAAAAGACAAAATCTATGCCTTTTTGTGAGCAGACTTGTTTAAGGCAAAACCTTTCTTTCAACTATGTCCAACTGCACAAACTGATTTCCTCCTTCTCTGTGAGCTGCTCTGTCCCTTTAGCCCTCAATTAAAACCTGGCTATGCAACTGCTTGGTTTTTATATTCTTTATCGGTAGTTCCTGACTCCAAAAAGCTGAAGACAATATTTCTGATGTTTCTTAGTCCAGTAATTCACCCAGCACTTCTGAAGTCAGACAAATTACTATGTTATACTAAAGCGTAGAAACAACAGAAACGTTATGCTTTGCTGTAATTAATAAAGTTCTCAGGACAATGGATGTGAACATTTGTCAGTCATCTAAGATAAGCATAATATCCATGGCCAATTCCTGCTAAATCAACACCTCAAGCTTAGTTCCATTTTTGAAACATGTACTTTTCTTTTAAACCGAAATATCTTGATGTGGTAGCTCATTGCTGAGCCCATTCAGCAAATCAAAAAGGGGAAAGCAAACAAATATGATTACCTTTCCTTGTGTATTGCTCAGATGTCATCAGGCTCTATGCTGCACCACCTCTAGTATCTGGAAATCATTGCTGTGGCAGGATGACCAGAATACAATGTGTGCTGTGGAACAGCCCAAGATCTAGTGAACATTACTTAGTGTTGTAGTGAATTTTTCTATAGTTTAAGTTCTAGATTAAATTAGATGTAACTTTTTATATATATAAAAACTGTATTGTGCAAAGAATATTCGACTAATTAGTCTATACTCCTCTGATTTGGAGATGCAATCTCACTTTATTTTGTAGAGGACCGGGAACTTGAACATTATATCAGAAGGTTTCACAACTCTGCTGTAAACTGCTTCCGTTATTCTTTTTGTGATGTGTTTTATGGTTATGCAGGTTGATGCTCACAATGTTGTACCCTGCTGGGTAGCTTCAGACAAACAAGAATACGGTGCCAGAACAATCAGGAAGAAAATTCATGATAAACTCCCTCAGTTCCTGACAGATTTTCCTCCAGTTATCCAGCATCCTTTTAGCTCATCCCTGAAGGCAGAGGTTGGTATCATAAAATATTTAATCTCAAAGCTCAATAACTTGGTTGAACGTTGAAAAATACTGAAACAAGTTATTTCTTAACTCCACTATTAAGAATGTAAAGGTGGTAAATAGAAACAAAGTAGTTTTGAGCTTGTGCTGGTTTAAAATTGTTGCTGTCTGAGAGGCCAGCAATGTAACACAAGGAATCTGTGTAATTATTAAAAGCATTAACTTATTTTCAACACAAGCAAGCTGCTTTTATATTTTGAATAGTGATTTTAAAAATGTTATTTTATTTATCAATATTAGCCCCCACATTTTACCAGAAATTAGAAATTCATTCATTGGGATGAATATGTGACACATGAACATATAAATGTATGAATTAGGAACAGGAGTAGGCCATTTGGCCCCTCGAGCGCTTCCTGCCATTGACTGGTCATGGCTGATCTGATTGTGGCCTCAGTTCCACATTTCTGTCGACCCCCAAAGGTCTTTAACTCCCTCACATTAGTCAAGAATCCTTTCTGCCGACAGTTGAACTGTAATGGATTCTATTGTATTGAGACCACATTTGAGAAAGAGCAAAACTAGACCTTCTTTTGGGCAATTGGGCAGGGCAGGTGACTGAAGTAAAAGTGGGGGAACGCTTTGGGTCTGGTTTCAAAATGGTTATAGAAAAGGATAAGCCTTCCATAAAAGTTAAAAGTTTTTAATTGGAGTAAGGCAAATCTCAATGGTAGGAGACAAACACTTTCAAAAGTTGATTGGGGTAGACTGTTCGCAGGTAAAGGGACGTCGGACAAGTGGGAGGCTTTCAAGAGTGTGATGACAAGAGTTTAGAGGCATTTTGCTCCTGTTAGAGTGAAGGGTAAGGCTGGCAAGATTAGGGAACGATGGATGAATTAAGATATTGAGGTTCTAGTTGAAAATAGAAGAGAATTTTATTTTAGATGTAGACAACTTTGATTCAATTGAATGACACCTTCGTGATTATCAACTATAGACTGGTGAGTCTGACTTTGGTTGTGGGTAAATTGTTGGAGATGATTATAAAAGATAGACTTTATGGACATTTAGAGAGGCAAAAATTGATCAGGGATAGTCAGCATGGTTTTGTGTGAGGAAAATCGTGTCTCTCAAACTTGATTGAGTTTTTTTGAGGAAGTTACCAAAAAGATTGATGATCGAAGGGGAATAGACATTGTTTATTTGGATTTTGGTAAAGCCTTTGATAAGGTTCTGCATGGTAGACGAATTAGTAAAGTTGGGTCACATGGGATTCAGGATGAGCTTGCCAATTGGATACGTAATTAGCTTAATGGCAAGAGACGGAGAGTAATATTGGAGGGGTGTTTTTCTGACTGGAGGCCCATGACCAGCACTGTTCCACAGGGATTGGTTCTGGGTCCTCTTTTGTTTGTCATTTATACAAATGATTTGGATGAGAATATAGAAGGTATGGTTCGTAAGTTTGCAGACAACACCAAAATTGGTGGCATAGTAGACAGTGAAGAAGGTTTTCTAAGATTACAAAGGGAGCTCATTAAAATGGGTCAATGGGATGAAAAATTGCAGATGGAGTTCAATCTGGATGAATGTGAGGTATTGCATTTTGGTACAACAGACAAAAGTAGGGCTTATATAATTAATGGTAGAGCCTTAGGTAGTTTTGTAGAACACAGAAGGACCTAGGGGTGCAGGGACATAATTCTTTAAAGCTTATGTCACACGTAGAGAGGGTGGTTAAAAAGGCATTTGGCATGCTTGCCTTCATTGCTCAGACCTTTGAGTATAAGAATTGGGAAGTCATGCTGAGGTTGTATAGGACATTGGTGAGGCCTCCTCTGGAATAGTGTCCAATTCGCGTCGCCCAATTTTGGAAGGATATTATTGAGCTGGAGAAGGTGCGGAAGAAATTTACCAGGATGTTGCTGGGTATGGAAAGTTTGAGTCATAAGGAAAGGCTGGATAGGACGGAGTGTAGAAGGTTGAGAAGCGACTTGAAATAAGTTTATGAAATAATGAGAGGTATCGATAGAGTTAATGGTAGTTGTCTTTTCCTTAGGATGGGGAATTTCAAGACTATCGGGCACATTTTCAAGTGAGAGGAGAGAGATTTTAAAAAAAAAAACACACGAGAGGCAAATTTTTTACACATGTTCGCGTGTGGAATGAACTTCCTCACGAAGTGGTGGATGCGGGTACAATTACAATGTTTAAAAGACATTTGGATAGATACATGAATAGGAAAAGTTTGGTAGGATATGGGCCAGGAGCAGGCACGTGGGACTAGTTTAGTTTGAGATTATACTTGGCATGGACTATTTGGAGCGAAGGGTCTATTTCTGATAAACGTACAATTTTCTTTTGATGTTTGCTTTAGGTATATCAGGTAATTTTATCTTCAGTGCACAATTTCTTGCTAGTGCTGTAGAGTTAGTTACTGAATCCCTGACCCTCAAATTCAGTGTCATCCTCTTTGCTCTGCCACATCAATAAAGGAAACTATCTACAGTATGAATTTCTACTGGCTATTACAAATTGGTTTTTACAATGCTGGGTATTTCAACAATGTTAAAATTAATTGTCATATGTATTTTGACCCCTGAAACAAGAGTAACGTTGTGTTAATTGATTTATTGTACAGGATGTTGGTGAGGCCACTTTTGGAGTACTGTGTACAATTCCGGTCACCCTGCTAAAGGGAGGATATTATTAAATTGGAGAGGGTGCAGAAAAGATTTACAAGTATGTTGCTGGGACTGCAGGATTTGAGTTATAGGAAGAGGCTGGATTGGCTGGGACTTTTCACTGGTGCATAGGTGGTTAAGAGAACCTAGAGAGGTTTATAAAATCATGAGGGGCATAGATAAAGTGAATAGCAAAGGCCTTTTCCCTAGGGTAGAGAGTTCAAAACTAGAGGGCGTATTTTTAAGGCGAGAGGAGAAAGATTTAACAGGGACCTAAGGAGCAACTTTTTCACACAGGGTGATTCGTATGTGGAATGAACTGCCAGAGGAAATGGTAGATGCGCATACAGTTATAGCATTTGAAAGACATTTGGACAGGTACGTGAATAGAAAACGTTTAGAGGGATATAGGTCAAATGCAGACCAGTTTAGTTTGGGAAACTTCAGCATGGACGAGTTGGATCAAATGGTCTGTTTCTGTGCTGTATGACTCTATGACTCATTATTCGGGTAAGTAAGAATGATATGGTCATCTCATTAACAGTCAGTTTGGTTTTGTTACTTTATCAAGGGTTATATGATTATATACTGAGGTCTTGTGGTGCAATAGATAGTGCCCCAACCTCTGAGACAGAGCTCTGGGTTCAAGACCCACCCCAGGACATGATGATGGAAGGAAGGTTTATTCATAATGTGACCAACCAGAGTGAGTACCAAACTGCAAATCACTCCGTTATGCAACAGTAACAGGTGGTAGGAGTGGGACAGAGTCCTAGTCAGCCAGTTGAAAGAAAGAAATTTGACTCTTCAGCCATCACTAACCGTAACTCCAGAAAACAACATGCATGTAGTAGTGCATATTGCCACAGGGTCTTGGACTCCCTGAGTGAACTACAGTACTCCACCACCTTGTGATTACAGTATCTGATAGATGCATACTAGGATTACTTGTTCTCTCTGTTTACTAAATAGTTTATTCTTATAAGAGAATCTGTCATTTGTAGCTTTCCTTGTTTGGGATTTATCTTTCCAGCTGATTGATTGGGATGCAGCCGCAGCAAGCCTTCAAGTGGATCGTACAGTTAAGGAAGTTGACTGGGCTAAACCCGGGCCTGCAGCAGGTCTAACTAGGATGGAGTCATTCATTAAGGAGCAGCTTAAGCATTTCAACACTGACAGAAACAACCCAAATAAAACTGCCTTGAGTAATATGTCACCATGGTTTCACTTTGGTGAGTGTTCAGGAAGTGTTTAACTTTAGATTTTTTCTTTCTCATCTCAAAAGTATTTCATCTTCACTATCATACTGGTTTCAGAAGAAACGTTTCCCCTTGATGGAAGGGTCAGTGATCGGGGACATAGATATAAGGTAAGGGACAGGAAGTTTGGAGGAGGTCTGAGGAATAGCTTTTTCACCCAGAGGGTGGAGAGAATCTGGAACTCACTGCCTGTAAGGGTGGTAGAGACAGAAATCCTCTTAACATTGAAAAAGTATTTAGATGTGCACGTGATTGCAAGGCATACAAAGCGATGGCCAAGTGCTGGAAAATGGGATTACAATAGTAAGTGGCTATTTTTGACTAGTATGGACAAAATGGGCAAAAGAGCTTTTTTTCTGTGCTGTAGATCTCAAAGACTTTTTTATCGCTTTGCAGCCTTGCGCTATCCTTATAACTTATATTTTTATCTAGCTATAAATCTTCAAGATAAGCAGACAGAATCAACATGCATTCGTAAAAGGGAAATCAAGTTTGACCAGCCTATTGCCATCTATTATCCACATAATCTGTGGAAGAAGTGGATGTAGTGTACTTAGATTTCCTGTAGACATTTGATAGGGTACCACATCTAAGATTATTGTGGGAGATAAAAGTCCATATTGTGCAGGGTACCATATTGGTAATGGTAGAAGATTGGCCGGCTTTCAGGAACTAGAGATTAGGCATAAACGGGTCTTTTTCAGTTTGGCAAGATGTAACTTTGTGGCATGTCACAGGGATCATTGCTAGATCCTGAACTGCTTGCAATTTCTATAAATGATTAGACAAAGGGTCAGAAGGTCTGATTGTCAGATTTGCTGATGACACAAAGAGAAGTAGGAAAATAAATTGTGAAGAGATACAGATTAGAGGAGTGGGAAAAGATGTGGAAAATGGAGTATCATGTCAGAAAGGGTGAAATCATCCATTTTGGCAGGAAGACTAAAACAGCAGTGTATAATATAAATGGTGAGAGATTACAGAGCTCTGGGATACACACAGTTCTGGGGTGTCCTTGCACAGAAATCACAAAAAGGTTAATATGCAGGGACTGCAAGTAAGTAGGAAAGCAAGGAGAATGTTACCATTTATCACAAGGAGAATTGAATGTGAAAGTAAGGAGGTAATGCTTCATTTTACACAGCATACTGGTGAAACTGCGTCTGGAATACCGTACACATTATTAGTTACCTCGTTTAAGGAAGAATGTTAATATGTTTATCGATTTTGTTTCCAATTTCCTGCCCTAACTTTCACCTGGTCTATCTCTGACTCCTCCCTTCCCTTCCTGGACATCTTTGTTTCCATTTCTGGGGATAGACTGGCCACGAATATCCACAATAAATCCTCCGACTCCAGCCATTTCTGCCACCTCCAGTGAGATGCCACCACCAGACACACATTCCTGTCCCCTCCCTTGTCCACCTTCTGCAGGAACCATTCCTTCCGGGACACCCTAGTCCACACTTCCTTCACTCCCAACACCCACCCAGAGCTCCACAGCACCTTCCCCTGCAACCGCTGAAGATGTAACACCTGCCCATTTACCTCCTCTCTCCTCAGTATCCAAGGGCCCAAACATACCTTCCAGGTGAAACAATACTTTACCTGCACCTCCCAGAATCTAGTCAATCGCATTCGCTGTTCACAATGTGGTCTCCTCTATACTGGGGAAATGAAGCGTAGACTGGATGACCACTTTGTGGGTGGAACATACATGTTCTGCAGAAAAGACCCCGAGCTCCCAGTTACCTACCACTTTAACACATCACCCTGTTCCCTGGCCAACATCTGTCTCTTGCTTGCTGCAGTGCTCCAGCGAAGCTCAGCACAAGCTGGAAGAACAACGCCTCATTTTCCACTTGGGGACCCTTTAGCCCTCCAGACTCAATATTGAGTTCAATGATTTTAGGGCCTTAACTCTCCCATGTCTTAGCTCCTTACCCCACACACTAGGCCTTGTTATGTCATAGTCTGCAATTACACACTATCTATTGGTAGCCATTAACGGCTATTCACCCTCCTGGCCAGATCATTATCAACTGCTTTGTCTGTCCAACTGTTCTTCTCTCTGTTTGGGCTTTATCCCCACCTACTGTTTACTCCTCACCCCCTCCTCCACAATGCCCCCACCACCACCACTCTACGTTCTATGTCATACGAACTGACATTTTCCTAGCTACCATCAGTTCTGAGGTAGGGTCACCAGACCTGAAACGTTAACTATGATTTCTCTCCACAGATGCTGCCAGACCTGCTGAATTTTTCCAGTAATTTCTGTTTTGGTTTCTTTTGCAGTTGGCCTTGCTGCACTCCATTTTGTTTAAATTGATGGACTGGTATCATGTCAGTGAGAAGACAGCATATACAAATTATAAAACTGCTTTGTTTTAGATGCAGAATAAAAACACTAATTAAATCTGAACATAATCTTTCTGATATCTGTTCCTCCTTTATGAATCAGAAACATAACGTTAAGCACCGTACTATCCCTGATATTTGCCTCACTTAACTAACCCTTGTTAGCTTCATTACTGACGCTGATCTGCTGTCTCCAGGCTAAGTCAACTCTCTTAAATCCCGCAATCTTGCTACTCTTTTTCTTCATTATCATATGTTGCAGTAAACCAATCTGAAAATGTTGATTTTTGTTCTCCCTTGCTTGCCAACGAATCTAAGGGATAACGTGTAAACCTTATTCAGGAATCCATGTGGCTTTGATGCATATTTCTCATCTGCCAATTAAATTAGACCCATGGCAGATTAATTTAGCATTTTTTAATGTTAGTCATATTATCTTTTATCTTAAGGAAAATAATCATAAATTGTGAAACATGATAGTTGGAATTAAACAGAATATAGCTATATAGATAGGACAATGAGTAAGGACCATATTTATATGTGTTTGACTTAGAATGATATCAATAAGATAGAGATGGTACGTAGGGAAGATGCAAAGAAATAAGATTGTTAGAAACTTCACGTTTTGAATTGGCAGCTAATATTGGTTTATCGAACTGAATGCCAGTTCTGAAATAATAGCTTTGGTGATTCTGAGGGTATCTCGTACTCTTCTTGCAGGTCAGATTTCAGTTCAGCGAGCAGTTCTGGAGATAAGGAAATACCGCAACAAGTTTAAGGACAGTGTGGACAGTTATATTGAAGAAGCTTTAGTACGACGGGAGCTGGCAGACAACTTTTGTTTTTACAATAAGCAATATGACAAGATTGCAGGTGAGTAGCAGCATTGTTCCATTTTAACTCGAGTATGAATAATGGGTTCTCACTGTATGCTAGCTTTTTTGTTGTTTAAATTTTACAAGACATTTATAATTATCATAGTCAATTTGGCTAAATAAGAAATTAAAAATCTTAATCTAGCAGCTCTTTGGAATTGAACATAATGTATCCTCTCCCTTCGTTGATTTGCTACAGTGCACTACCAATAATAAAGGATGCTGACTTGTGTAACCTTTAACCCCCATCTTCCCAGCAGCATTTGTCCAGATGAGCAGTTATAATTATTCAGATTACATAAACAGCTTTGCGTGGACGAAATCTTGCCGTATAATTTTTACTCAAGTTTCGGTATGGATCGGTGAGCATAATCGACTAAATTTTAACAAGGTTCAACTTTTAGAAATGTTAATTAGGGTCTAATTGATGTAAAGTAACATTTTCACTAGGCAGCCTGAGCAAGGAATCTGCCACAGCTTCCCTGCCGCATAAACCACCTCAGGATATGATTGTAAGAAAAGACCACAAGAGATGGATTTTAAACACTTCCTTTCTGTAGGAACAGGAGAATGCTCCTCCAGGCTTCCAAAAGGTATTTGTGGCCTTCTCCTGACCCAGTCTTCACCGGTGTCTCTCCTACACTGAGACCGCATGGGATCGTTTTCCTTCACACTTGTCCAATTGCCAGATAGTGACAAACAGGAGGCTGGAAGAACACAGCAGGCCAGGCAGCATCTGGAGGAAAGGAGCAGTCAACGTTTCGGGTATTACCCTTCTTCAGGCCTGTTAATTAGGCTTCAGCCCTGAAGAAGGGTAATATCCAAAACGTTGGCTGCTCCTTTCCTCCAGATGCTGCCTGGCTTGCTGTGTTCTTCCAGCCTCCTGTTTGTCTACCTTGGATTCTGGCATCTGCAGTTTTTTCATCTCTTGCCAGAAAGTGACACTTAGTTCTGATTTTTTTTTTTTACGCTAGAGAACAACAGTCTCCTCGTGTTCACTTGGAGATAGTGAATAAATCAGCATCGTAATTATGTCCTGGTTAAAATTGACACTTTTTTTAAACTGTAAATTAATTTCCATTTGTTGTGACCAAGATGGGAGGATTGCACTGGCTTTCTCTAGCTCCACAACTCCAGGGTCGCAACATAAATTTAATGGTGTTACCAAGTTCCAGACATAGCGAATCGTATGCTCTCTCCCTCAATTAGACTTGAAAGATCCATAAACCAAATTTTATTACTAAATACAAAAATTTTATTATAAGACAAAACAGATCAAAAAATGCCAAACTAATGAGCACAGTTTTTAATATGAAAATATAAATTTTCATTCCTCTCTAAATACCTCCAGTGACACACAGAAACACACACACACACACACACAAAGTAGAGAGATAAAATGGATTATTCTTTGCAGAGATTCACTTTGGGAAAACACACTTAGATCTTGCAGGCAAATGGGACCAGGTATGGAATGTTCAGATGGTGATCAGTCAAATATTCTGTCATGTGTACATGAGTGTCAGCAAACATTAGTCTCTGGGATCATGGCAACCATTGCTCAGGAAACACCATAGCAGAAGTCTTGCAGTCACTCTTCAAAAGGGCAATCAGGTTTCACACTGGATTCGCAACGAAGGTGCTTTGGAAGCAGGAGATACAAGCTGAACAGAGATAGTAAGAACTGCCGATGCTGGAGTCAGAGATAACACAGTGTGGAGCTGGAGGAACACAGGAGGCCAGGCAGCATCAGAGGAGCAGGAAAGCTTACGTTTTGGGTCGGGACCCTTCTACAGCTTTCCTGCTCCTCTGCTGCCTTGCCTATTGTGTTCCTTCAGCTCCACACTGTATACAAGCTGAACAGCTTGGTCTTTTTCAAACATTACCCTGCCTGACCAATTGCAAATCCAAATGCAGTCTCCAAACCTTCAAACAGAACAGCCTTAAACCGGAGTCATCTTAAAAAAAACTAATGTTTTCACTGAAGTAAGTTCAGACAAACAAGACCAGCAACTACCTGGAACCATGTCATTTCTAAGAGATGCTTGTTAAAAGAAAAGAGATCCAAATATGCCTTTTTTTAAAAAAAAATTATTAAAAAAATTTACATATCCTTCAAAGTCCGCACTAGAAAAAAATTAAATGCGAAGCCGCCATCATCGTTATACACTTAAAATGCATTATTTTATTTTAAGAAATTGAATATATACTGATTCTTAGGAATGAAGATGATTGGCAAAGGAAAGAGGAAATATGAGAACTGTTTTTAGAAAAACAACATTGCAGATAGTTAAAGGTGATCCTTAGTTACCCTCGAGGAATCTGTTTCTTTCAGGTGCTTCCGATTGGGCACAGAAAACTTTGCAAATGCACAGCAAAGACAAACGGCCATATGTTTATACGCTGAAAGAACTGGAAGGTGGGCGAACACATGATCCTTTGTGGAATGCAGCACAGGTACGCACAAACACTAGCAATAGTTCCTGTAAATTTTTCTTTAGTTGGGTTACAAATTCTTCCAAACACTACATTTTTTTCGATGGGCAGTTTACATTTTAACATTCATGACTTGCATTATGAGGCAAATTTCTTCCAAAAATAGAAGTTGTAAATGGACAGATCACTAGAAACCGGATATACAAGTGAGATACACATCAATAAGCTTGCAGAAGGCCCTAGATGCTGACCTACATAGGAGTTACCTGGAAATTTCTTTTAAAGTTGTTCCCAATGCCCCTGGAGAAAACAAGAGCACTGTCTAATCAGGGGAATGATTAATTGAAGTAGCAGATGATTATCATTGCTTCTCAGAAGATCTAGGCCAATAGATCACTGTAACCATCACAATTGTCCTGTCCTACTATTAGGAAAGGTCCTCCAGAAGTGCCACACACTCGTATGCACTTGGAAAGGAGGTGCCTCAAGAGTCCTCAAATTTGACATTTCATGGCCTCAGGCAAAATTTGTGCAAATTTCCTGCTAATTATTATCTACCGCATCTCCCCGTCTCTTAACCTGTGACTCAGTACACCTCCATGCTGAACTCCAATTGAAAGAAACACAAAGGGATAGAAAATGTACTCCAGGTTGGGGACTTCTATGCCCCTCATCAAAAATGGCTCAGGAGCTCTACTCAAACTAGCTTAGTACTAAAGGATGCAGCTACTAGAGTGGGTCAGCAGCAGGTGGTGACAGAACCAAGAAGAAAGAGAAACTTGACTGATGTCATCCTCATCTGTCTGCATATTACAGATGCATCTATCAATGATAGTTCTTAGTTATAGTGACAACCACATACTCTCAATAGACTCAAAGTCCTATTTGCTCAAGAGGATACTCTCCATTGTGTCATGTGACATGACTATTAAATGGGAGAGATTTTGAACAGATCTAGCAGCTCAAAACTGGGCACCTCTGAGGTGCTGTGGGCCATCAATAGCAACAGAATTGGACTCCATCACAAGCTGGAATGGTATCCTAGCATATCCCCCACTCTACCATTACAATCAAGCTGAGGGTCAACCCTGATTGATTGCAAACAGGACCACATATGTCTAAAAATGACGTGTCGACCCAGGTAAACCTACAGCACCGAATACTTGCCTACAGCTGAAACAATATGCAATAGACAGGTCGAAGCAATCCCACTACCAACAATCAGATCTAAACACTGCAGTCTTTCTGTATTCAGTTGTGAATGATAGTGAACAATTAAACAACCAAAAGAAAGTCCATCTTTAGTGATGGGGGAGCTTAGAATATCAGTGCAAAGGACAATACTGAAGTATTTGCATCCATCTTCAGACAGAACTGCCAAGTGGATGGTCCATCTTCAGGTTTCTTCCTGAGGGCTGCAGCATCAGAGATACTAGTCTTCAATCAATTTGATCCATTCCACATGACATCAAGAAACAACTGAAGACATTAGATACTAGAAAGGTTGTAAACCCCAATAACATTCCAGCAAAGTATTTATATTTTTTAGTAGTGTGCAGTGTGGAAACAGGCCCTTTTGGCCCAACAAGTCCACACCGACTCTCAGGAGAATCCCACTCACACCCATTCCCCAAACCCACCTAATCTACACATCCCGGAACACTACGGGCAATTTAACGTGGCCAATCCACCTAGCCTGCATATCTTTGGACTGTGGGAGGAAACCGGAGCACCCGGAGGAAACCCACACAGACACGGGGAGAATGTGCAAACTCCGAGGAAGTGACAAAGATGATCGATGAGGGGAGGGCAAGGGATGTTGTCTACATGGACTTCAGTAAGGCCTTTGACAAGGTCCCTCATGGCAGGCTGATACAGAAGGTAAAGTCCAGTGGGTCAGGGGTAAGCTTGCAAGATGCATAAACAACTGGCTCGGTCATAGAAGACAGAGGGTGGCAATGGAAGGGTGTGTTTCTGAATAGAGGGCTGTTACTAGTGGCGTTCTGCCGGGATCAGTGTTGGGACCTTTGCTGTTTTGTAATATATATAAATGATTTGAAGGAAAATGTAACTGATCTGATTAGTAAGTTTGCCAATGATACAAAGGTTGGTGGAATTGTGGATAGCGATGAGGACCGTCAGACGATACCAGCTGGCTATAGATCAGTTGGTGACTTGGGCAGAGAGATGGCAGATGGAGTTTAACCCAGAAAAATGTGACATAATGCATTTTGGAATGTCTAATCCAATGGAAAATATACAGTAAATGGCAGAACCCTTGAGTACTGATAGGCAGAGGGATTTGGGTGTACAGGTACACAGGTCACTGAAAGTGGCAATGCAGGTGGACAAGGTAGTCAACAAGGCATACGACATGCTTGTCTTCAGCGGCTGGGTCACTGAGTTTAAAAATTGGCAGGTAATGTTGCAGCTTTCTAGAACCTTAAGTTAGTCCGCATTTGGAATATTGTGTCCAATTCTGGTTGCCACACTGCCAGAAGGGTGTGGTGGCTTTGGAGAGGGTACAGAAAAGATTTACCAGAATGTTGCCTGGGATGGAGGGCATTAGCAAGGAGGAGAGGTCTGAGAAACTTGGGTTGTTCTCACTGGAATGACAGAGGTTGAGGGACGACTTGGTAGAGGTCTACAAGATTACGAAGGGCAGGGACAGAGTGGACAGTCAGAAGCTTTTTCCCAGGGTGGAAGAGTCCGTTACGAGGGGCCATGGGTTTAAGGTGCGACGGGCAAGGTTTAAAGGTGATATATAAGGCAAAAAAAAAAAAAAAAAAAAAAAAAGGAGGGTGGTGGGTGCCTGGAAGTCACTGCCGGGGGAGGTAGTGGAAGCAGATACTATATTGACGTTTAAAGGATGTCTTGACAAATATGATGGGAATAGAGGGATACAGTCCCCGGAAGGGTAGTGGGTTTCAGTTGTGACGTGCAGGCTTGGAGGGCTGAAGGGCCTGTTCCTGTGCTGTAATTTTCTTTGTTTAATCGCAACTTCTCAGATAACGATGCAGCCTCTGTGCAGGTCTTGTTGTATGTGGCCAACAATGGCTGACAGACGGCAAGTAAAACTCATGCCACATGAATGCCAGATACTGACCACTTCCAACAAGGGAATCTAACCAAAATAGAAATAGCCGGAGAATTCACTTGTGAAGAAAGGTCACTGGACCCAAAACGTTGACTGTTATCTCTCCACAAATGCTGCCAGACCTGCTGAGTTTCTCTAGCTGCTTTTTGTTAAGAGAATCTGAGCTTGATGTTCTAGTGGCATCAACATCAACTAAATCCCCCACTATTCAACTGGGGAGTTATCACTGAACAGAAACTGAACTGTCTAGAACTAAATACTGTTGATACAAGAACAGGTTTGAAACTGGGGTTTCTGCAGTAATTCATCACCTCTCAAACTCCCCACAGCCGGTCACTTAGCTACAAGGCACAAACTGGAGTGTGATGAAATACAATCCACTTGCCTGAATAAGTGCAGCTCCAACAACACTCAAGAAGCTTGACGCCATCCAGGACAAAGCCAGCCTGCTTGACCGGTACCACATTCACCAACTACGTTCAGTAACAGCATTGTGATCCATCTACACGATGCATTCCAGCAACTAAGGCTCCTTCAATAAGACCTTCCAAATCTGCAATATCTACTATTTAGAAGGATCTAGGTCAGCAGGTGTTTAGGAACACCATTACTGGAAATCTCCTTCAAGCCACAGACTGTCCTATATTGCCTTTATTTCACTGTCATTGGGTCAAAATCCAGGTGGATTACAGAAGTTCAAGGAGACAGATCACAACAACCTTACCAAGGGAAATTAGCCTCAGGCAATGAATGCTGACCTGACCAGTAATGTCCACTTCCTATGAATAAAGTAAGAAAGACACAAATAAAAGTTTAATGTTAAGATACTGATGCTTGTGAATCTCGTCAAAAACAAGACTTTAATATTCACTAGTTCTAGAAATTTGAGAGATTGCACTGTTACAGGATATTTATAAATGAGGAAAACCATTCAATCCACTTTGATTTTTTTTGTGCAGAATTAGCGTGCAATCCTATTCCACCTACCCACCCCTAGCTGCCTTTATAGTAAAGTGCAACACCTTCAGCTGCAACATTTTTGTTGTTATTTACTGTAGCTTCAGATGATCCACGAGGGGAAGATGCATGGTTTCCTTCGAATGTACTGGGCTAAAAAGATTCTAGAGTGGACTGCTTCACCTGAGGAAGCCTTACAGTTCTCCATCTACCTGAATGATCGCTATGAACTGGATGGCAGAGATCCAAATGGATATGTAGGTAAGCGTAAAGTTGCTTCTTTATTTATTTAAAATTGGTGGTCCATACATACCTTATGCCTCCACATAAAATATTAGTGCATAACTCTTAAAAATAGATGAATAGACCAGTTGAAGTTCCTTTAACCCCTTTTAATGCTACGTTATTCCATTACCTTCTGTTCTTCAATTCCTCTATTCCTCACATTAGGATTACAAAAAGGGAATTTCTGCTGATTTGTGGAATCTCTTAGTGGATTGGAAAATCGCCTGGTATTTTCAAGTGCTGCTTAGCAGTGTTGTGAAGTAAAAACAAAAGTAAACAAATTCATTTTGATACATAAAGCATAACCTAAAAGTGGCAAAATCATCCAACACATTTAAAATCTGCTCCTGACTACATTTATCCATTCCAAACTACACCAGCATTTATGCCAGAAGAAGGAAGAATCAAATTTCTAATATCTGAAGCCATGCATTTCATTTTTGTGAATATGACAAAGTGTTACCAAGGAAATGCTGCTTTTCCATCTGATCTAGAAGTTTCAATGGCATGAAAATAAGGTACAAGTAAAGCAGGAACAGGTTCTGGTGTAAAATCTGATTCTGCTGGTAACGCTACATCTATATTACATTGTTAATTCATCCTCTTTAATTTCTGACCTGAAATGTAGTCGACCTGAAATGTAGTCGACCTGTTTCAGTTTGACAGCATGTGAAATATTACACAATTTCATCATTGAAATTTTGGACAATTGCCAACAAGCACAAATAATACCAAAAAATGTAATTTCCAGATGAACCAACATTTTGCAGTCTGGCACTTATTTGCTGTTCACCTCTGATCAGCATCTTCTCTTGCAGGTTGCATGTGGTCAATCTGTGGAATCCACGACCAAGGCTGGAAAGAGCGACCAATCTTTGGCAAGATTCGCTACATGAATTATAATGGCTGTAAGAGGAAGTTTGACGTTGGCCAGTTTGAAAAGAAATACAACTACAAGTTTACAAATCCATTGTAGATCGCTGTACATCCTTTCATAAAAAGGAACAAATGCTTCGTAAATTCAATAAGTCTGAAATGCAGGGCAAGTGTGGGGCTTGGGAGATGTATTTTAAGGCTATCTTTCAAAATCTAAAACAAGAAGAGCCCATTCGAGTACTCAGACACACTCTTATCACAAGCATTGTATCATGTACCCTGTCATACATTAGGCTCCTCTTATTCTGACTTGTTCAATGTTTGAATGAAACTCCTGGATCTCAAAGGCAACAGAGCAATATTCCAGAATTGCTTTTTACTACTAACCATTGCCAATTTTTGACTCTCTTGGTGCTTTCTTCAAATTTAACTTGTAATGCAGTGTCATACTTTAGGACAATACATAGAAACAATCTGTTTAGAACATCTTCCACTGTGACTATTGAAGTATTCCAGCTAAGGGCTTCTACTGTCCATTGCTGGTTGGCAAGGTCAGAATTCACACGACAGCAGGTTATTGTCCAACAGTTTCATTTGAAAACACAAGCTTTCAGAGCCTCAGTCCTTCTTCAGGTGTTAGTGACACAGGTATTATCATGGTGATGATAATTGTGACCCTTTGATCTTTTACTTGTAAATTCTGTGTCTGGTAATAGCTCTCTCACTAACGCCTGAAGGAGGACTGAGCCTCTGAAAGCTTGTGTTTTCAAATGAAACTGTTGGACAATAACCTGCTGTCGTGTGAGTTCTGACCTTGTCAACCAACAATGGACAGCAGAAGCCATTAGGTGGAATACTTCAATAGAGAGTGACAGGACTGCCCTGCCCTTGCAGCACGCTGAATGGTTTTGTCTCAAGTTCAGTAGCTCACCCCACCACGTAATCCCAACCGGATGGTGAACCTGCATTGTGGCCACTCATTGGCCAATTCTAGGAAAAACCTTACCCCAAGTGCTAATGGGACTAGATTTGTCTAGGATATCTGGTCAGTGTGGACAAGTTGGACTGAAAGGGCCTGTTTCCATGCTGTACATCTCTAATGACTAGTTTGAGCAGACAGTGAGGTTACAAAAAAAAAAACAAAAACACACAACAAACCTCTCACTTATATAGCACTTCATGATCTTTGGAAGTCACAAAAGACTCTACAGCCAATTAAGTTCTCAAGTTTGTGACAGTTTGCTGTGTATATACTGGCTGTTGAATTTTAAACATAAGTACAATCACTAGTATATTGCTGGAAACCAACTCCCACATATAGTAGTCTGATAATGACTAGACATAGGTAGACAATAAGTCTGCTCTGGTGTTTAATGAGATGAGATCATAGCTGATCTGATATTACTCAGCTCCACCCTCCCGATTTTATTCCAATAACCCTGGATTCCTTTACTGATGAAAAATCTCTGTCTCAGCCTTGAATATACTTAGTTGGGTCATTAAGAATTCATCAGAGAAGACATTCCTCCTCATCTCTGGCGTAAATGTGCAGCCCTCTGATCCTAGACTGTCCTGCAGAGGGAAACGACTTGTCTACATTTACCTTGTCAAGTCTTCTAAGAATCTTGTTCCCTTATTGAAACATACATTACAAAATGAGATGTGACAATGAGTACTGGCCCAAAATACTCAACCTGCCCTCAAAAGACAGTTCCTCCATATTTGCATCAGCCTCCTGAACCTTCTGGAGACTGCAACCAATGCTGATATAAAACTTAGAGATAATAGGAACTGCAGATGCTGGAGAATCCGAGATAACAAGGTGTGGAGCTAGATGAACACAGCA